>JABJVR010000034.1:1875472-1941303 GCA_025773905.1 Chitala chitala | reverse complement strand
CCCCCCCCCCCCCCCCCCCGCCCCCCCCCCCCCCCCCCCCCCCCCCCCCGCCCCCACCCCCGCGGGGGGGGCCCCCCCCCTTGCAGGGCTCCGTACTGCCTTACACCACACAGACTGATACCTAAGCAGGACTGGGGGGGGGGTCTCCTATGGTGGAAGGATAATCCCTCCAAGGCATGTTTAAGGAGCTGTAGTCTTAGGAGTGTGTCAGTGCTCAGCTCTCAGGCAAGCAGTGAACTAATTACTGACAGCATGGTTGCATAGATACAAGCTACTTCTACACAGTACAGACCACTGCATACAAGACTTACAAGTGTGCACACCTGTCGCCCAGGCAACTGCCCCGAATGACGTTTAACTGGGGGCAGCCAAATGCACATTTGGGTGTTTGAGTGATGTTTCAGATCAGCAAGAAAGCAAATTGTGAAACTAGTAGAGGTACAACTCTATTCTGCCTACAAACGACATGGCGACCCTGATATGACCCAAGCATTACAATATCCTAACTAAAAACAATAAAGCTAAGATTACTTTAAATACTTCTTTTGAGTTTAAAGGTGCCACAAAATTATCAACAGAACAAGTAAAAAATATACAAGAACAACATACTAGGGACAGTATGTTGTAAAAATATACAAGAACAACATACTAGGGACAGAAAAGCAAAACGTGAAAAACACTTCAGACATCTTAGTAATAATGAGAAATCAAAAGAGCATTTCATATCTGAACACGCACATATATTCACAAATGATTTTTGTATTTCAAAACGAGCAACTAAAAAGCTACACACAATCTGATCCACAGTCACTCTCTCCATTCATACTGGTGCGAACAATTCCACAGGGAACATGTCTAGTATATGCACTCCAGTGAGTACTCCAACCCTCCCTAAAGATCACTGCAGTCTAAGCTACTAAATATTTCCAGCTGTTTGCCGAAAGCAAGCTTATGCTTCACAAAAACACCTGGACAAGTACAAACTTGACATATCGAGGTACTTTGATGCCATACCTCAGAATCCTTGATGTCAGCAGAATTCATGTGTGTGCTTGCATGTAAATGCGTGTCTGCATGTGTGCGCGTGTATGTTTCTGTGCGTGTGTTTATGTCTGCAAGTGTGTGAGCGTGTGTCGAGGCAGAGTGATGCAGGACCACAGCTCACCCTCCACACTGTCCGAGCAGGACGTCCCGATGCCTGTGTCGCCGCTGTCGGAAGCTGTGCTGTGTCTCCGGCCCCTGTTACTGCTGCTGCTGGCTGACGAGGACACGGCTGCCGGCCACGAGGACTCGCAACCCGGAACCCACGCCGGAGAGGGGGCACCAGAGCCTGGAGGAGATCCGGCGCACACAGAAGGTCAACACACTGCCCACAACACATGCTTAGCAGCACACAGACAAGGTGACCTAATCCTCCCAGATCGTTTACAAACAGGTAACAGACAGGCTGGTTCCAGAAGCTATAATATAAAACATGCTGTTTAAATCTGGTGAGGGATTTGCTGATGAACCACAGGGAAAAAAAAAAAAATCATTAAAATGTCAAACTAACAAAAAATGAATTATTTTCTATTGGCATGCAGACGAAGATGTTAATAAATTAGTAAAAAATCATCATCATCATCATCATCATCATCAACTGATATGTATAGCTCTTAAAACTTTAAATTACCCAAACAATTGTTTTTCCACAAGTCAGAAACCCCTGGTGATAATTATTTACAGCAGGTTCAGCATCAGACATTTTTTTGTTTTATTATTTAAAATGCCATACACAAACTAATCCAACCCCAGACTACAGTTCTACACATCCACTTTATTGCCCCAGCACCTGGCACTAAATCGGAGCAGCACCATTTCTCTTTTTGCATTGCATCATCTCGCAAACTACTCTGTAATTCTGTTGCTTGGAGAAAAAGAATGTGACAACCCAAACCTAACCCAAGCACTGTGATATTAACCAATAGGAAAGCATTCCCCCATCCCTCTGCAGACAGCTCTCAGAATGCTGTTAGCTCAGCTAGTGCAGAAAAATGTTGCTTTAGGACTCACCACACACAGGTCATGGTGAAACTATGGTGTTCCTAACAGTACTGTTGTTCACCTCTATAAGAATGAAGTTTGAGTAAAAAGTCTTGACCCACTTTCTTAAACAGAACGAACTGCACGGAACAGAAATAAATGTGCTGTTTGATTTATTATATTGTTACACTTGTAAAAGGTTTCCAAGTAACATTATAAAAGTGGGCCATGAATTTCTAAACGATGGGGCTAATGTCCATTAATCCAACTGGTGTCTCTTCGTTTGTTTGATCACAATTAAGACTGTGTTGTAAATCTTCGGAGCTAGTGCAGCATACAACAGCAGCTTAGCCAAAATAGCACAGGATTCAGTGCCAAAATTAAAGCTTCTTTCCTTGGAGAATCCTCCCCTCCACCTCATGTTACTCAGTACACCTTCTCACACTGCAGCACACAAATACAAAAAAGTGAGCAGCCTGAAACTGATACCTAAATCTTATCCTACCGACTGAACTTACTATGAAAACACCAAAGACAAAATGCAACATTAGTTAGAAATATAATGAACACTCAAACATGACAAGCATGTTCCATAGGAGAAAGGAGGTAAACAAAAACAAATGCGCAAGCAAACCAATAAACAAAAAACACAGACAGAGCCAATGATAGAATAAGACCTGCTAGGAAAGGCATCTTAAACGCAGCTGACAATGAGGGCTCACATTGCCTCTGGGCTGTGGGGCACTCTGTCAGTTTAAAAGCCACTTTGCACCACACAGAGCTACACTTCCCTAACCGCTTAGAGGTTCCTCTGAATCATGGAAGGGCTTTTGAGGTTGTCAGCTATCTATTTCACCCACTTACTTTTGAACCCCAGTTCTTCTCATCTGCAGATCCAAAGAGGCACAACACAGTTTCCTAATTTTGTATTTTACCTGTATTCTTAAAGGGTACTGCCAAAAAGATGCTGTGTTCAGGATTTCTACAGGGTGAGCAGAACAGCTCCTGACACATTATTTTATTTGGACAATCCCTCCACTTCAGGCTACATCAGGTTTAATTCAGGTGTCCCACAGTACCTATCAAACGGCTGAGCAATGTACAATGCCTTCCATCTTAACCTGCTCTCCCGACTAAAGTGCAGTATGATCAGGCACAGTTGGGAATGCTGCCCTCTCAACAACCTCAATATGCAAGTTTACCTCAACACAACCACAGTTTGTAGACACATTTCTGGGGAAAAAAGGCCTTTAAGTTTTATTTATGTCATATCAAAATAATTCAGAATAACTACAAAGTAACAGTTCCTCTTGAATAGTTAAAAAGATATGAAGAGAAAGGCAGCATGTCAAAACGTACTACAAGTAAAAATTTGCAGAATCACCAACAGCCATGTTCAATCCAGTGAATTTACCACTACAACATTCACGGAAGGCTCACAGTCTGCCTGAGTGCCCACAGAGGAGTGACTGACGTTGTCTGCACTGTGGTCAGCATGTAACGCCATGTACATACAGCAAGTCACTCTCGTTTTTAGCATTTTGTAAGACAGGAAGGTTTTCTGTACCTGACACGCAATGTTTCTGTTGGGCACAGCGCAGTGGAAATTTAGGGAAGGAGGACTTCAACTGGACGCTCTTCAGACAGAAGATGCAGTGTGAACGTGTACCATTGACATTGGCTTTCCATCACTGAAACAAGCGCGCCTGTGAGTAAAGCTTATAAAGGAGCCCGAAATTCTTACACAAGCCGCGCACCGACTCCGTAATCGCGTACTGCGCTCTAGATCTCTGGCCGGATTTGGAGCAGCGCTGTAAACGGAATCAAAGTTTTGAGTGAACACGTCCTCGACCGAAACTCAGACTGTGGTTGACCGGTTCTGAGATTCACTGTCTTTGCGACACATATCTGATGTCACTTAACGCAAACAGTTTAACATAACTTTCCCAATTCATGGGTACTTTTCATTTGGAAAGAGGCGAGCTCCCCGAATGTACCATCTGTTATGCAATGTCTGTTAAATTATTAACTGGGATTAAGTACGAGGACTTTCAAAGCTCTGTTGTGACGCTGCAGACTAGAACAGTGTGGGAGACAAATAAATAATGCACCGGTGCGTGGGCTCAGGGATCCTGCCTTTCGGCTTCAAACTGAAACGAGTACAGGCAGTCCATTAAAGTGTGAATGACGACATTCCTGGAGCTGCACAAGTTCCGCGCGTCCGCGCCACAGTGCGGCTGTGACAGCCGTCAGGGCCGGGGGGGTTTGCGCTCAGGTATGACAGGGACACACCAGTGTCGGCATTGTACTGCACGGAACTAGGCAAAGAGATATTGCGTTAATTCCGTCACAATTAATGAAAGCAGGGAAGTGGTAAAAGCACTATTCCTTTTATGCCCACTGAAATGGTTACAACTCTTACGTCTTTAACAATAAGCGAGAGTTTATTGTACTGTTTGCGCAAAACGTGTGCTTCGTTTCACTTAAGCAATCACTGTCCTCCTACTGACAGCTGAAACGACTGTCACTTCTCATGAGACAAAGCACACTAGTTGTAGAACAGGGATGATGCGTTAAGACCGTGCCAGATGATTCCGCACACGATCTAGTTAAACTGATGCAATAAAATATATCACACGGGTTTCAGGCATGAAAGAATTATGAATAACTGTGATATTTAAATGAATGCAGTGAACTCATTTTATCGATATAGACAACCCGAAATCAAGTTGCATTTTAAACAGCCCTCCTGGTTCAATAATTCCAATACACATATTCAATTTAAGACATCCTGAAAATAATACTAAATGCTAAAATACATGTGCAACACGCACATTTTGTTAGAGCACGCACTGCTAGCCAGCTAGCTGCACCCAACATGTCTACCAATCTTATTATGGAAACGTCCATGTAAAAAGGCTACCTAAATCACAATTAAGTTAGACAGACTACAAATAGTCCATAAATGATCAAGGTATACAAGCAGCGACATTACGATAACAATGTAATTTTTTTATTCCGGTTTTGCTACATGTAATATTCACCACACACTGATCATTCCTGCGCTAACCTTTACCGGACAATGTAAACAGTGGCTTTAAAATAGGATTGTAAGAACATCATCATCGTCTTTATAATAACAAAGTAAATTAATCATACCTGTTTTATACGTGTCAAATCCGTCCTCGTAATCGTTTCTCCCCCACATTGTGGATTAAACTCGAGGCTTCAATGCTGCAGTCCAAGAGGGTAATCCTAGCAAGCCGTGGAAAAAAACCCGTAAACCCACAAAGATGGGAGAGGACTAAGTGAAGGCCATATTCGAGACGTTCTAAGCGAGCGGTGTGTTATAAAATGAACTCTGCGGCCACTCTTGCTCCTTTGACCAAGTGCTTAAATCGGAAATCAGATTCGTTGATCGGAAATCTGACTAAGGTTGAGCGAAAGAATCAGTGTAGGCTCGCTGGCTACCGCAGCACACACGCAAGGATGTGATCTCACAAAGTGCGTGTGTGTGTGCGCGCGCTCCAGCTTCTCCGGGAGGCTCTGTCTCCTCCCACTCCGCTCCTCTCCAGGCTGACGCTTCTCCTACTGCAGCTCAGGAGAGGGGGCGTCAGGCGACTGAGGGCGACGCGGCCAGAGACGTTCATAACGTGCTTTGATTCATGTTGGGTGCTGCTTTCCCAGCACAGGTTGCACGAACATGTGCCTATGACACCAGCTATGGTGACCGTACAAACTGTGAGCTTGCAGCTGTAAGGACACCGATCCGTGCATATTCCTACATAGTTATAACATTTTCCTGACGTGTTGCAGCTTCGGAATGGTTCTATAACAATGAGCATAATCCTTGCGATTGTCCTCTCTACGGATACAAATCTGGAAATTTACTGTAAGTTGTAGGAAAGTTACGTAAATGTATTTGTCTTTAGAAAATTATATACTTTTAGATATCGTGATTTTAACAGACATTAAATATGATATAAAATTACTATCCAAGTGAGACTTTGATCTGGCTGTTTTGACATACAATATAACCAATACCCGTAGAGTATGCACGGATTTATCAGAAAAAGAAAACCCGTGACGTATATAAATATAAAAAAATCAACGTTTTAGTGTAGGCACTTGTTAAATATATTTACAATTTTTCACCAGATTTCACTTTCATAAGCTGACAAACGAGTAGCATCACATCCTCCATATCCATCCCTTCATTATCCAACCGCCTATCCATGGCAGGGACGCGGGGGGCCCGAAGTCTATCCCAGTACTTAACCGCAATTCTTCAGTCTTGTGTAAATATCCATCATAAATATAACACGGTCGCCAAGCTTTATACGTCTGGATTCTGCTTGAGCTTTGATAGAAAACACAGGCGTACACATATGCTTTTGCGCGAAAGGCATTTTAATGAGCGAAAATTAGGTATTGATGTTACAAGCGTGATCTGATGCAGTAAAGACACGATGATGTAAGTTTAAATACACAAGTACCTCACATGTACATTTCCTACTGTACGTAAACTAAGTCGGGTATCCGTTTTAAAGTGAACAGTTAAGTATTTCTTCAGTAAAATTCAGGCTTAGGGGTATGCAGAAGCTCACTGCGCCTATAAATATCAAATTCATTCCAGAATCTGTTTGGATCGCTTTAAATAGATATGATTTGGTCAGACAATTTGAGCATAAACAGCCGGACTAACATCGTCTCATCTCCATCATACTTAGTAGAAGCTGTTAGACAAAGCCAGAACTGACCCGCGGTCACACAGCACCTTGTCTAGCCGCGACGACATGATTCACACCCAAACGACTGTTAACTGGCTGCCTTTGCAGCCTTGTCGTTGTTTATTGCACTGATTAATTGCATAAACACTGGGGAAGAAATTGTGTTCCCTACTGTTGTTCATAGCCAGTATTATTTCCCGTTTGAAATTAAAATGTGTCACAACACACGTAAATGAAACGCAGCCTAAACTGGAAAGTAATAGAAATGCAACAGCTTGTGTTCTTTTCATAGATCAATGCATTTTGCTGATGTCTTTGTATTTTTAAAAACTTCACTTTTGGTGAAGTTTTAAAAAATATATGTATATTAAACGGTAATCAGTATATATTTTAAGTGTACTGTTACTTTGTCATACAGAATGGTCCGGGTTTGGGTGACAATGACACTTTATGGTGCGGGTGGGTAAAAAAAAAAAAAAAAAGTAGTCAGCTGTTAAATTGGTATTCACTAACAATTTGACCCAGTGATCTTGGGAAGAGCTCACATTTTGACCCTATCATAAGCACGGGAAGAACAAATTTCATCACATTTACTACTGATACCCATGGTCTGATACGCTCAAAGTGCTTCCGAAAAACGCAACACATTTCTGCCAAATATGACTAAAGCGGAGTAAACGCTTAAGTTCACAGAAAACTTTACAGTGCCCAACTGCGCGTCCCGTTTGCTCATATCCTGTGCACAGAGACATTTAATAAAGATATTTAAGTTGAAACAGTGCCTGCAGATAATTAAAAAAAAAAAAAAAAAGTTATGAACCTAAGAATGAATTGCCAAGCAAACAATTTATAGTTTTGGTGGATGGAGAAATATTTTTATTGCATTTGTTAATGTTGATAGAAATACAAAGCAAACACAAAACTGGAAATCAGCTGATAACTGCTATCAGACTAACGCTAAGGACATTATTTGCACTTGGTTCATTTTCAAATATTTTTAAAGTCTGCTTTGGATTTCATAGCTCCATCTCAGTGAATTTTTGATCTAATAAAATGTTACAGCTGCCTCTGTAATAATTTGATAAATGGAATAATTGAACAAATTTAAAGTTGAGATTTGATGGTTTTCAATATACAGTAAAATCAAGCAAATACAAAATTTTTTCACTTTTAAATATAAAAACAGTATTGTTAAGGATGTTCTAAGCAGATGTGCTAATACCATAATCAGTCTATATGGAATATTAAGAGAATGGATAGTCTGTTTTTGGACTGTTTTAGGATGTTATCTGTAATTTGCACAAAACTTTGGTGACCCTAGTTTGTCACTAAAAAATCCAGGTACATGTTTGTCACGTTTGGTCTTCTGCACCATTCTTGCTAGGCCCTCTTACAAGACTAGGCTATTAAAAGCCAGAAGGGAACTGCAGGCCACACTCTGTGAGCCACCACAATGAGACTGACACCTTTGCA
The DNA here is from genome assembly GCA_025773905.1 of Chitala chitala. NCBI lineage: Eukaryota > Metazoa > Chordata > Actinopteri > Osteoglossiformes > Notopteridae > Chitala > Chitala chitala. The sequence continues at coordinate 1,933,078 of JABJVR010000034.1, read as the reverse complement.
TCACAGAAAGGCTGGTGGGTGAGCCCGACGTCATAAAGCACTGATCAAAATCAGCCATCGCTCTAATTAAATCCTTTGTCAGCAGCAATGAGGCACTGTGCAGGTTTCAGCTGAAAGAAAGAGCCTGTTTGTGTAATTAAGCTGCTGTACTACATTATTCCAGTTCAATTGCCCATTACATAGGAATTAATCACAAGCCACTGATTTTTTGTCTTTGCTCATGAGTTCAATTATAATGACAGGGAAACTAAAGAAAATGGGACAAGAAACTGATTACAAATGAAAACTATGAGCTCAACAGTATTTGGGGGAGGTATGAAATATAGGCTATATCATGTGCCTGACCTCTGCCCTTAGCATTCAGATGATACATTCATCAGCATATTTGAGGGACAACAGAAACGTAAAGCTTGAAATGGCAACTTTCCCTTGTGGTTTAAGGTCTCACCAATAGCTCAGAGAACAAATACTCTGCCAAAAAGAAAACAAGAACTAACTATAAACTTTGAATTGAACTCAGAATTAATGCCTATTGAATGGTTAAAAAAAAAAAAAAAACAAATCAAAGGATGGGCCAAACTCATTTTTTACATACATAAAAATGTGAAGTGAAAGACATGATGCTTTTACATCATTCCAACACCCCCACAGACAGGAAATGCCCAAAGTAAAATACAATCTGAACATGATCACCACTCCATGTTGTCTAACATGCTTTTCAGAAATTATACAAATACTCTATGTTAAAGAATAAACAATGCTGATTTGTCACATATGTGTAAAGTACAAATGAAAACGTACCACAAAGTCATATGTAAGAGTAAAAGGCATTGAAAAGAATGTCAGTGAACCATTCAGCTGGTGAACACTACCAGTGTTTAAGTCACAATGAACAAAAGGAGTAACATAACCACAAAGGCATACATCAGTTTTCACAGCTCCTATTTGGCTTTCTTCATGTACAGGACCACTTGTGTTAGGTAGTGCTCTAGCATGTGTCACTGGAAACAAAGCAGACATGGTTTTTCATAATGCAGGACTACAACACTGCACAGCGAGGCCATCGTGACGGCGCATCTTTCAGTATTGCTCAATAAAGCAGCACTCTGCTGAAGAATTCAAAATGTAGCAGTACAGCCGATCAACAGATCCTTAAATCATCACTTAATACTAAATGGGAAAATGTATTCCCCTAGCAGCCAATCAAGTAATCGCTTCAAACCGCAAACTTATTTTAAAACAAAAAAAAAAAAAAAACCCCTATTACCAAAATTTAGTTTTAATTTAAATTTTAAAAAACAAAAAAAAAAAAAAAAAAAAAAAAAAAAAACCTCGTGTTTTGACATTAAAACTGAGTTTGGCCTCAATAGAGCTAAATAAATGTTGTTGCTGCTTAACACAAATGAAACAGGGTCCGTGTTCCACTGTCAACAGTGCAGACCTGTTATTTTTCCACCTTCAGATACCAGCACACAAGAGCAATTCAGGAATGATTTCCAAATAGCTACATGAATGTTGTGGCAAACATTGCTCTTGGCCAATGGAAAGTTAGAATCAGTGTGTATGTGCACGTTATCAGTTTAGCACAGACGGCGCCCTACCCCCACTTCCTGTCTCAGTGCCAGGAAATCAGCAGCTAAGCCTGGACACAGCTAACCTCCAACCTGGTCTGACATGGATCAGGCCATATGTACCCCACCACCAAACACAATGCTGCTATGTGCTCTCTAATGCAAATTATTAACAAAACTATTTTGTTTTAATTCATAATTAACTGGACTACAGATGACAAAGCTTTACAATACGAAAACAAGGGTCTGACAATTTTTCAGAAAAAAAACTAGCAGGCATCTAGAAATGCTATGCCTTATGTTTGACCAGCATTTAGATTATGTCTGAAAATTAATCCCGTTTTAGGGTTGCCTAGCACAGCAAACTGAAAACTGTGACTGGATACAGATCTGCTTCAGGAGATACTTTGCAAATGCTGTTAGAAGCAGAATTTACAGATTGGAATGCAGACTTCATGCTAGGCTCTCTGCTCAACAACACAGAATGTAATATGTAATAGTATTAGCAGTAAAAGTACGGGTTTAACTCACACACGTTCTTCTTCATGAGATCTTCAGCAAGTGAAGCAGAACTTGGGCCAGGAAGTGGCAACGGATGAGCGTACATCAACTGAAATGCAACACGGGAACTTTCACAGCCGCAGGTTCAGCACAAAAAAAGCATTACGCAAGTCTTGCATTTTTGAGAGACGTAGTCCCTCGCTTGGTGTTGTCATAAAAAAAAAAAAAAAAAAAAAAATCAAGGAATAGCTCATCTTTGGGGTTAGTACGTATTGTGCTGTAGTCAACCTCACCATTTCCTCTAGAAATTATAATTAATTTTAAACAACATGGATTATTGTTACATTTTGTGGTACCAAAGCAAGCACTGTCAAATGTGTGCTCAACATTGCTGTAATAAAATTGTTTAATGTAGTTCAGCATCAGATTGTGGAAGTACTGACTTCACATAACCTGATGATGAAACTACAGGTAATATTTTCAGTTTGGTAATAAAACAATTGTTAGGTACGTCATTGCCCAGCAGTGTATAGATAAATGATTTGTTACATTTACTTTTCCTAGTCTTAATTGTAAAACCTTGTGTAGATCAATGTCACACTCCATGGGAAATTCCAAATTTTGCTCAGGTCTCATGGGCGGACAGCTCCAAACACATGGGCATGCTGAATAGGAGGTAGTTAATACAGCTGCCATGCCTCTTCCTGCCTTGAAGATGGAATATTTATAGGTGGAGTATTTTGTACTGGACTTAGAGTGACTGCTTGTCACACTGTGTCTAGTTTGGTTATGAAGAAAGAACAGAACAGGGAAAGGTTTAAAGCACCCTGCTTACTGCTCCAGTTGATACAATTTAAAGTTCCTGCCTCAGCAGTTTCCTCCTGTATGCTCAGGGCGAGCCTCGGGTCTGCAGGGTGGCACCCACCTCCACGGCAACACTGACAACTACTTCCACAAACTCAACCCTTTCTCTAAAGCCCATTTAAAAGTTAAGATGTATAACTTGACACCTAGGGTTATGCTACTCAAAAATAAAGTTAACTATGTAAGGCGGCTGCCTCTGGACAAGTTTTACCATGCCATGAACATATAGACATTTGAAGTCTGCTGTATTGTCCACCATGCCATTACACATACAAACGCTCCTGCTGCTGTTGTGAATTTTCATGTCTTGCCTCTTCAGGGCTCGAGTCATGCACAAACCAGTCTGTTGTGCTCGCTGTTACGCAACCACGTGTGTGCAGTAGTCTGTTTGTCTGAGGACATCTGCTGCCACAGATGAATTGGTCTGTGTTTCTAACAATGCGACTTTACTTGGAATGCACCGAATGTCTTCAGTTATTGATCAGTTATGGCCCTTCTGCACCTCACTGAAAAAGTTGGTTATAATCTTACCATTCTCCTCAGAAGTTAAATATACATTGAATCATCCAGGTACATTAAGTCACTCACTGAATGTAAGAAAAACTTTCTATTTATACAATAGCAAACCGTTATGACATCTACACCTCCAGATCGAAGCAAAAATAAGGGTAACTGTCCCAGCACATTCTATACCCACAAAACACCACCTCTACCTCATCCATTAAGGATTTATTTTCAAAGGCTTACGCTTTGGGCAAAAAGGCAGACCATGAGTCACACTGATGTTTTACCAGATGAATAAAAAATGAAGTTGGGGACAAAACTCCGTCTGTGAGTAAGCGTCAGAGCAGGAACAAACAAAGGAGACGGGCTGTGCTGAGGCGAGCCGTACAAACGCGTGCTCCTGGCAGGAGCCCACGCCTTCGCTCACATGGTGAAGCTGCCGCAACACACAGCCAAAGGCCTCTTCGGCACAGCTACGCCATATTGAACGAACAGCATTACTGCAATTAGTAATTACAACGAAATGTGCGACGGCAACAGGGAACTAATGGTTCCGCTTCTGTTGAATGATATTGGCTGCAGGATAACAGGTGGTGTGCTCAAATTCTCCATTACGTACGCTGCTGCTGTGTCACACACACAATAAATGGGGGTGCAACTGGAAATCTAGTGTCTGTCACAGCACCTTGAGGCTGGTGGGTCTAACAACGTAGCCAGTTCGCCTGAAGTGAAACAGCAAGCAGAAACTGCCAGGCTTCCAAAACCACTAAGGCAAAGTTTGTTTTCTCACTCACTCACTCACACACACACTCACATATATATATATATACAAATATACGCTTGTAGCAAAACAGACTGCCTTATAGATTAATTAGGCAAAATATAAGAATGCTCTCCAGTCAATGAATTTCCAAGCAAAACCTAAGTAGATGTGGGCACCTGACTCCTCAATGGCTGTGTAGTGTCCATTAAGGTATTATTTAATCAATGTTAAATATGTAAAATCAATGCTAATAAAATCCAGCGTACAAGCAGGACACAATATATCAGTACACTCATTGAATAATAACTGACATTAACATCATTATCTGCAATAGATGTGGGAGAACTTAAAGCCATAGTACAGTGACTGAACATCATATACTCCCAGTAGAGTTAAAACTGATTTTTAACATTTTCAGATAACTCATATTGAAATTAAAGATGGAAAAAAATAAAACACTTCATACTTAGTGTAGGGTGGAGACCAGCATAAGAGCCGGCTGAAAGATTTGTGATCAATAACGATTCATTATTAACGAGGATCCTGCTTCTCCAGGAAGTGAGGATCCATTAACTCCTCATCCTGCTTTCTGCGTCCAGCGATAATCGCTCTCCCTCCATAAATTACCTTCCATCAACGCCACCTCAGACAGGCTGTCTCGTCTGATGCTGTCAGCCAGGCCCTGTGCGACGTAAACTGGAAGATCAGCAGGGGTCCATGAAAAACAATACTTTTATAGCGGCAATATCATGGCCCAGCACCCAGCATGCTGAAAAATCACTTCACAGATGCACAAGATGCATAAATCCAATATCTGAATAATTGGAAAAAAATTAAGATGTCACTCTGCTTGTTTTTAATATTGCTTTTACCTGCTACATCTGAAGAGAAATGTTTACATTCAAAGGCCCAGATATTCCCTCAATTGTAGGGGAAATATCTATATAGTTAACAGTCTATATAACTGGGGGGGGGGGGGTATGTCCACCATCATCTTCACCCCAGTTGCATTTATATGGGCACAAAACTGTCAGCATCTGTTGGCTATTTTACTTCATTCCAGGATTCTAGTTACAAACTTCCCATTAACATTGATCCCACTGTGTGCTGAGCTAGACTGTATCTTACCAGCACCTCCTTGTGAAGTTTTATTCTGTGTTGTCATGACAACAGCAGCTTTCTACCTTTACTGTACCACCCCCTCTAGCAGGGCCTCTCAGGAAGGCTATATATGACAAAAAGATCATAATTATGCTGCTTACAGTCAGTGTAAATACAAGATTGACAGAAGTGCAATGTTGTCCAAACTGAATGGTGTTTTGTCATGTAGTCATCTTGCATTTGATGATGCACAAGACTTTACGTAGCTGGATATTATGAAAGACAAAACAAGGTGCATGATAATTAAATGCACATTTCCATGATGGTAGAAGTCACAGGTAATTCATTAAGCTAAAAGACATAACTGAGGACAATTTACACATGCACAGGACCATAAAGGCAGACGCAGACAGACAGCGGTAAAACATGCGAGCTCTGTCCAGTAATGACAGGTAATCAAACTTTGGCTCTCTTGTTTGTCTCCTCTTCCCAGTCCACATCCAGTTCAGCATCATCTATGTTTGAGGAGCTGAACAGAGACTGACCTGGAAACACTGCATTAGTCTCTCCACATCCAAGCTCAAAGCACTTCCTCTTCCTGGAATTCCTAGTATGCTCCGTTTCTGACTCACTGGCACAGCGCCCCCCTGCTGCCGCTGGTGGTTGCTGCTGTACAGAGGCTGTGAAGCAGAAGCGGGTCAGCTTGGCTAGGGTGCTGGCAGAGACCTTAACACCGGGGGAGCTAAGCTGAGCTGGGCCACTCTCCTTAGCAGCGTTCTCCCCCAATTCAATAGCACCCGGCCTTCGGAGCAGCTGCAGTCCCTTGTGTTCTTTGCCATCATTCCCCTGGCCTGCCCCACTGTGGTCACACACTCCCTTGGATGCCCCATCTCCCTCTGTCCCATGCCTGATCCTGTGCCTCAGCTTTGAATTTACACTATCACCTTCCTCTGCGTCTCTCCTGTTTTCTATCCCTGCCTTGGTAGTTTCATTGTCCTGTCGCTCTGGAAGTGCCTCCAGTCTACACAGGCCTCCTTTATTTGGCTGGATTCTGTCTGCATGACCTGTGTCCTCCTTTTCCATACCTAGGACATTACTGGGGCCATCGGTCTGGAGGGCCAAACGTTTTGAGAGACTGTGTTCCCAGGTCACACGGGCAATCCTCTCGCGGGGTTGGAACGTAAACTCTGACAGTTTTCCACGCAGACCATCACCTGCCTCTGCAACGTCTGGTAAAACTTGCCCGCTGGAGGAAGTGCTCTTTTTCCCGTCGCTTTTACATGGGGACTGATCACTGTGAACTGGTGGCATGCTGTGGGACAGCGGCTGGTCAGGGCAGGGTGGGGGCTCCAGACTGCCGACCCGCTCCCCCTCCCCTCCTCCCGCTCGCAGAGGTGTGGAGGTCATTGCTTGTAGCCTTTTTTTGCGCAGCTTTTTGGACACCTTCTCCACCACAGAGATTGAAGCATCCTCCTCATTAGTGGCCCGTTCTCCTCCACCTTGCAGACCCTCCCCTGGCTTGCTCTGAGCCTCCACACTTGCGATGGGGAGAGACCTTGAGACTGATGAGAGCTGCACAGGGGTGTTTGGTCGTGCTGCTTCCCCCAGGGAGTTGAACCAGTCCAAACCAGAATCAGACCCATTCTGGGTCAGCAGAAGGCCCTCTGGTCTTTGTTCTGTACCGTGACCAGAATCTGACCCGTCATTTTTTGGTACTTCATTTTCTGTGGCCTTTGTTTGACCATGGGGGGTTTCTCTTCCTTTCTTTAACCTAGAAATATTTACAACAGCTCAGTTTTTGAAAACAACACTATAATGCGTGTTATTTGTTTTTAAAGGCACTACATTAACGCTGTGAGCAAGTATGTGTACAATGACACCTAGCTGTGAAAGTGTAGATTTATTGTGCTAAGCATTTTACAATGTATTCTTATTGTGGTTAAAACCCCAAACAAATTAATAATCTATGAACTTTTGTCATCGCATTTGTGTCTTTAGTTCATTCTACAATGCTCTTACTGTGACAGTCTCTCCAGTTCTTTCCTAAGTAGGTGCTGTAATCCCAGTGCATCCAGTATGACTTCACACTGTGTCTGATACTGCTCTGTGGGGTCATCGGGAAATGAGGTGTGCAGTGCATTCACCTCCCCCAGGAGAGCGCCTCCCTAGAGCACAAGGAGCACGGGAACGTTAATGCAATAGTGATCCAACATTTGATGCTATAGACATACCTGTGTTATAATGACACTAGCTCTTGCCCTACCTGCATGGAACACTCCATCACAGAAACAACGATGACTGCATCTTCAACAGTGACCATTTCCCGAAACATCAACTTTGCATGTGCTAGAAGCCAAAATAAATATTAACATTTTGGAATTTTTTTTTCCCCCCCTGGATGATCAGTCCCATTCGCTAGAAAAATATAGAAAAATGTATTGTTTCAGTATTTCATAAGTTTTTGTAAACACTATTTACACAAATTATACTCATTATATGCAAGTAGCCTAATAAGATTAGCTTCCTATGACTGATCATGTTATGCAATATCAGATGTTTAAATTTCCGCTGCACACCTGAATACTGCCCCTTACTGGCAACATCACCCTCATCTTCATCATGTCAAAGCCGTAACAACCCCTGTGCTTCTGCAGGCATTTGTCCTGTTTCCAGGGAACCCAGCCTACCTTCCGCCAGGCGACCGAGGCTCTCCAACATGCGGATGGTAGTTCGGGCGGCACTACGACTCTCATTCCTCCTCTGCAGCTGGTAATAGCGTGCCAGCACTGCGCTGGCCTCCGCTGTCATCTGCGGCTGCAGCCCTTTGACCAGGCAGAAGTAGGCCTTCATCTTCTCCAGGCTCCAAAGGGTGTCTGCTGGGCCTGGGTCACCTGGCACTGTGGGAAAGGCTCATGGTCAATTTCACACACTAAACTAAATGATGACGATCTCTGGCTTTCACCAAACATCTTTCAAGCAGAAGCATTTCATGTAACTGTAAGCATCTCATTTTTACAATGCAGAGTAATCACTCAGTTAGGCGCCCCCAAAAGTCATGGGAAACCCAAATACATTAGCCCAAACTCGAGACTGATGGTGATGCTACAGTCTGCACAAATGAACTCCTCATGCACAGCCTACATTTCACTTCACACCATTACTCCTAACCACATCCATTCGGTGAAGACTGACTGCAGTATCTCACGCGCTGAGCCAGACCTTTGTTCTGCAGGATGAAGGAGGAGATGATCCTATCCCACTCTGAGTTCTTGGTATCCAGCAGGACCAGCACCAGGTCGAAGCGGCTCAGCAGAGGACTGGCCAGCGCCACGTTAACAGACACGGGTTCATTGGGGTCGTATCGCCCTTTCGGGTTGGTTGCCGCAAGGATAGTTGTCCTTGTGTTCAGCTTACACACCATGCTGTGCACCAGAGGGACACGCCATTGGTCAATACAGGCTTTCGCTGTTTAGATGCTACAACAAGTGATATACAAAGGCACAGATCTGTATGGTGTAATAAACATTAAGGTGTGGGTTGCATGCCTGACACAGAGTAATTGTTATATCCCTGTGGTAGTGACCAGTTTGAACTGGACGGCAGCTGCATTTGTGTTGTTTGTGAGCGTGCCGCTTTGCACAACATGGGCCAAGGCCCGTCCCTCACCCAGCCTTGGCCACACTGATGCTCTGCTGCTCCATGGCCTCATGGATGCTGGTGCGGTCTTGCTCCTTGATACTGTTGAACTCGTCGATGCAACACAGCCCCCCGTCTGACAGCACCAACGCTCCCGCCTCCAGGTGCCACTCCCCGGAGTCCTTTACCGCCGCCACTGTCAGACCTGAGCACAGAGGGAAGAGACTAGGTAAACACCCTTAACCAGAAGGTTGTTAGTGCAGCAAGTTTCTCTCTTTTTATGTTGGTCAGATGATATGAATACAGTAATAAGGACCTGCATTAGTGGAGCCGATTCCTGCGGTGAGGACAGAGCGTGGTGTGATCTTGGCTGCATACTTCAGAAACTGAGACTTTCCCGTACCTGGATCCCCCACCAGCAGTAAATGGGACTCCCCTGTGCAGATAGCAGGCCTCAGTTAGCGTTTATCAAGCACGTCGTCACCACAGGTCGACATGGAATGCAGCACAGAACTCTGAGCACTGAAAAAACTCATACTTAGGGACAGGTTTTATGAGGGAGGAAAAAAAAAGTGGCACATAAATATACATTTGATGAGCACGTACAGTTGTGGTGAAAAATATTGGCACCTTTGCAGTTTTTTCTGATTAAAAAAATGCTGACGTTAAGATTTAGGGGTTAACATAATTTGCTTTATTTGGAATATTGGAACAGCACAAAAACCTGGGTAAAACAGCTAAAGCTAATCTTATTTCACATAGAACTCCAAAAACAGTTTTGTCAAAATTACTGTCACACTAGATTTAATATTTGGTAGCATACCCTTGGGAAAAAACAACTGAAATCCGGTGCTTTATGCAGCCATGAATGACCTTTCTGCACCTCTCTAGTGCAATCTAGGACCGCTCTTATTTTGCAGACTGCTCCAGGCCTCCCGAGTTTGACGGCTGCCTTCTCCCAACTGCTCCTTCCAGCTACGCACACATCTCAATGTTTTTCAGCACAGCTGTACGTCCCGACATACGTCCCAGCACACCGAGTGTCATTCCTCAAATCTCTGCTTCGGGATAAGCAACCGCATCCAGTTTCAACACTGAATGTACTGACCTCTGACCTTTGTTCCGGAAGCATCTATTCTTTGAACCCCACCTGACAACACAAGGGCAACGGCCAACTTGACGACATACATGCCAAACACCTGCGGACACAGGCTCATCAGAATGTGGTTCCTGCCTTAATGAAGACAAAACACATTCTGGTGAAACACTTCGCATTCAAGTAGGCATCACCACTACATTAATCAACATGATCTGATTAATCTACTAATAAATATTTTTCCAAGACTCTCAATGCAAACATCATTAAATGACAATTTATTTACAATGCAAGTGCAGTTCTTAGGCCCCTATACCAGAGGTTATTAACCTTTTCTTTTCATGGACCCCTTCTGGTGGTCGAGTGAAACCTATGGAAGCCACAGCAACGTCTACAAATGCAAATATACCACATGACTACAAAGAAAACCAATTACACTGAAATAGTTTAAATTTTTCAGTGGACCCCTGCTTACAAATCCCTTCCAGATACAGATTTGAAATTACACCTGTAAAATAGATAACAGCAGAGCGGTTTGGTCGAGCTTTGCACGTATTAAATACCTTCCAAAGGACTGGCTCTGTGATTTCTCCAAAATTCCTCAAACTCCTTCTGAACATCTTCCAGTACCAGAGAGGCACCACACTGCTCATTGTTCACCTCGATGAAGTTCGCCTTCAGCACGATCTCCAGATCACAGTGCGAGTCCTGATACAGTGGCCTCCACCGCTGTCGAACCACGCCATAGACAGTGACGTCATCACCTGCGGGACACAGGACGGGCAGGGTGACGCTCTTTTCTGTGCTGCATCACTGTAAAATTAAAGACATCAGTTCAAGGAAACCAGTGAACGTGCCCAAAGAGCATAAAAAGGCCAGCATGGGATGTTCTGGATTAATGCATTAAAACAGCCTGGCCAGGAGAAGACCCAGGGACTGCATGTTTCCAATGCTGTATCAGGAACAAAGGATCCCTGCAGCGCTCACTAGAACTACATCACAAACGGGAGCCTTTGACTGTTTTCACTAAAGCGTGTTAATGTCTAAGCACACCACATCTTAGCACAGATTTAATACATCAAACATTACAACACATTTTAACAGTTATTTCACCTACAAATTGACTCAGGCTCACGTCAAGGTGTCCAGTTAATCATTCTTTAAAATTCACTTTTCTTACAAGCATTGCAGTTCCTGAGCGTTTTAGACAATTCTAACAAAAGAGCCCATAACAGCAGAAAGTAGCTTGGACCTGATTTACAGCTGTCCACAAGGTCATCCTCCAGGATTACGAGCATGGAGCGAGGGATGCTGCCCACAGAAAGTCTCTGTGCCTGGGCAGAAAAACACAGACGATGCAGGGCTTACAGCCAGGTCTTAAGCCACAATATCACTCACTCAGCTCTATTTGAAAACCAATAAAAGTTCCCCACCAATGAAAATATTTATTGAAGCAGTTGTACATTATAAAAACTAGTTCTTCGTGTCTGCCTTGAATTAAAATAGAAAAATCCCTCTTTTTCAATTGAAGTCAATATCTCCCAACAGAATTTCAGTTTAAAATATTGCTGTATTGTACTCTGACAGATCTGGGGCCCTCGCTCATAAAAAATTATGTCTTCACTTTGTGAAGTTTTCAAACTAAAAGTTTACATACAATTTTGCATACACATATTAAAAAATAAACAGTATAAAACCACATGTACATCATCTTCTGCACATAATCCTCTATAAATTGTAAAAAGTACAAATCAGAAGCTTTTGGACTCCAGATTCATGGTTTGTAACAATACCCTTTTGAATATACAGTCAAATCTCGGGTTTCGAACGGCTCCCTTTTCGAACAAATCGGTTCACGAACAGAATTTCAAAATTCATAATTGCACCGCTTGCCATACGATAACTCGGTTGTTGAACAAGCTACTCGGCAACAGCCGGCAGCACGGGATCACTATGCGCGTCAGTCACGACGCAGCCCTCACTCAGAGAACACCCGCTCCATACTGTTCTTTGAGTTTGCCGATATTTCTGGCATTGTGCTTTATTTATTCTTTTTTTTTATTCCATATGCCACTATGGGACCTAAGAAAGCTAGTGAAAGTGTTAAGGCAAAAAGGAAAACAGTGAGAACGATAGAGGTGAAGAAAAAGATTGTACAGAAGCATGAAAATGGCGTTTCTCATCTCAGATCTGGTTTTGCAGCTTGGCTTAGGAAAGTCATCGATGTGTACCATTCTCAAGAACAAGGAAGCAATAAAGGATGCTAATTTCGCCAAAGGAGTGACTGCGATCACCAAGCAAAGATCACAGACCTTAGAAGAAGTGGAAAAGTTACTCTTGATTTGGATTAACAAAAAGCACTTTGGTAAGCTTAGGTGTGGCCTGGTGGCTCAATGGGTAGAACATCAGGCTGGGGTGCAGATGTCTCCTGGTTCAAATTTCAGCCCAGCCACCTGGTGTATCCTTGAGCAAGACACTCAGTGCTAGCTAATTGTAACATATGTGAAATGCTATAAGTTGATTTGGAAAGTGTGTCTGGTAAATTAATAAATGTAAACGTAAGCAGTTAGTAAGGATGAATGAAATTGTCTTTATTTAAAATTTTATTCTTTATTCAGCTGGTATGTTATAATATTATACTACTGTGAAGTGAGGAGTCCAAATTCATTATAGATCATCCATCATCCATTATAGAGCATCAGGGCAGAGTGAGGTGGAGGTCAGGAACGGATTAATCCATTTTACAGTATTTCTCATGAGACAATCAATTTCTGTTTACAAACAAATTGGTTTAAGAACAATGTTTAGGAACGAATTAAGTTTGAAAACTGAGGTTTCACTGTACATTCAGTAAGTGTGCAGACCGCTTCAATTTTTAACATTGCAACGCTTTTGCTAAAATCATTTAAAATTCACCACCCTCATCAAGCATCACACAATACCCCAGGCTAACAAAGAAAAAAGGTGCTTCAACCAAGCAGAAAAAAGGTCTGAATACTTATATGAATGTTATGCTTTAGTTTTCGACTATTAAAAGCAGCAGCAAACTTCAGAGTGATCGTTGCTTTAGACAGGTTTGACAGTGCAGCCCCACCCTACCTGCTCCTGAATCTTGATCTCCTGGTAGTCCCTGCAGCCGGCTGGGGATGTGCAGCCATCTGAGAGGCAGGTGAACTTGACGGACCCGCAGCCATCCTCGCTGGGGCAGGTGGAAGGCGGCATGAAGCTGTAGAACTGCTCTAAGTTGGCCTGCACGGAGAAGACGTGCTTGCATCGGCTGCACATGTAGTCCCTCTCAAACTCCAGCACCTTGGTAACGCCCGTGCGGATGACCGTGCCCGTCACGGACAGGAAGCGGCCAACGTCTCTGGACCTGGGGATGCGGTCTCGGGTCAGCTCAGGGCACACTGGCAGACCTGGTGCAAACAGTGAAACACAGGCTGAAAACTGAGATGGGAACACAGGCTGAAAACTGAGATGGGAGACCACACAGAGCAGATGATCACACACTGTTGTAATCAACAGTGACCACCAGGTGGCACTCTTATGCCACAAATCAGAACCAATATGTACCTTAATGTTGATTATTACAGGCATGGATTTGTGGGGGCAGTGGTGACATAACCCTCCCCACCCAAAATTTGGATGGATGTGAATTCACAGCCCACAGTCCCCATGCATCCTTCTTACCCTATCCATTGTATGATTAATGTAAGTAGCCCTACCCCCCAAAAGCTTAAATTAAACCTACACCATTGATATCGAGCAGTATGTACCTTTACCTTAACATTCAAGGGTAAAGTCCATCTAATAACACACACACACACACACACACACACACACACAAAATACATTGTGAATACATACACACACACACACACACTATATTGTAGGTATGGGCTCAAAATTGCAACATAATTTGGTATGCAAAAACATACAGTAAATAAGTGAAAGAGGATTGTTGAAAATGTATTGTTTTTTTATTAGTGTAAATAAGGCACTGGGCATCATACACATGGATGAAAAGAATATTTATGGCTGCATATTTCTAAACACTTCCTTCAACTGTGACAGCTTTTGGAATCCTTCCGGCCACTGAAAGACAGGCATTTTCTCATATCTAATTAAAGTCCATTTTTGTCTGTTTTTAAACCACTGCAGAGGTTGATATCACCCATGAACACGTTTCACGAACAAGCAGTGTGACCACTGCAGCATTGCCACTCCACGCTGGAGAGAGGGAGGGAGGAGAACAGCACCGGGGAGGGAGGGTGTCTCTAGAGTCAGAGATTGGCGTGTGTACCTTGGGTACGCACCCACCTCCTCCACTGGTTTTCTTGTCAATTCCATTGCAGCATTACATCATTAATGCAACTCTTCCTCAGTAACCCCCCCCCCCCCAAAGTCACAGTGACAGTCATCCTTCTCCATGCCACTGGACTTTCAGATAAAACATACCCCCTTTTCCCATTCCCCTATTGGACATTTTATTGAGCTAGTCACTAAAAGCTTACTTCAGGGTTCAACACACAATTACTATGTTACACACTGTACAGGTCAGAGATACAACCGAGTACAGATTAAAGCAGCACAATACACATTTACTTTGGGAACGGGGTCACAGAGTGTCTGTTCAATAGCCACTGTAAATTACTTTATGAAATTACCTTGTTGGTCTTCTCTATGTTGGTAAACAGAATTTCATGACTTGATGGGAATTAATTTTATCCTATTGTTTCAGGTGAATGTTTCGCTTCACTGGAACTATAGTTTGCCCGCTGTGAGTAATTTATAGCCTGACTCTCAGATCATGCTGTGTCTCCGCCTGCATTTTATTTAAGGCAATAACAGGATGCTGTAAATTTAATTTTTCAAGATTAGCTAAAGGTGCCCCCGGCAGTCCTGTCTCTCACCACACACTGTTCTTGGCAAAATCCAGGGAGTGTTTCACACTCTGTTGGTGTGCTAATTAGCATGTCGAATACTGCATCCTGCTGCTGTTAACAGTCGCCCATGGAGGGGCAAAAAAAGCGTTAAATGTCCAAAATAAAGCCTTGATGAGGTATACTAATCAGGTCCCTAGGTTCGGCGGATAAACTGGTGAGGTGTATGTGCGGTGTCATACAAATGGACATGCCTGTCCCCTGACGGTTGCAGGCTCGAATTAGTGTAGTCCCCTTCTTACACAGGCAACCTAATTAAATCATAATTACACACAAACCACAGTTAAAGTGGGCTACTTAGAAATCCTATAGCCTCAAAGGGCAGGCAGTGCGTCTCCACATGGAGGGAGGAGGAAAACGTCTCTTAACCGTATTCTTTAACTCCTACGCATATGCAGATTTTAGTACTATCAGACAAATATTCAGACGACCCACGTCGTTCCTGACTGGCCTAATTTCACTTTTTTTTCGGAAATTATGACTCTACCACTTCAAAAATGCTTGAAGCAAAGCATGTGCGCCCAAGCGTCTGGTACGCGGCCGGGAGGATGTGTGCTCGGGGGGTGGCACTGTCACTTACCTGAGATCCTGGCATGGAGGTTCATCTTAGTCCTGCAGCCTCCCTGCTGCCACGCAGACTGATGAACGGCCGCGGCCGCCCGGTGCAGCGCGTCGTCGAAGATAGGCAGTACCTCGCAGGGGAAGGCGTTGAAGTATTCCGCCAGCTCCATGTTAGCCTCAAACAGGGTCATGGCGTTCACCACGACCGAGTAGTGCCCGTTGTCGTGGCTCTCCTGGAGGATCTGTAGGAGCTCGTTCCGGTGGTGTTCAGTCACAAACGCCTCGAACGCCTGCCCTATGAAGTCTGCTTGGTCTCGATGTATGGACATGGCAGAAGAGCTGGAACAGATATATTGTAGTTAGAAGCGATGTCACGGGGCTCACTTCATTTGATCGAGTGTGTGCTTAGTTAACAGAGAACACTACTATATAATTACACAGTACAGCGTATGCATATGAGGACGGTAAACGTAGTGCTCGTAAAAGCAACCTATATAAGAAATAAGCACTCTGTGTGCTGTGCACTTATCTAAGCATACTGTTGTCATTAGTGTTTAATTTCTTATGCACTGTCACAGCAGAAAATGAGACGCAGTTTTAATGTCTTCCAAGGCTCTTTTAAAGTTCACTTGTTCTTCAGTGCGTAATTCTGCAACACTAAATAAAACGACTCTATTGATCAGAAAACCAAAGCGTACATTTTGAAACGCCGAAAAAAAATTTGGTGCATATCTCAATAGTAACGAACATTGCAACATGCACGATAAAGATATGTCGGTGTCATTAACGGAAAACGTATTTCGTGTGGATATTTATTTTTTATGTGCTCCTAACTCTGGCGTTCTTGTCAAACCAGCGCAACAGGACAATCAGCACTGAGCTCTAACCCACATTCAGTGTAAACACTGGAACATTAGCAGAGCTAGCCCTGAGCCATTAAAACAAACATAAATGTAGCCTTACCAAACAGCCATCTTGCCTGTAGTCTACATAACTCTAGGTTTAGACAAACTACACACTTCACCACTTAAAATAACCTGCGGGTTTGGTAATAGAATATCAGCGGTGTTTCAGATTTGGCGCCAGATTGTACTACTCAGCTGGTTTCACAAGGGTGAGTTTATAAAATACGCAAATAATATAGAAAATAACTAAAAGACTCTAAGTGCGTTGAATAATTTGCCTAGTGTAAAACACAGTTTATTACGTCGCTGCATGTTTTCTCCTCAAATATTAATAGATATATTAGGAAAAATACACTGAATACATTTAGGGAGACATACAACGTGTCTTCCGTGGCACGTTCTTCCAGCACGCAAAGTGCGCATGCGCAGCCTTCGCACATTTTAAGGAGGGAGTTATAGAGATTGGAAGTAAGTGTAGTGTGGTTATGACAAGCGCTGTGTGTGTGATCAAAAACAGACCAGTCACTCGTTTCCCGATGTTCAGTTACGTTTTTTCGATGTTATTAACACAATTAAGTAGACGGTCAAATTTGGTAGTTATTTTGGTTCATGTATGAAATGCACAATTTTAAGTGTAATTCAGAAAATAAAATACAGGGTAATACATAACTAACATTATTCTAGTCCATCTCATGAAAAAGTGTTATTCGCGTCTATATCTTACGTTTGTAAATTGGTTCCAGGATGAAACGAACTTGCTTGTATGTAGTTTGAAGTAGTTAACTGTAAATTAAAACTTTACCATGCCAGTGTCTTCAATTTGGAAATTCCAAAAAGATTCGATTAACGTAATATCTTAATGATAGATGGTGATTTCTTAACCACTGTCTTGTTTAAATAATAAATATTTGCTACTCACAAAGCATTTATAATAATTTTCTTAATTTTGTAAAGCATTTTCAGAATACAGATTTTTCATAATTTTATACATGCAACTAGGAATGGCGTAGGACAGAACGATTAAGACGTATCGTATAAGTAGTGTTATCTGTGCCACAAAGAAGAGAATCGTGCTCGGAATACCTAGTGAAATATTAACTGACTAGCAAGAAATAAATGACAGACATTTCAAATGGGCTTTGAAATAATGTTTATGTCTTCTATAAAGGAAAAACACATCTCATCAGGAGGAAAATTTGATTCTGTTTCTGGGTTTTTCAAGAAACAGAATTTATTAATCATGCTTGCTCTCAGTACAATGAACAAATCTACTCTTGCAATGGCAGCTGTCCTGTATGCTTATTGTCTAGATGAGCCACATTCTGAACATTGTTTAAAATAATAGCTTTGACCTGATGTTCAGTTTTTTCCACCACCAATACATCTACAATTAAAGAAATGTACAAGAGAACTTTGCATCAAATATCTCACAAATAGACAATCCATATGTAAATGTCACATTTATTTATAGCATACGCCAATATAATATAAATATAAAATATGCCATTTATTTTAAAATCAGTGAGACATCATTGTATCTGTGTTGAGACAACCATACAAATAGTTTAGTTCTACCAAAATTTTTTATGCAGTCGTAACAAACTTTAATTACGGTGCTGATCTAAAATAAAGTACAGAGAAAAGACAATACTGTATACTGCATTAAACAAATAATAAGTAGCAGCTTATCCACCACTCCTCAGAAATGCAGGAAAGGAAATGTCAAATGTACTGAATGTCACTATAAAAACAATAAATCCATTCACAGTGAAGTAATAAATGGTATGTAATGGTGTATTGTTAAATACATCTCTCTTTTTTTCTTGTCATGCTCTTCAGATGCAGAACTCAGAAGGTGAAGTACTGGGCGAACCATTCCTGGCGCTGTGGATCAGGTGACGCCGCGGGAGACTCGTCCGTCTCAGGAGGGCTGCATAGAGGAACAAGTCAAAACAACAACCATTACACAAAGTTCTCCAGAGGTTCTCCAGAGGCCGACGTGCTGGAAGGAGCAAAGCTGTCCACACAGCCCCACTGGTGCGCTGGTATGTTGCCTACTTTCGTAGTGATGCTGCGTTTCAGATGTTTCCCGAAGGTCTGCTGTAAACATTTAAGGTCGATTTCATACGCTCGCCTCAAAGAAGCATTAAAAAGTCATCCATCAAACACTTCTCCTCAACTCGTGGCTCAATAAATACCATTAAATAACACTTGAAGACACCGCTGCCTGTTTGTCAATAGGTGACAAAGTGATATAATATTATGCATATGATACAAAGATTGATGTGGTACACTGGTGTCTTACTGTTTCAGAAGGCAAATTACCCTAGGAACAGAGAGGTAGACGTGAGAGGTGAGAGGACAAGCTAGTGTTACTCAAGGTTGGTTCTTAGTTACGCATAACTATTTCACTTCTGTAGCATCACAATGAGTACCAGTGTCAAGGAATACAATATGAGACCTCATAATGATAGCATCTATAGGGATGTGAGTGTAAAGGGCCACTGTGATCAGTTAACAGCAATAAGTGTAGTGTTAAATTCCATTAGGATTCTTGCTGCTGTACCATTGAGTCGGTTTCAATTTGGCAGAAGTATCCAGTTGTAATAACGGCTAGAGAACTGGGCCTTTGGTGGCAAATTACTTCATATAAAAGCTTCAAAATTGAAAATAAATATGTAAACACAGATTACTTCAAATGAAAAAACATTGGTCCATCCACTAATATTTTTCATATTGTGAATTCCAGGATGAGACGTCAGGCCAGTTAAAAATATTGTGACTGCTGATAATGATGCTGCTGGTGCCAGGTTTATTCCCAGAGTGGGCCACTATCAGATGCTTTTAGTCCTTGACAAAGCTTTGTTGATACCCCATAAATATGGTTTTCATCTCACAAAGAGCGAAGGGGTTTATTTTCAAAGCTGTTTTCAGAGGATGGACATTGCATTTAGTGAGAGTATAAAAAAATTCTTACAAACATTACAAGTTCAACATATGTTAGTGTACTATGTGATAAGCATTTTGGAACAAATTCAAGTTAATAGAGTAAATATTACAAGACCTATGATTTCATCCATAACTGAGGCATTATTTAACTATTCAACTGATTCTCAGCATACTTAATACTTTTATCCTTTTTGTTTTTTTTCTTTTATGGGTGACTCCTGGGAGAGAATGTTCTCCTGTTTGAACAAATGTGTAGGAGAATCTATTAAAATCTTAAATGCCAGATACACTTGTACTTCTTTACTTTGCATCAGTTTTAAAAAGGCACTGTGTTATCCCAAAAGGCAATATGTGAGAAGAGATACTATAATGCCACATAGGGTCTTTTCTTACATTTTCAACTAGTTTATTCTGTAACTCTGTCCTAAAACTGAAGTATAGTGATCATTTTCAAGACTGTTTTTTTGTGCCAAATACATCATGTTTTTCTACAGATATATATTTTTGTATAGACTTATGTCATTTTACAGCAGTTACAGCATTACATCAAATTCCCTTAAGTTGATGTCTGCAGTTATTTCAACATAAATTGTATTAGTTGTTTGTTGCTGCATACAGGATATAAGGAAATGTAGTGAAATGTGCGTAATGTGTATGTAATGTTTTGTTGTGAACCGTATGCTAAGTGTTTGGTAATTAAGTAATTTGGATTTGAAGTGTTAAATATTGTGCTAAAATCACAGGTTGGTGGTTATATAGATGTTGTGCAGTGGTTTTCTGATATTTGTGACAGTTGATACTGGCTTTCCTGATAGGCTGGGAATGCATTATGATTTTTCTTATTTTAAATAATGGAGCTAGATTTTTTTAATCTACATTTTAAAAATTTGCATGGGTTTTTCAGGAATCCATTAAAAACAAAGCTGCAGGATTCCTGTACTTCAATTTTAAAATCATTGTCTACAACAATTTTATTACTACAGCAGTAATTGCATGTTGCTAAATATAGTACATTGAATGACTGAAGGTAGCGTGACTCATGTAGCGGAGTTTTGGCACTGGCCACAGAGCCGTTTTATTGTCTTACATTTAGCAGATCTGTTCACCATGTCTAAAGCCAAAGAAGTACTCAGTTTCAATATTGCAGGTAGTTTTATTGGATGTAGGAACATCCATTTCGCTACAGGATCTCCTTGGGTTTGACTAAAAGTTTCCTTGTCTGTGGGGCTTCTTCTCTATCTCACTGCCCTCGCTAAGTTCTCCAGATAGAAAAGCTTGTCTGTGGGCCTCCTACCCATAAAGACCTCAACACAGGACAGCCTGTAAAATCAAAGCGGAATACAGAGCATGAGTGGTCCACCTTCTGCACTTCACAGCATGACTTGCAAACAGACTATTTAGATGAAGGTAACTCCAGTCAGAGCTGCCTGTGCACCAGAGGTTAGAAATGGAGGTCTGATCCAGTGAAGCTGCCGGAGCAGGTGACACTGTAAAGCACCAGACAGCTTGTTGACAGTGAGACCAGGGAACAAACTAATTAATTGAAATTAAAAGATACCTGCTTGTTTTGCACAATTCCTATCCTCTGACATTTTAGCTGATATTCAGGATTTTAAATCCAATATCTTATACACTGAGTAAGCAAAAAAAAAAAAAATCTCACAACATTATTTGTAAATGTTCCTTGAAATTTTGTGGCACAATGCAGAGTAAATAGAATAAAACATCAAATAATCTTCAGCCAGTGTCAAACACAGCAGAAACATAATGGAATTTTTGTGTCTAACTAATGTCCAACCATTTTTTCATTTTCAGGACACATGAGCATCAACACTGTTCTTTAAAACTTGGGCCCAAGAGTTACACAACAAAGATGGTCAGCTAACCCCAAATGTTGTCCAATACATTACTTGGTCCTTACTGTATATGTACATTCTTGTTTATTAAATATAACTTTGCCTGAATCTAACAAATACAGCAGTCAGGTTTGAAGTTTCCTTATCTACTGCTTCCTAGTGTACTGGGAAAAAATACTTTCAAATGTCATCTAATATGCTGTACCTTAATGCCATCTTGAATGTGTCTAAATGTCACTTTGAACCCTTCACATTCAGAGAAACTTCAGGAAAAAAGACAGAATGCACATGTACGCTACGTAATGGATTTAAACGTAACTGATATATGAAAATAGAGATACACTATATTGCCAAAAGTATTGGGACACCCCTCCAAATTATTGGATTCAGGTGTTCCAATCGCCTCCATGGCCACAGGTGTATAAAATCAAGCACCTAGGCATGTAGACTACTTCTACAAACATTTGTGAAAGAATGGGTCGCTCTCAGGAGCTCAATGAATTCAAGTGTGGTACGGTGATAGACTTATTCCACATGTGGCAACCTATCTGTGAAATGTCCTCGCTACTAAATATTCCACAGTCAACTGTTAGTGGTATTATAACAAAGTGGAAGCAACTGGGAACAGCAACTCAGCCACAAAGTAGTAGGATACGTAAAATGAGCGGGGTCAGCGCATGCTGAAGCACACAGTGCACAGAAGTCACCAACTGTCTGCCCAGTCAATAGCTTCACACCTCCAAACTTTGTGTGGCCTTCAGATTAGCACAACAACAGTGCGTAGAGAGCTTCATGGAATGGGTTTCCATGGCTGAGCAGCTGCATCCAAGCCTTACATCATGAAGTGCAATGCAAAGCGTTGGATGCAGTGGTGTAAAGCACACCACCACTGGACTCTAGAGCAGTGGAGACATGTTCTCTGGAGTGATGAATCACGCTTCTCTGTCTGGCAATCTCATGGAAGTGTCTGGGTTTGGCGGTTGCCAGAATGGTACTTGCATTGTGCCAAGTGTAAAGTTTGGTGGAGGGGGGGATTATGTTGTGGGGTTGTTTTTCAGGGGTTGGGCTTGGCCCCTTAGATCCAGTGAAAGGAACTCTTAAGGCATCAGAATACCAAGACATTTTAGACAATTTCATGCTCCCAACTTTGTGGGAACAGTTTGGGAATGGCCCCTTCCTGTTCCAACATGACTGCGCACCAGTGCACAAAGCAAGGTCCATAAAGGAATTAGAAGAGAGACTGTGAGCCACGCCTTCTTGTCCAACATCAGTGCCTGACCTCACAAATGCGTTTCTGAAAGACTGGTCAAACATTCCCATAGACACACTACTAAACCTTGTGGACAGCCTTCCCAGAAGAGTCGAAGCTGTTATAGCTGCAAAGGTTGGGCCAACTCAATATTGAACCCTACGGACTAAGACTGGGATGCCATTAAAGTTCATGCGCGTGTAAAGGCAGGCATCCCAATACTTTTGGCAATATAGTGTATATTGTTTTAAGAAAATCAGTATGCATTGAATGACGATTGTGTTGTGTTTTTTTGTATATCTGTTGTGATATGGCGTACGGTCCTGTACAAAAACCCAGTGCACTTAGCAGTGCACTCATTCATATACTCATGAGCCTGGGAGTCCATCACCTCCTTCTGTGTCACTTGCGAGGCTGAGGTGTTTTCAGAGGTTCCTAGTATGCCGGAGTGGGGTGATAGAGTAACCCCCTATCTCCCATCCCACCATACCTGCCACGGACAGAGAGTCAGGAAGAAGTGTCCCAAAACAGAGCCACCCGCTCACTCCCCACACACATGCATAGCGGCAAGACCGTGCACCCCCCTCCCTCACAACCCCACACACACACACACACACACACACACACACACACACACACACAAACCAGCATCAACCCTGCTTTTAAACACATAGGGGCCTGCCCTTGTGCGTGAGCAGCCCTGGAACAGAACTCAGTGCATGCACACGCTATAGCATTTCAGATACACACATACGCACACGCACACACCCAAAGGAAAATTTCAGGACTGTACAAAACACCATAAGACAAGCAAATGAGGCATCCAGGCATGAGACAATGTCTTTATTGGTTGTGTATAGTAAAGGATGCCACCCAGTGAAAGAACCCTCACATTCTTACTGGCACCAATGTGTTGGCACACAGGGATGACTGGGGTCAGGACATGAAAGCATGCATATTAGTTACAGTCTTTAAGTGCAGTCCAGACAGCAGAGGATAAAACACAATATGGCAGACTTAACAGTGCAATGTGGACAGTTTTCATCAATGAGGACAGCACGAACAGAAAAAAAAAAAACAAAAGAACCATGAATGCATTTCATATCAAAATCGGAAACAAAAGTGACTCTGTGACAGAGGACAAACAGAAGCAAGAAAAAAGCAGCATGCAGACACAGTCACAAGTGCATGGAGGGCGACCTTCAGGTGCCGTGATTCCATTTGCATTCCAACGCCATTTTCAAAGCACATGTACGGCGCATTACCAATTAGTGTAGAAAAAATGCAATATCCCTTTTTTTCTCCCCTCATTTCATAAATAATGTACGTGGAACCTGTGACTGAAAGTTACAGGTAGAAAGCGAGCAGGCAGAACAGCAGTCAGTGCTTCAGTGCTTGTCAACCTTCTGTCTCGGAATACAGTTTAAGACGGACGGAAATGCAGACGGAAAAAACAAGAAAAAAATCAGCCCGTCCATCACAGAGAACTTCAATCGAAGGGGTATTCTTAACACGAACCCTCGGCTGGGGCCTGAAATATTGATTAATCACTGAAGCCCGCTGCTGTCCCAAAAGTAGGTCGGTTTGTTTACATGAGACTGAAACTCCTAATTTTAGAACAACTAGCATAAAAGGGGCACATCAGAGTGATACACACATGCATTACAGCGTCTCCTATCAAAGGTTCCCGCTGAAAAAGGGATACTACAACTGCTTCTACAGAAGTGAGATACAAAGAAAAGAGAAAAAAAAAAACAGAAACAAAAAGAGAAGCGCTCAGAGGCAGGGCGCGGCCATGCGCGCAGCAGAGCGCCCGCGGCGTACTTGCGCTCATCTCCGGTGCTGCCACATGCGGCTGGCAGCGGCCAGGTGCGGCTCACCTCATGAATTTCTTGGGCTCTGTCGGAGGGGTCGGTGGGGGCAGAGGTTTGCTCGTGTTGAGCTCAAGGTGGTGAATGGGGGAGTTGGGTATGGGTTCTAGGCGGCTGGGCTGCGGGGGGCCGCTCCCTGTGCCCCCGGCTTCCAGAGCCCTTAGATTTGGAGAACTGCTGAATCTGTTTGCTGATTTGTCATTCTTTCGCTTTTGCTACATAAGAGAACACAAACAGAACAGCGGATTGGGTTTGTACTCTACGTAGCTTCATCACTTTCAAAACGTAAGCTGGACAAATGCTTCCCGAAGGTTAATCTCGCACCACTCGACTATGGAAAATGACAGTTGCGCCTGGTTACATAAGTCACATAAATGAGAAACAGCGAAATGCGTCAAATTAAGAGGCTACTTAACTTCCACTGTAACAGAGAATGGCTTGGAAAGCAAAGTAGATCTTGATGTCTGAACAGGTATAAAACACGGACGTACAAGGACAGAGGTCACACAGAACCAAAAAGTGGGATCTCCACAACAGGAATGAGGTGCACGCTAACATGTCGACCATGCAGAGTGATCCACGCCACTACAACCTGGGTTGCTGCCATTTTCAAAACTGGAATGTAATACTGTGTTTCCCATGATTCACTGGGAGGCCATTAAACCAATGGCTGAACCCTTTCCTAAGTCCACAACTCTACTGCAGTGTTTCTTACTTGCTACTGCTGACAAAACTACATATTGACTCCGCAGTCGTACGGTTCGGTTTACCTGACCCGGATCTATAAGTTAGTATTACCTACTAAGTTAGTGTTTACCAAGTGAAAATTTGGCCTGCTGTTAAATCAATCCAAATGGAACGCTTGCATTTGACCCTTGAGGGTCTAACATGACTAACCATGTATGACATATAACATGGAAATGAAGAGCACGTACAGGAGTGTCAGATGAAGATGTCCTGGGATAGCTCACCTTAATGAGGGGGTTAATCACACCAACATTGGGGCTTGCATTGAACACCTTGTTGAAGTTAGTCTCACGATTCACCAGCTCCAGTTGGTAGAATTTCTTGTCATCCTGTCCATGAAACAAGAGAGACTGGCGTCACCAGGGCTCACTTCCACTTACCGGAGTCATGTTCTATTTACTACGGCAACATCACACCTCTACTCGGAACCTGCATTGCAATCATGTACTGGAAAAGCACTTGTGTGTGAAATATGCTGGCTTTTAGTAGCCTAGTGCATTTAAATCAAGCACTTTAGTCTCTGGGCTGTGTTTGCTATGCGAGGAAAATGCATCCTTGATATGCAGCCAGGATTTTTATTCTTCACTCCAATTTTGGCCTTGTGGGTTGTCATAGTTACAGTGAAATCCTGTCTGAAATGTGTCAACGGGAGGAAAGAAAGAGCTCATCTCCAGCTGGCGCAGTTCCAGCAGAGCTTGGGGTCAGAGGAGCACTCCGTGGAGAGCAGGGTCTTGGGCAGGCGTGCTCTTGGACACTCACCACCAGCTTCTTCACCAGGGACTCTCTCTCTGTCACCATCTCCTTCAGCTCGGCAATAATCTGCAGGTCCTCCGGCCGGCTCTCCCTATTCCTGAACTTCTCCTCTGTGCCCTCCAACCTGGGAGAGTGCAAACAAAAGTGTGTGTATGTGTTTGTGTGTGTTTGTGTGGGGGCATGCAATCTATGTACTCCAACAATGACCTGCTGCTGTATAAAACACAGAAGCTCCAGGAATCTGAGCCTAACAAACATTCCTCTGTGGTGGCCACTGTCTGGAGTGCTTCCAGAGCTCTTGATTTATCCTGTAGTCAGCATCTTTCAATCTGCACCAAGGGTGAACCATCTACAGCTGTAGGGCCATCCACCTTCATCTTATTCTCCAACTAAATTAAAGCTAAGACTGCAGTTGTCACAAAGTACACTCATGCTATAACCATAAATTCTCTTCGGCAGACATTTTCATTTGTACTGACTCTTGCCTATGACCTTGGTCTACTGATAATGAATATGTGTTTGACTTCTTGATTTCATACAAACGAATGTAAATTTGAAGACATACAGTCACGTCTAACACTAATTGTCATACTGTGGTGTGTATTGTATACTATCTATTAAGTTTAAGCATCTCAACAAATGACAATAATTCAAAATAAAACGTGAATTGTTGCTGTTCACATAGGGGTCTCATTTGAGAAAGACAGGATTAAAAAAAATAATAATAAATAAAAATAAAAGGTGTGAATCATACAAGCTTGCCTCCATTTTTGTGAGCTGTTACCCTTAGGGTAAAATCCTAATCTCTTTCACAGAACAGTATCTCTGATACTGGGTACGTAAATGGTCAAGCTGTCAAAAGCATGCATATTGGGGAGGAGTGTTATTCTTCATCTTTTTACTTCATGCTTTAGCTTCATTAAACTGAGCACTGAGATGAATGATCTAAATTAATTACAATTACAATTATGTTAATGTCTTCAGGAGGACCCTCTTGTCAGATTCTCCAGATGTAAAAACGTAAACACCACAGCACAGGCCTGTGGAGATAGAATTGAGGGAGGTTTTGTCACATAATTTAACACCGTAACAATACATCCAAGTCTATGGTCTGTGCAACCCCTAATCTTGACTCCACAAGAGGACGTTCTCAAAAGACCGCTTGTCTAGAGTCTTCACCAGCTTATCTGTGGAACTTTTAATGAGTAAATTACCCAACAGCCTTGATATTTCTGCTGCACCTCAAGCACAGGAAGCGACTGGGCAAAGTGTTGGTGACCAGCCACTGTTTCAACAATGGGCTCACTGAAGCAAATCGTGCCAACCAAGGACCAGCAAATGAGTGTGCGTTTGCAAAAAAATAAAACCTCCATTAAAATTTAAAGGTAAAAAACTGCAGTGGTTGTCAGGGGTTCATTTTAGTAGTACCAAGCATCTGCTGCAAATAATAGGGGAGGGAGAAAGAGGTTGTTGTCAGCATAGAATCAGTCTGTTCCCCACAGAGGAAGCTAAGGGACAGCAGAGTGAGCTAGCAGCACCTCAGTACCAATGACTGCAATGACCGCTGGACACAGGACATCAAGCAGACCGAATGTGCAGCACTGAGAGACGGGTGTCTATCGTAACTCCACAGAAACTGGTCTCGACCATGATGCCACACAGGTGGGCATCATGGACATCCGAAAAGTGCACTGAAAAACGAGAACATGGGCCTCCTGGGTAATAACAGGGGCTCTTTCTTCCCACCAGTCTCTCAAAGGTCAGGTCATCTGTACTACTGTAGAGTGCCACTCAGCAGCTCATTGTGCCAAAAATGTGCTTTTAGATGGAACAGTGAGGTAAAAAATGAATCTTCTGCATACCTGTAGCCACTGTCACAAATGAAGGCGCATTCATTATGTGTGATATGTGTGAGAACCACGTTCAGAAACAGCCAGGAAAGTGAACTACTGTGTTTTAACCACATGCTGGAGCATCCTCGCATGAAGTCAGGAGAAATCAGCACTGCACTTGCCTGACTTGATCCTAGATGGCGCTCTTGGTTAGACAAAAAAAAACTGGGTTACGACCCCCCCCCCACCCCAGAGCTAGTGCATCTGTCACTGTTAAAAAAAAACACACACACACACACACACACAGACAATCATACAAAGGCGGTAAAAAAGAAAATGCCTGGACTGTTTTTTGATATTTTTGGTTAAAAGAACACTTTCTTCCCCATTCTAAAAAAGTCCTGTTTTTCTTCTGAACAGTACATTGCCTGTCCATTTTTTATAGACTGGTTTGCTTTTGGTTGTAACTGTATGTGTTCTGTACTGAAGGTTGAGCCCATGTCCACATGCTGTTCAGCATGCTAACACACCAGACTCTTTAGTCTACCTCGCCCTCCCCTCCTCCCTCAGTGTGTTTGAAGAGGGCTGAAGGAATGAGGCCAGCAAGGTTCCACCCCCCATCCAGCCCTGCAACACATTGCTAAAGAAAGCGAGCGGCTGTCACTAGCAGAGGGGACACATTATACAAAGCTGCCCTGGGGACCCATGTCTGGGTGTATGTGGACAGAGGGGGAGACAGGAGAGGTAAGCTGGAATGTGACTGGCCACTCCTCTAAGGGTCACCTTCCCAGGCCATGTCATTCACACCACCTTTTATCATGGTGTGTCCAGTGTCTGTGTGTGATACACCTTGAAGTTCAGAAGCGCGTACATACACACAATAGTTATATACCTGCACATAAAAGCTGCCACAGGTATAGATGTGTTTGCATGAATAAACACACTTACAAATCGAACACCCAGGCAGATACACAACAAAAATACCAGTCTTGTTTTATGGATGCTTTCTGTTTACTTTAGCTTAATGATGTTCATCTTAATGATGATGAACTTGACACAAAATAAAAATCAAAACTGCTGAGATCTGTTAACTAATATAAGTAATATTAGGACCTGTGACCCTGCAAACAGGATAAGCGGTTTGATAATGGATGGATGGTAACATTAGGCACTCAGTACAGAGGTGGGAAAGAAAAATTATTCAGGAGTCAATGACTTTCATAAAAAATCTTTCCTACAAAATAAACAAAATATGTATGCTAAAACACATACATGTATACCCTCAAATAGGCACAAAACACACTCACACACACTTACACACACATACAGGATATACATACAGAATCTGCAGAGCAGCGATCTTGTCTTTCAGCAGCTCCTGGGCCTTGTTGAAGTCTGACAACATGTTCTGGGTCTCGCGATTGTGGATGGCGTTCATCTCGGCCATCTCCCTCTCGTGCTTCTTCACCAGGTCTTGCTCATGTGCCCTGGAGAAGGACATGTTCATCACGAGCTCCAAAGTGGCTCCTTTCCACACCCACACCAGAAGCTGGACATCCCTCAACAGTTTGATGAAAATAATGACTGAACCCTAACTATACACACACAGTTTAAAGTGCATTTTTTCCCCCCAAAATCATTAAATTTTCATGTCTTGTTTTTTTTCTCTCTCTGATACCGGAGTCCTTTCCAAGAACAACATCCATAATTTAAATGTATCTCTGGGACTGGATATCAGTGCCTCTCATAAGCGAGAACACTTTTCTCTGTTTATTTATTGATTTATTGTCATGCAGGGTGGTGGCGGATGGTGCGAGAAACAGAGAGGACCTTCGTGAAAATAAACTCAAGTCCGTGAACGCTGAACACAGAAGCAAGCTAGCGGCCCTGGACAGAAGGGAAAAGTGGAATAAACACACTCCTCCAGTGCAATCCCACCCCTCGGGGAAAGGCGCTTTATTTATTTATTTGATATTTGTATCTGAGGCTTCAGAATACTGGACCTGGATACATAATTAAAAGTGAAACGCGGCTGAGCAGGGGCCACAGTGCTGCCGATGGCACGCTTCGCATCAGTGACACACCTCTCCCCCCTCAGATGCCTCCCATCATTGTGGAGATAGCAGCCTGCCTTTAGGTCCTTTGTAAATTCAGCAAACATCACCTGTGACTCTTAGTGTTTGACTGTGAGCTGCAGCACATGCTTTTGCCCACGTGATTCATTAACGCGGGGCACCGAAATATAAATATTGGTTCAAGAGAAAAATGACAGGAGATCATACTTAGGTGTGCTTGTGTGTTAAAGCTCCCTGTCAAATTTTACTGAATTTGTTGGAGAATTAATTGGAAAGCGAAAAATGTTAGTGCAAGCAAGCTATGAAAAAGAAGGAAAAATATGTATAAAAAGAATTGGTTTTAAGTCTTCCAGACCTTTCCAAACCATTTGGGTAAACTGACTCCTGTATCTCTATCTTTCCTTTCCATAGTTCTTAATGTTTTCAGTTAATCAACATATGTTTTGCTTTTAAGATTATTGCTGGCAGACACACTGCTTGTGGCAAAGATTATGGTGAGTCAGTTGACAGTGTCTTTAGCCAAAGCGTCATAGGGTTTAAAGACCAATGTGGAAAAAAAAAAAAAATTAATCATAAGGTACCTTAAAGCTTCTTTGGCTAAAGAGGGCATAGTTATACATAATGTAAAAATTGGACAAGTTTCTTACAGCTAAACTATGACATGGTGAAGACATCCGCACATGAGGCTGGTTGAGCTAAACTGACAGGTAGGTAATAAAATGGCATATTTTATCTATGTGTACATCACATCACTAGCCCATACAGCCTGTGGACAGACCCTCTGTGGCCCCGCCTACCTGATCTGCTGGTTGGCCTCACTGCGAATCTTGAGCACCTCTTTGCCCTTGAGCTCAAGCTCCTTGGTGAGAGTGCTGACGTTCTCGTTCAGAGAGTGAATCTCATGGTCTAGGTCGGCAATGTGTTTTTTCCTGCGGTTCACCTCCTCTTGCAGTTCAGACATGCGTCCCAGAAGCTCTCGCTCCTGTAGACACATGCACACACATGCACACACACACGCACACGCACACGCACACACATGAACAAACACAGACAGGGGAGCTGAGGATTTTACAGTTTTATTATATACGGACAACACGGTGCCCTTACTCGCACAAACCTTTAAACTTTAACGAATACAGCAGCAAGATCACTCAAATGTTCAAGTCTCCAAGAGTTAAAGAATTTCCAGTTTGCCATGTACTGCGTGCTTATATTATTGATGCCAGTCCACATTTGGTGTTTCTTCAACATTTCCCTGCCTTTATCCTGCCTGGCTCTCCCATTCTAAACACATTTTTTGCCAATAAATAAACCACTGACTCTAGTGCCAAACCATCTTTTGAGGCAAAAGAAGTCCATTGCAGAACTACAGGAGAGATGGTGCAACTGCAGCTGCGCCTGACACAGTAAAAGGTGATTCCCCACGGTGACAACTAAACTGGGTTCAATATGGCAAAGCTTACATATAAAAATGACTAATTAACACAAAAATTTGAGCATCATTGTGTCAACCACAACAATGCAATGTAAGTTTTCATAGAATGCTGAAACATTTCTTTTTTAATGTGCGGTATCTACAAAATGATAAGAACAGTATGATATGGATGCAGTATAACTACGCTACAGAAGGTTCTATTTACATCCTAGTCTTTTTTGCGTTCATTTAAAATCATAATCTCATAATCACAATGTAACAACGTGTGGCGAGGCATTTAGAGATTAAATCACTTGTAACTGAAAACTACACCGTCGTCTGCTAAATTCACTACAACTCCAAATTTGACAGCTTGGTGGTTTTATTATAAAGACATGGGGGGAGGGGTTGAAAGTAATGTTACTCGCTGGTTAAAAACAACCCCCCCACCAAGGCCCTGTCTATGGTCAACTCACATCTATCTCTGTCTCTGCACTCATAGAGACGCTCCTGACATAAACACAGAGTATGATGTCCTCTTCATTCATTAGCATCTGTGGCGGTTTTTTTATGCCAAACCAGTATACTGCCATGCCTGAAAAATACTTTCAACTTTCAAACTTGACATACTCCCACACATGGACACATACATATGTATGTTTATAGTTAATTCCATTTTGGGTTAATAATTGTTCTAGGGGTCACTTAACACATCGACTACAGTTTGGCTTTTGAATATTTGGCTTTTATTTAATCATCCCCCCTCAGTACAATAAAGGCAATGTAAATTTTTAAAGGGAATATTTCTTCAGTAATCTTGTTACTATTTCATACACATAATTTTGCGTCAACAAATATGGTTTACTCAATAATGGCCTAAACCTAAACTTTTTTGTTTTATGGGTATAAAATCAGCTAATCTACAAAAAGGAATAGCCCTTAAGTATTCTACATTTTCAATCTTTTAAGAAAAAACTCAGTTTTTTACTCTCAGACTATAAAACAAAAAGCTGTTTTTGTCCTCTTTCTAGTTTTTCAGAATGTACCGCAGGGGCAGATTTTCTGTATGAGCCATGAATCAAGTTTGGTTTATAGCAACACCCTATTTCAGGCCAGTTTATGGACATTACTGACAAGCACCACAGTCCAACCTGAGCTCAAGGCATACAGGATGTGTCCAGACTGGGAACAAACAGCGTTTAACCTCAGGAGACTGAGCCTCCTGTTCCTCTGTGTAAGTGTTTCAGAGTGGAACAGTGGAGCTAGCGGACTCTTAACAGCTACACACCTGGCAGAAGAATCAGTGCACCTTTGCTCTGGATTTGTCATGACAACAGCCTTAGGGTCACAGACTATGGCGACTTTACTTAGAACTGGACAAAAGCGTACTTGTGATAAGCCTGTTTCAGTCTTTGATAGGATCACAAAAAAACGTAACATTAAATGTGCAACAGCATTGATAAACACAAAGAAAGCAAGAAAGGCCTTTGTGCTAAATGTCCAATTCAACTGAAAACCCTACAGAGACCCTTGTGCCAAAAGAATCCAATTCAATTGAGAATCCCACATGGACAGCTTAAATTAACTTAATGGCAAATGCCCGACTGTTGGCAGTCTCATTCTTCTAGGTCAGCTCTGCAAACATCCACAGCCATTCAACATCAGTTAGCTGACATTATGCTGGGACCGGCATTGGTTCAGCGCTGCTCTGACAGTCTTTAAAAACATGTTTAAAACAATCTCAAAATATCAAGAGACCACGATTGCTGAAGCAGTTCCACAGCAAAAGCACACAATCATGAAAACTGAAATATCCTCTTTTTTTGTTAGTGACATTTTTACATTTTCAGGATTCTCTATGGATGTAAGGCATAAAAATAGGTGTTGCCTACCTGTCTCTGAAAACAGGCAAAGAACTATAAGTGCTTTCAGTTCACGTTCTTTTCCCACAATAAAATTAATCATAGTTAACACCCTATGATAAATTAATCTAAATGTTTAATTCAAATGTAGTTAAAAAACATAATTGCCCAAGCATTACCTAATTATAAGTGTGCACAGCTAAGAATATTTTGATTGATGGCGGGTTACATTGTACGCAATACAACACTACCCATGGCAATGTTGCACAGAGAATCTGAGGAGACGATTAGCAGCAGTGGATTTGGGCTTGACAAGAGGCAATTGAGCATTGCAGCTAACCATGACAGCTGTCAGCTTTCTGACGGATGCTGACACTAGGACAGGAGGGCGAGATGATAGGAAGAGCAGCTAAAACCAAAGTCCCCATTACTGCTCAGCTCTCTGAAATCCAGCCACCGGAGGAAGCCAATTGCAGGCACTCGAGCTGGTGTAATGATAACAATGTAACTGCTTTTCCCAATCTTACTCACACTTGTAGGATGTTCAACTGACTGCTATTACTCGAAGGAGGACTGTGGTGAATGAGAAGGCTAGTCGCCTCTGCTGGGAAAGAAACAATTCCCACCTGATGCGACAGAGGGACTGCTCTCATTAGCAGACAAGAGCCAGGGCTTTCATCACAGACTGCAAACAAATGTTCAGAGGCAAAAAGGTGAGTAATGGGACGTTCCGGTTGAGGGGGCCTCGTCAGACACTTATCGAACATTAATGGAGCTGTTGCAGCGTTTAATCACGGCCAAGTCTTCCGTGAATAGATGCTCGTTGTACGAGACCGAGCCTTGCTCTTTGGTGGGACTTGAATTTGGATCACACAGCACTGAAAAATGAAAACACGGGACTCCAGCAACAGTATCAATAGCGATTTTTGCCCACGCTAAGAATAATAGCCAGCTAAGCTTGTAGGTCATTAAACATGTCCAAGCCTTCGCTCAGTCCCTCTAGAGGGAACACAGCTAAAGGCAAAGTGACACAGATGCTCACTGTACACAGAGAGTGCTGGGATTCTGTGAACACTCATACTGCCTCCTGAAGAAGGTCTACAAAGGCTTTGAGGACAGTCAGTGGGTGAGTGCTCGTTTGTGTGAACTGTTATGCAGAGTCTTTTGGAGACCTTCACTGACAAGCCACACCTAGCTAGCATAGCACTTTAAGCCCTTTGATAAAACATAAAAGGCATCAGCACATCAGAAAGATCAAAGGGACCTCCCATTATGCTGCTAAAACATGTAAGAGGTAACAACCTGCGTGGCGACACTTCAATAACGTTACCCTTTAATTAAGCACTTGAAAAATATCTACATTTAGAAAATTAGCACACAAGTTCGCCAAATGCACAACACCATCACACAGAGGTAAGTCAGGGAGTTGGTGTGTCATGCTCAGTGGAGTTTCAGGAAGTTTGGAGAAATCTTAGGGTATCTAAAGGCACGAAAACTCGAGGTGCTGTGTTGGCATGGCTTTGTGACAAAAGGACTGTGGGGGCCGTGAGCAAGAAGGAGCAGGGGGTGAGCTGCTGACAGGGTATGGACACAGGCTAGAATATATCTCTGCCCATAAACAACAAAATAATAGTTAATAAACAAATGCTGTGCTAGTAATCCTTTATTGGATTTACAAAGGAAATGGATGAGAAAAAAACTTTTAGAATGGTATATTTTAACATCCGTTAGATGTTTGTCCAATGTAAAGAGCCACTGTAGTCACATGAGGTGAGAAGTTTTGTCTGTGGAAGTGACATATTCAGGTAAGCCTCACCTGTTGTCGACTTTGTTCCAGGGCATTCTCCAGTTCCAGCTTGGCTGCAGCTGTCTCCTGCTGGTGTGTTTGGCGCAGGTGCTCGATGGCAGAAGCATGGAGGTGGTTCAGCTCCGAGCGCAGGGAGGCTGGGGAGGGGAGGGACAGAGAAGGACAGAGAGAAAGAGATGTAGACGCATTCTGTGCAAGTCTCCCTCTCACGTGCCATCCGTTAGTTTCACACTGGCTCTGTTCCTTACCCAGCATGGCCTTGCCCTCATCCTCCAACTCGAAGCGCAGTGTCTGCAGCTCCTGCTCTGACTGCTGCCGCAGCGTCTCAATGCTCTGCCTGTGCGCCTCCCGCAGGGACTGCAACTCCACGTGGTGCTGCTGTCGCAGGCGTTCCTCCAGCTCCTGTACAGAAGGCAAGACGATCAGGCTATGGCCAGGCTTGGAACAGGGTCAAAGGCAATGGGCACGGTCAAGCATGGTCGGCACAGTCAACCACACAAAAGCAGTGAATGTGAATGAATGTAAACATAAAGACCTGCAAAGGTTGGCTGGACCGAGACAGAATAATAGGGCCCAGAAAGATGGCATCGTCATGACGAATGAGAGGAACCTAAAGGAGGGGCAGGAAACTGGAACTCATGGATAGTCGTGCCTGAAGAGGGTTAGACTGGCAGAATGAGAACTGACAGCTGGGATCAACTCAGGACAGACATGGGAAAGTTGTAGGAACAGATCGACAGATGGACTAGTGATAACTGTTACAGCCCTGGTAAGACAGTGTCCTCGAACAAAGCAGAAAGAGGGCTGAGTAATGAGTCCGGACAGAGGTACTGACTAATGAGTCACTTATACTGAAAAAACCATCTGCGAGGACTGCCACATCAGCCATGGCCAGATGGCTAAAACTCAGCCCAGAAGACATTACCAGAAGGTTAAATACTAGCCCAGAAGAGTCTAGCCATGCAAGAGAATGGCTACTGCACCAATAAGCATGGACTGTTTATTATGTTAGAGGCGGCTTCAAACAAAAGAGTGGCCAATATAAAAAACAGATTACAGTTATTTTAAAGTCTAACAAGTGAAGAATAAAACAAGCTGCAGCATGTGTAAGTATGGACCGTACACTGTGTCACAGCCAAGGTAAATATCAATCGGTTAAGATGATCATCTGCTAAGAGGCACTCCACAGTAGTGGTGATGACCTGTCTGACAGGAGAGAGCCATGACTCAGAAGTGCCAGTAAATGTCACTGAACCAGCCTGTGTCGGTGAGATCCAGCCCATGGTACCAGGACCGAGAAGGATAAACAGGCAGGGAAACAAAGCAGTTTCCAGGGCCAAGATCCCATTTGAATTCCGCCACTGATCGCTGAAGACAATCAGCAAGCACTTAAACACAAGCAGCTTCTGGTCTGCTCTGGAAAGCCACTTTGCATTTTCAGTGGGAACCAGTAAAGCATCCACAAGAGTTGAAACCAACCGTGACACCGTATACAGGCCAGAGCAGAAACCACCACATAACATATTCCCAATAATAGAAAAAGAAACACAACTAACAGAGAGGCATTAAACTAGCTGACAGACAGAATAAACGAGGCCAAACAAAGTAACCCCTGAAAACAGAATCAAAAGTAACATCAGAGTAATGGCCATTTGTTACAATAAAGACAGCCGCGAACAATTGGCAACTGTATAATCCAAAACGGTGCTTATTTTGGATGACTAAGAAGCAGGATGGGCCCGAGAAACAAACGTGGCACTAATTGGACACGGCTGCACACAGCTGCTCGGGTTACAGCCACGCAGTATCGGGTTACGTAGCAGATTTGAACAGATCAGCACACACGTTAATCTACCTGAGCTTCAAACTGAGAAACATGGCAAGAAATAAAGATACTTCCTGCTGTCTTCTTTGTGCAAGCTGTGTGCGCAGACGCTTCATGTAGCAATGACATGTTGCCTGTGCATCAGAAGCATTACGATGCCAGACGGGGGTACGGAACAGACACCAGGCACTCGAGTGTGTCTTTGTACAGGAAGTTTGGAGGAGATCATTCCCTCGCCTCAGAAGCGTCCCACAACAACACTGCTTTTAAAATCGGCAACATCCAAGTGTGTGCTTCATGTTGCCTGCAAAGTAACTGCTGTCTCTGTCATCACTTTTAGATAAAATCTGTGACTGTGTGGCTTCTAACAGACATTTCAAATAAACACCAAGCTTGTAAACATGGCTGCCATAGGCAGGAAATGTCTGGCTTTAAGCAAAAAGCCTCTTTAAGTTGCAAAGGCTGGTAAATTCCCATTCCATTACTCTCGGTCAATACTCGCTACTTAATTATCTGTGAGAAGCAGTTTTAGCAGTGAGGGTTTGCCTGAATGCCAACCCTTACCAGCTGTTGTTGTCTCCTGTGTACAAATGAAAAACTAATTACTCACTAAACCGCTATGCAAATGATGTGGCTTGTTGTCAGGGAGCTATAGCTGGTGTCCTTTGCAAAACCCCATAGCACATGGGTGAACAGGAATGTGCCAGTGGAACAGACACCAACGTAAACACCTGATGATACTGCAAGCCTCCTTCAACTTGTCTATGCAAGTCTACCTTATTCTGATTAAGTTTGCTCCTATGCAGTCAGTCCAAAGCACTTTTTCAGCTTTAACCTTTATCAGTTTAATAAATGGGAATTTATTTTATAGACGCGATTAACACGATACTCATCAGTCATGAACTGAACACAAACCTCTTTTTAAAACAGACCAAAGCCTGCTGAGTTTATATCTCAGTATATATCTATATAGTGTATATCTGAAGACAGAGCAGCACCAGTTCTCAAGAGACAAATGAAAACAGGGCAGGGATTTTTAAAAGCCCCAATTTCTTAAGAAAAAGGGCTTGAGTTTGGTTTTCTGATTTTCAGCTTTGCTCTTTTCCTGATGAAGCACATTTGACAAGAAGTCATGCTGTACAAAGACACACAAGTAGCTGTCTCAGCAGGTAGAAATGCGTTTTTCTTCTCTCCACAAATAACCCAGCCACACATAATGACTGAAAGCATGGCCTCGCTTGGAAATGTCTTCAGCCAGCAGGTTTTACTGTGACTAATTCTCCTCGGCCCTTTGCTGTGGGTCACCCTGCCACCTGTGACACACATCTGCTGCCTGCTGTTCCCTGCTCGTTACGAGGGACACGTTTGCTCAGGGAACGCTGCGCTGCAAGGAACCAAACTGAGCTGAACGCTGTACTACCAAACAGCCCAGCTTCAAATTAGGGGTTTAAAAAAGAAAAGAGCAAAAAAAAAAAAAAAAACTGGTTTTCTTAGTGTGAAGGACAGGCCAGAATGATGGAAGCAATGGTGGAAGATGCGATGTTGAGCGTGGCAGGCCTTGTGGGCCTCTGTTCCTCGACACTCGCTCCTGCTTACATGTGTTCCATTTTAGAGAGATGCGCCACACCTTGCTGCAGGCCTGAGTGCGCTGAACCAAACCAACACGCGTTTATTTATTCAAACGTCCCTAAATAAGTCAGCAGAACTGGATTTAAGCAAGGCCTGCAGTCTGGGCCTGTCTGAGCTCAGCTGAGCTTTTAAGCGAATACAAGTGTGTAGAACTGCAATTGGACACCATCTCAAGCTGGGCTTTAGTGCCAGACAGAATTGAGAGCTATAGGTAGCAAAGGTAGACAACAAACAGGTCTACAATTTATACCCAGTAGTGGCTTGTACCAGTACTTACACTTTTCCAACAAGCCCTACATATGAATATAACATTACAATGCTGCATTATTGATTTTCCTCATAGATGATCCTATCTAGAAATGCATGCTCTACATCTCACACACATACACAATCTCCAACATATTCACGCAGGACTCCTTAAAGGTAAAACCCCTGTTTGG
Source organism: Chitala chitala (assembly GCA_025773905.1). Classification (NCBI taxonomy): domain Eukaryota; kingdom Metazoa; phylum Chordata; class Actinopteri; order Osteoglossiformes; family Notopteridae; genus Chitala; species Chitala chitala. The sequence goes on along the minus strand of JABJVR010000034.1, from coordinate 1,894,324 downwards.
GTGTAGAGGAAACAGAATCCCCAGGAATTTACCCTAATGACGTCCTTAGCATTATCAAAGTGCTAGCCTGTGCCTCCTGGATCCTCAGGTACTTTTAACCATGTTAGAATAATGCTGAAGGAGTGCTGTGCTTTGATGTACTGCACAGTGGTCTGTGGCAGTCTTCATGTCAGTGTGGAATAAGGTGAAAGAGTCCCTGCTAGCCTCCTAACATTCCCCTAACCTGAGACACTGGCTCACTGCTGGCATACAACCAAAATACATATTGCTAAACCAAGCTCCCCAACAAAGCTAACTTATAAATTTTCATGGGCTTACATTAGCAATATCCCTCCCTGACATTAAAATGAAATCTATGCTCTTTGATTTGGCCATGTAATTAATGCTGATTGAAATGCAAGGCAAGTGCAGATCCTGTGCTCATTAACAAAATCCGGGCTTAATGTGGCCAGGAAATCTGGACTTTGGAGTGATGATGGAAGCTCCCTTAGGATGGGTGGCATTTTGAATGGCATTGAATGAGGCCAGGCATGACTGTCACCAACAGCTGGCAGGCAACAACAGCCCTGGGTGAGCATGAGAAGATTTTTTTTTAAAGTAACTTTACTAATCCCAGAGGGAAATTACTTCTCTGCATTTGACCTATCTCCTGAGGGGAGCAGTGGGTAGGCAGCCACATGTAGCACCTGGGGAGCTAGCCCTGAGGGTCTTGCTCAAGGACACACCTGGCTGTACTGGTATTCGAACTGAGAAACTTCCAGTTCCCAGCCTGATGTTTTACCCATTGAGCAACAAGGATGCTCAAAATGACACATTTGGCAGTACTGATGAGAAAAAGGAAATGGGAAATGCAAGACGGATGGCAGCAAAGATGTCATGACCTGAGCAAGTTTAATGGGAATTAAGATGGGGCGTATGGTGTTGGGGACAAAGCGTATGAGGTTTGGGAGAGGTGTACATTGATTTCCTGAGTTGGAGAGGTCAGAAGCGTTGAGCTGTATAACAGAAAGACATGTACAGGACTGGGCAAAGTATATGGTACATTTTCTACATGGATTTTCTAGATTGGGGGGATCAGTAAGGGTTTGGCTGTATAGCAGGACTGGGCAGGGTATAGGGTGTACATGAACTGGGTGGGTTGGAGGACCAGTGTGTGTATGGCTGTATTGTGAAGACACAGAGGCACATAACCGAGGAGGGGCACCTTGAGGTCCTGCTGGCGCGCCTCCTCCAAGTCCTGAAGTGCACAGCAGTGCTCCTCCTGCAGCCGCTGCTCCCTGTGCTGGTGCTCTTGTTCCAGCTCCTGCAGTTGCTGACTCAGGTGCTCCCGTTCCTGGCTGAACTGTGCTTGCAGCTGCTGCAGAGAGTTCTGCGACTGCGACAGCTGCATCTCCAGGCTCTGCTTCAGAAGGGAGATCTGTAGACCAAAGGAGGGAGAGTAGGTGTCCAAAAAATGGTCTTGGGAAAACTGACAAGATCTCTATCTGATCAAAATCCATGACTGTAAAAACCAGAGGGGAGGGGAGGGGAGACATGCCCCCCAATACTTAAGGCTTTGGTATTTATATGAATATATTTGTGTCACATTATAGTATTGTGGTGCCTCCTCTATGTCGAACTCTGTTGTATGTATACCCTCGGCACAGTCCCGCAATCAACAGGTTGCCATAAGTTTCAAAGAAAGTCCTTAAATAACACATGAAGAGTCACACGGGGCAAAAGGTGAACTTTCTACAGCAAACCTGAGAAAATAAAATCCTGGGAATATAGAAAAATGGCATCAAAGTCATTGTGCACATTCTGCAAGTGTGCAATATGTGTAATTCCTAAGGTTCTTTCATTATATCGTTTAACTCATTGTCCTCATAGGTATCCCACTAATCCATGCATACAGAAGTGTGTCTGATTCCCTCTAGTGAGAGTGTGGAGAATAATCAGGCCAACAGAGGAGTGTAAATAAAACCCTGTTAAACATTAAATTAATAAAGTAAAACCCTTCTCTTGTTAGTGCTGATCCCAGTTATGAGGAACACTCAGCCACACTATAAATGGATTTTCTCAGGTATATTTTTGATTATTTGAAAAACAAGCATGATGGGTATAAAGTCTATTGGAAACCTTTGTGCAAAGAATGAACTGAAAAGGAAGTACTGCTGAACAAACGTGTTTCCTGCGTTAATCCATAGAAACATTCAGCACGGGGGTGACTCGCACACTCCTGCCTATGGTGTCACAGTGGACTTTAACACAAGGCACAAAGACGCAGTATGATGACGAGCTAGCATAGCTTCTCAGAAAAAACAAAAACAATAAATACGGGCACAACTTTTAACCACACCGCTTCACAGGGGCTGCAAAGTAGAAAATCACTTATTTCCCAAGCAATCTGAAAGGAGGCCTCAGAAGTGGCCAGAACAGCACATATCATACAGAAGATAAATCACACACCAGGGAATATCGTTCAGACCCAAAAGAACACAGAAAATGCACCAGTAACAAAGACGTGGCGAGAGAAATCCCAGCGTGCACCAAGATTCAAGTCTGAGCATAGAAATGAATGTCAATGTAAAAAAAAGGCCTAATTAAAAGAATGAGCGTTCATGCGTGTTGCTTGGGAACAGGATGATGTCGGCCTTGACTACAGCGTTCTATTCCAGCGATGCAGGCTCACCCCCACCCCTGCCAAACAGCAAGGTGGAGGAGTCGCACACGCTTCATCGTATTCGGAACAGAGCCGTCCAAAAGGCCGTGAAAGGTAGGGAGGGAACATGGAGCAGGCTCCACCCACGCAGCGCAGGCTCCGCCCACGCCGTACACTCCCTCTCCTGAGAAGAGTGATGAGCAGCGAGAGCACCCCACCCCCAAAAAGGTACAGTATGAGAACGACAAGAGTGCACAGCATGAACTCTCAACTGAAACCAGCTTCATTCTGTGCAAGCGAGAGCAAGTCTAAATGAAAGGCAGGTAAAAACAAATGAAGAAGACTCTTGCAAGGCCAGCATGCGAGCCACAAAGAGTAAATATATATTCAGATATATATTTCAGCATCGTAAGTAAATTAAAAAAAAAAGGACAAGAGAGGGAGCAAGTGTGTAAGTGGGCTTAACTTACATTACTGATTGATTTATGTAAAGCTTCACCAAGTGACTGCCGCTATGAGGGAGAAAACCACAGGAATAAAGGGAGACATTCAGGAATCAACAACACAAAAGGAGGTCAGAACGAAGGGCTTTTTAAAAAGCACTAAAATCCATGAGTGTGTCATTTCAAAGCACCGCTTTTAGCTTGTGAAAAAGGCCACAACTCAATGAGTGTGCTTATTGTTTTTGTTTGGTGACCAAAAGGCACGTACGACAACACACCGGCGAGCCAGTGTGCCAGTAAGTCTGCTCAAAATTAAAGACCCTAACAAGGAAATATGTTTAAGTTTCCCATTCTGCCTTGTTGAGGTCCCCTTAGCCCTGATGAATATCAGTGCAGTCGTGATGAACCACAAGTGGCTTTCAGAATGTCCTGTCTCTATCCTGTCCCACTGCTTCATCCAGCCCCGTGCGCCAAACGCCCTACGTCCGCGGGACACAAATGAAGCAGCACGGATAGATCTGGCAGAAGCAGCAGAAACGACCGAATGAAGAGCATGACTGCTAGTTAAGATGTTTGAAAGCGTTTGAAAGACTGGCCTTGCGCCGCACAGCCAATGGATCATGTGTGAATAAGGAATTTGGACAGCCCAGAAAACAGGAGGCAGCAAGTGTGACTCAGTGTGAACGTCACTGCTACAGTTTATTCCAAAACTGGTGATTTATGGAGAAATAACTGCACTGTTACTTTTCTGCTAATGAAAGCCTTTCATGAAAATCATTCTGGCTTTTTCTTTGTTTACCCCGCTACACATGGAGAGTAGTACCACAGCCCTCCACAATGAGTCTGAAGACAAACAAAGGCTTTTTTGTACAACCTCTGGTGATACATGACTGTGGTATAAGTGTGCAGACTTCTGTGAGCTCCTGCATCAGTTACACAGACACACGGCTCTGTGACTGTGGTATGTATCTGCAGAGTTGTACAAGTATGTACTCCTGTGTCAGCTGCACAGTCTCATGGCCCTGTGATGGCTGTGCACACTTGTATGCATTCCTGCATCAGCTGTGCAGTCACACAGTCCTGTAACTATGCTATATGCAAGCTAACAGTATATGCATGATTACATGCACTCTTATGACAGCTGTACAGTCTCATAGCCCTGTGGGACGTACCGGCAGGTTCGTATGCAACACCTGTATCACCTGCACGGCTGCTCGACCCCCCAAATGGCTCACCTGTTCCAGCAGGTCCTCCACCTTTCTCTGCCAGCCCTCCCGTGCGATGCCCATCTCCTGCTCCTTGCTCTGCATCAGCTGAGTCAGGGCGGCACGCTTGTCCTCCTCATGCTCCTCTCGCAGCTCCTCTCGCAGCTTTTTGCACTCCTGTCTGTTGGCAGAAGGAGGGTGACCCTACAGTGTGAGTCCCAAACATGGAGGCATGACAACAGCAGCCCACCAAACAATTCATGAAGCTCTGTTTTCAGCATCCCCTTCACGTCGGTCCAGGAGCCATGGCACTGCTCATGTGGACTTAACCGGCTCATGCCCCTTGCAAGACTTTTTTTGTTTGCTTCTTGTCACAGAAATTGTGACAAGAAGCAAAGCTTCATCTAAAAGCTGACTGGTTCAGGCAGTGTTAAATGCTCCCTCTGCCAGCCAGCAGTTTACAGCCAGTGGAAAATACAATGTGCTTGTAACATTTTGTCCAATCACCGTATGCTTCTACTCACAGTTGTCATTTGACACAGCATGGGTAAAATCTGATCTGTGTAATATTTTAGAAACAGACGTCTGCAAATCCAGTTGCAAAAAAAGTGGGTTTATTAAAACAGGCAATCACAGTCCAGCAATAAATCCAGTAGTCATAATCATTATGCCAAGCCAAGGGTCTATATACTAGAACAAACCTTGTGAGACTAAGACAACAGGAGAAGACATGAGGTTGTAGGATGGGCATGAACAGGGTACGGAAATGCAGGGCTGGAGCTAGAACAAAGGCCACAAAGTACAATAACTCTCAATTGTTCATGACCTGGTAGCAATAGCTGGTGAAGGCTGTCAGACTGTGAGGGCTCTCAGTGTGTTTCCTGATTGTAAATCGGCAGCTGCAGGTGCAGCACTTTTCTATTTTCTCGCTGGCTGACACACTGCCCAACATGGGAGAAGTGTGAATCTGCAGATGCTGGTGTGAGGCATGTGACAATCTGACTGACTTTTGATCAGCAAGAGTGCCTTAATCCTGTCTCTATGGAGAAACAAAACTCAAAATCTAAAGAGGAGGATGGTGAGATGCCATCTATCCATCTATTTCTTATCCAACCATTTATCCTTTGCAGCACAACCTCCAGCCTTTCTCAGGAAGCACAGATCACAAGGTAGGGTACTCCCTGGATGGGGCTCCAACCCATCGCAGAGTGGTAGAGAAGCATGCCATTTAAACCCATGAACTCCTGTCTATCAGACAGATGTCTTACGACTCAGACACCATGCCTACCTGGTGAGATGTCATGACATCTAATTCACACAGCAGGTACCAAGCATGTTTCTCTGAATATTTAATCCATGTGTAAGAACCCCTTGTTGTGTGACAGAACACTCTGCACATGAAATTTAACAGAGGTATGAAAACTGGCCTACACACATATTCAATGAAGGCAAAGCCACTTCCACCTCAGTGCTGAGAAGCTGATGGATAATCATTAGAGGATAACAAGAGCAAAAAGGCCAACAGTCTGTAACAGAGAGAGCCGGCTGTGATGAAGCCAATTGGCTGTAGAATGTGGGGGTGTCCTTTGAGGTTAATGTGAAGATTATGCACCCTAATTGGTGAATACTCGGAGCTGCCAATGAGCACTTCTCGTGTCTGATGTCAGCGTTGCTCAGCATGATGGAGAAGGAAATTTCACACGGCAGCATCACATTTCAACTCAGCCTTATGTCCTCAGGTAAAACCAACCGGTCAGTGATTTTTTTTTTGAAGGAAGCAAAAACTGCATGCAAATTACTTTTTTTAGCAGGAAGGATATTATATTTTTACTTCCTGAAGGGCAATAAATGTCAAAAGCTCAAAGCAGACTAAAAAAACATGGGGATCGCACGCTGGTTCTTGTGGCAAGGCAGTGTGCCCACTAACATACAACATGTAACACCAGGCAATTACAAATGAACCCCAAAGCCTGCTACATTATGTGTACTGAAAAGCAATCGGGTCTTTACTTGTGTATCCTAAAGCAAGAGACAAGGAGAGCTCAAACACTGACATTTCAGAGCACAGCCAGAAGTAAGCAACATGATTGGAGAAACGCTACTGTGCATCATAGTTTTTGAAACCTGTCAATCACCTATAATGAACATCTGCATTCAGCCTAATCCAGTAATATAGGAAAATTAAAAAACTGCATTCTGGAAATATTTTCTGAGGAAAGAGTGATTTGTATGTTAGGGATTTTTGGCAAGGACTGTCTCCTGTCTAAATTTCACATCCATAATGCAAATCACTTTCTGGCATGGGCTAGAGTCTTTATCATGTCAGCCTGCCCAAATCTAGAACAGGGTATAACACACATGTCAGCCAACAGAACAGGAACAAAGGAGAAATGTCAGACCACTGAGACATATCTGGCTAGGTTTGAGTCTAAAAGAGTGTGGAGGAGAAGGAAGAGGAGTTATACCTCAGAGCGTTGCACTATTTTAGGCACTCCAATCTTTGGGCAGGTATGAGCCTCAGCATAACGGTAGTCACAGATGCCACAGAGGCATCAGAGAATTGTCACCCAGCCAGAATGCAGCACCACCTGCGTTGTGGGGTGTGCTTAAACAAGCAGCACGTTCCGAGTGGGAACACTCCATGTGGAGGTCGCCCCAGGAGCACTGACACCAGGCTTGCTGATGGTCAGACATGTGGGATGAAAGGTATTGGTGCATTTCAGCCTTGCACCTTGGGGCATGCATTGGGCCACCACCGATGCATATAAGCTGAGAAGTGTGTTGTCCTGGTATGATGCCGTTTCCTATTTTCAAACATCTCAGTTCCTGATATCAGAGTCAGTACTATTCTTCATCCAGATTTACATCCCCTAGACCACCCAAAATATAAAATTCTCTTCTAACCTGTCTCGCTTCCAAAATTTAGACACAGTATCAAACAATTTTTTTTATAGTTTTATAGTCACATAATACATTCTTATTTTGGAGACAAGGCTGCCCCAAGAGAAGGTCTGTGGGAGAAGTAGAACACAGCCGCAGCTTTATCACCAACGAAACAGAATCATCCACCAGAGGGTCAAACAATGAACAGCTTATTCTAATATGACTGTGGCACTCCATTCCAGTGGCATCGCTTCATTAATATGACTGTGGCAGTCCATTCCAGGGGCATCGCTTCATTAATTTCACCTTGTTGCTTGTGCAATAAACTGCGCGTCGCTTGTTAGCTGAAAACCATCCCATAAAGGTGTAAGTCGCTCAGCTAAGCATCATCTTCAGTTGCTAAATGTTAATTTCATGGTAAAAGCCTTTATGACATCAGGAGCATATGATCTCCATCCATCCATCTGGTATACCACCTTATCCAATTCAGGGTCACAGGAAGCCTGGAGCCCATCCCAGGAAGCACAGGTGCGCCAACCCACCACAAGGCACATGCTATGGGAAATTTGCAAATGCCAACCAACCTAGCCCACATATCTTTGGACTGTGGGAGGAAACCAGAGAACCCGGAGAAAACCCACCAAGCACAAGGAGAACAGGCAAACTCCACGCACATAGACCCAGGGCGGGAATTGGGCCCCGGGCCCAGAGGTGCAAGGCGACGGTGCTAACTGCCATGCCACTATGCCACCATATGATCTAAAGATGTTAAAAGAAAAGAGTTGCGGAATACAGCACTCCTGGATCTCATGATGATCGCTGTTGGCACAGAAATATCCCAGTGGGAATGGGAATGGCTACATGATTGGCTATTGAAATCCCAGAGGGAAATTTTATACCAAAAAATGATGGTGCTTCTTTGTAAATGTGTTATTCCTTCAACACTGAAGAGACCATTGCTGAATTAATTCTTAAGCTTATCTAAACACATTAATTGAGTCCAATGAGACAATTAGCCTGTTGGCCAAAGTGCCCGTGAAGTTCTAGAGTTGCTCTCTATTCCTGCTTGAATAGTACCATCTTACGCGTCTCTGAAAATGTGCCAAGTCAATCACATTCAAATTTCATTGTTCCAACAAAGCAGCTTTTCCCTTGAAATTCATAAGACGTGAGGCAATATCTTTAAATTTTACATACTATCCATTTCATTGTAATAACTTTCTTAGAGGCATCTATGTAATTCAGTGAAATACTGCAAACAAAATGAAGAACCAAATATTAACAAAAGGAGAAACCAAATGAATAAAACAAAGGGAGTGTTTGATCATAAATATTGCTGGTGACTTCAAATGCATTGGCAATGTGTATACCCTGCCTTGTGCCCTAGGCTGCCTGGGATACACCACCTGTGACAATGCAAAGGATAAGCAGCTGGATAATGCATGGACGGATGAATGGATATTGCTGGAGATTGTTAATATTTGTTATACCATTCCAGCCTCATTTTGTTTTTTGTCATCTTGACTGTGCTGCATTACTGTTTGGAATTGAACTAAGTGAAATCAGTTGACAAACAGTCGACAGAGTTCTACTTCTGGCACATTATTCTTTAGTAGAAGAGGGTCTGTGAAATGTCCACATGGGATTACTGGTGTGGGTTTGCCATTTAACAGTATATTGTAGGTACTGTGTCACCTTGAACAGCTTCCCCACACACACATACACACACAGGCATGCCTGCACCCCTCCCCAGAGACACCAGAAAGTCTCTGTGTTAGATGTGGCCATGTACCTCAAGGTCTCAGTCCACTTCAGCTCCAGCTCCAGGGCCACTTTATCAATCTTCAGTTTCTCTTCCTCTTTGATGGAGACCAGCTTGGCCTCATGTTGTTGTTTCTGTGTCTCCATCTCACCCTGGCAGAAGGTAAAAGAAAAGCATTCAGTGGGTGTTTCTATTGACTGGCAACAAAAGGCACATTCTTGCATGGTTGGAATGAGTTTAGTGCAGCAATATAACACTGTTAATCTGTGATAATCCACGGAAACTCTCTGTGACAGATACAAGCCCAAGATACGTCATCCTTCAGCAACGACGGCGTCTGTGTCTGAAGTGTTTTTAAGTCAGTAATACAGATCGTGATGGAGCTCCTTAAGTTAAAAAAGATGCAGACCACTGCGGCCGTTTTCACCTGCAGGGCAACGAGGAGGTTACTGGTCTCCCGTAGCCTGGACCTGGTGGCATCCAGCTCCTCAATTAGCTTATCCTGTGCCTCCTTCAGGCTGGAGATGTGGCCCTCTGCAGAGCCCAGGCCTTGCTCGCTGTGGCGGACCTGATCCTGTAGGCGAGTCACCTAGGGGAGAGAGGGGGAGAAGAAGGGAGACGTTGGGTCACACAGTGGGCGACATCAGAGCACGGTTGTTTCTACGACCCTGTCTACAAAGAAAATCAATAGAGAAAGAAAACAAACACTGGCAAAGTACTGTCCAAACAGGACCACGTGTGTCAGCAGCTGCCTTTGCAACCGATACGAGTCACTGCAATGGCTGTCCAGCTGGAATAGTCTGCACAGCTTCTCACATACAGTCCACACTGCCAGTGAGGTCAGATGGCTGCCGTCCCTAAAGTGACCACAGATATACGAAGAGCTGAAACAAACATCACACGAATCACATGAATGTCAGTTTGGAGTCACTGAGAAGACTTCTGCACCAGCTCCTACTAGAGCACTGTGCAACTATGCATGAGATACACAAAAACAACATCAGAGTTTCTTCAATCAAATGGGATTTAATGAGATGGGGGCAAGAGCAGTAATGAAATAAATTAATGGTCTGTGTCTAAAGAGGATCTTCACTGTTGTGAAGACCAGACACAGCCTGCTTTGCTAAATGCTAGCAGGTTGTGCCAAGACCAGTAATGAGTCCTTGCCTCCTGATTAGCTGTCTTGAGTTTGGCGGTCAGTTCCTCCCTCATGCTGTCTAGCTGCTGTCTGAGGCAGGTCTTCTGCTCCTCCAATGACAGTCTCTCCTTCTCGAAATGCTGCTCCATTTCCTGCAGAAATATCACAATGGAGCTTTTAACATGCCAAAGAACAGGCCCACAAATGCTGTACAGGCTTTTACAGCTAATGGCAGAGACGCTGAATATCAAATGTGTCCTACTTCAAAGTAATTTCCATGCTGTTATAAACTGAGTATACTACAGACACTGTGATGTTCTCCGGCTCTTAAAAAGAACCGCCCTTTAACCTGAACTCGTCTCGAGTCTGATCTGAACACCAGAGGAAAAAATACTAATGTAAAGGACCTAAAACCCAATAGGAACTCTTTAAAAGTAATAAATGGGAAATAATTTTTTCTTTTAGGTTTTGTATACTCCTATTTAACTACACGCTATTGTGCCTTTAATATGTCAAATGCAGAAATTACCCGCATGGCACAACATTTATTGGCTGTTGTGACACCTGGGAGAAAACCAAAAAAGAACATGAAATACTGGACTTTGAAATACATTCATGCTGCTGGAGATTTCAGCTTCTTTCCAAATTCTATAATGTGGGTGTTTGAAGTAGACCTTTTATGACAACATAATCACAAACATCGAAATCCCACTGATGGTTAACTGGGGATGGGAAAATACCATTTTCAGTACAGGGGAATTAAAATGACTGCAGCACAGAGACGATGTCCTTCTTAAACCTTCCAGTGCTGTGGACTGGCTAATTTTATCAGACTGCAGCTGATTCCTACTAAAGAACTACAAGCACTAATTTCTGTCTTTTTTAAATGTGGGTTTGATGCAGAGTCCAAAGAAAAGGAGAATAAATATGTGACAATAAAGTTGCATTACACATAAACGTGTCACTTCTGTGATGTCCAAACATACTGCTTCATGCTTAAACCTTCGCTAAGTTCTTAGTGGTAGCTGCACTACCATGGCCGTTATATAAAATAAATACAACTGATTTAGACTTGAATAAAATTTTGTTTAATGTTAGATCCAGAACAAAAATAGAACTGAACCAAAACATTTTCTGTGTTAGAAAGATATGTTTTTTAATTAAAAAACACACAAATTAGTAGAAACTATAGGCACTGGAACCATAAAAGACTTTTCCAAAATTGAGGTGTTGCACTCCCAAGTTTATCTCCTCATATAAATCCCTTCTCCATTAGACGTTGCACATAGTAAAATAAATGATAATGTGCAGATTTTATGGCACTGACTTATCCAAATGTTTGTATATAAACATATAAAGAGATCTTTCCTACAGCACCATAACTGTAATGCATCTAATCTTAGAGGTAAACACACTACTTATTTACCTTCACTATTGTCCATCTAAACCAGGCCTGCTACAAGCAGTGCTCTTTCATATTTGTGTGATTACAACATTCATACAAAGAAATTGCAATTTCAAGGAGCTAAGTGCCTTTCAGAAGATGCTTAACCTCTAATGGAGAAGGGACATAAGCCAGGCTGTTAAGGTGGACCGCCAGTGGATGAGCCCATTGACCCAAGTCTGTCCCACATGTTTGCACCTTGGCAATGTGGAATGACTCAGGCTGCCCTCAGGGACGACATGACAAAGTGCCTGCCCTAGCTGTAGGAGTGAAGGCATGAAAACCCTCTAGGCCCACTCAGAAATAGGCCATGTAAAATGTCGCTGCCTTGCTCTTTAGAACTTGGTGAGTCATAGTCACCCAAACACGGGTCTTCCTGTACATTATTCATCAGCCCTGAATTTTTAACTCCGTTTATGTAGATTTTTTAAGGGCCAAGTAAAACCGATAAGCACACATGGCCACTGCTTTGCCTTAATGAGATTTTCCACCTCGCTCATCTGCAGCCCACTGCTGACGCAGACAAGGTGTTTCCTTGCAGGATGGGCTCAGGGCTATAGGCATGATTTTGTGAAGACTCGACTGGGGTCTCCCAAGATGCAGAAAACAGGATATCCTGCCATAGATGCATATCACAAAACTGTCCCTTAGAGGCTCTGAGGCTGCAGCTCACTGAAACCCCCCGTCCTGAAACTTAACCTTGGTTGCCCAAAATCTCCCTACCAAAGGCAACAAAGACCAGACCGCAGATGACAAACTTTTGATACAATGGCCACTTTGGCATGGTTCAGCAGAAACTGTCTGTTGGTACGGAAACCCGGCTGTGATACTCATTCTACAGTGGGCGTTACGATGACAGGGGCCTGTCTTGTAGGGTTTTGTTTCTGTTTGTGGGAAATTTTACTGTCAGGGAACAAAAAATAACAGATTGCCTTTTGGCTGAGTCAATCACACACGTCGTTAGCGTGCTTTCGTTTCATATGTTACCAGCTCAGGAAATCATAACAGGCAGTTTAGTCATGACTCTATAACCAGTGTGTTTTAGGAAATAACAAGCATTTAATCATTTTACAGTATAGGATTTGGTCTGCAGTTATCTTCAAAATTTATGTAGAAGGTGCCTGTCACCAATGGCCAACACCTCCGCTAATACAGGAACTAAAAAGTGATGTTCCAGCTTTTAGTTCGCTCCAATGACTGGAGTGAAATGGAGAGACCTTTTGTTCCATTGTTGTGCTTAATGAGGCATGTGGATTAGGCCAGATCTGTGCATCCCGCAGCTGCCCTTCCTGAAGCTGCCACAGCTGTGGCCCAGCACACAAGGCCTGGGGAGGGACAGCAGACTAACACAGGAAATTTAGGTTAACCCCAAAATCCCAGGCAGAGTGAGGCTACAACAACAAACAGCAGAGCAGAAAGGCTGTAGACAGAAAAGTACAGAAAAAAGGCTGTATACACTTAACATCAGCACAAAGAAAAATACTGTACACACAGAGCACCAACACAGGAAGGCTGTAGACACTGAACACTAGCACAGAGAAAAATGCTGTAGACAATGAACACTATCACAAAGGGAAAGGCTGCAGATACCGAATACTAGCACAAACAAAAAGGCTGTAGCCAATGAATGCCAGCACAAAGCGAAAGACTATACACACTGAACATTAGCACAGAGAGAAAGGCTGAGAGTCACTGAATGCCAGCACAGATAGAGAGACTATAGACAGAGCATCAGCACAGAGAGAAAGGCTGTAGACACTGAATGCCAGCACAGATAGAGAGACTATAGACAGAGCATCAGCACAGAAAGAAAGGCTGTAGACACTGAACACAAACAGAGACAAAATGGCTGTCTAGACACAGTATACCAGCACAGAGAGAAAGGCTGTAGACATAGAGCAGCACTACAGAGAGAAAGGCTGTAGACACTTAACACCAGCACAAAGAGGCTATATATACAGAGCACCAGCACAGATGAAAAGGCTGCAGAGACAGAACACTACCACAGAAAGGGTGTAGACACACAGCAGCAGCACAAAGAAAGAGAGAGAGACTATGGATACAAGGTAACAGCTAACATGTGTTTTCAGTACTGTACAAAACTTCAAGAATGAATGACAGTAGCTGAACTACAAGCAAAGGAAGCTCATGGAGACGGGAAACAGAGTAACAGAGAGTAACAGAAAGTAACATCGAGTAACAGACCAATATAGAGTAAATGTGCTGCTCTCCTGCTGCTTGTGAAATCAGCAGGCAAATGACAGACTCCATTGCTGGTTCATTAGAGCAAAGAACGCCTGCAATTTACTTGGAAAAACCGCATCAGAACGAGAGACATTTCCATATGCAGGCAGCTCTGGCTGGCCTATGCAGACTCCCACAGATATTTATATTTGAAAGCATAACAATTGAATTGACAATGACAAAGATGAGGCTAAGCGGATTAGCATGGCCTGTCTGTCTTGCGTAGGTATCCTGGGTTCTGTCCAGTCCTACCCAGCATCTGGAACTCAGTAAATCCTCTGCACTGCTGGGCTCTCTATGTGTGGACAGAATAGGGTGGCTGTGCTACTGTCAGCTGGGAGCACAGTGATCCAAAGGAATTTCATGTCTACAAAGTGCGAGTGCACTCTCTGCTTGGCAACCCCACGCGTGCGCGCACGCACTCGCGAACTGACATGCCCTGCTCGTCCCTGTCTAAATCCGCGCTCGCCCCATCCGCTGACCTCCAGCAGCTGGTTCTTCTCTCTCTCGGCCTCCATCTGCGTGCTTTCCAGGGTAGCCCGGTGTTTTTTGGAGAGTTCCTCCAGTGCGCGGTTCTGCGTCTCCCTGAAGTGGGCCGCATCCTCCTCGTACCGGGAGCGCATGTTCATTATCTCCTTCTCATAGATTTGCTTCTCTTCCCGGAGGGTCTGGGTCCGAACATGTTTGCACAAAATAAAGAGAACTCTTTGTGCCTTTTATTTTGAGAAACCAAGAACTGTATAATGAAGAACTGTTAGTGTCCAACTGTTATAACAAATGACAACCCAAAATTACACAGTACAAATAACACAAATTCTCCTGACTGAATTCTCTTATATATTTTAGAATTATAAATCGCATTTATGCATGCATATACTGTATGTGTCTGTGTATGTATGTATGCATGTAAACCAAAGACATGCTAAATGTTGCTGGTAAAATAGCATTTACCACACTGAATTAATCATGCATGCCACTCCAGATAATCTACCACGCCTTACTTCTTAAATTCTATCTGCCATGCATGTTGTCATGGCAACTTGTAACATTTAATTTTGGTCATGTCAACAAAATGGGGAATATATTAAGTCACAGGCTTCACCTCTCTGCATTTCTGAAATTGAAAGGAGCGAATGCATTGAAATAGAGACCTTGGAGGGACCACGTAGGCATTTAACATTTGAGGACACAATGTCACAAAGCACTGCAGGCAAGTTAGGTCGTGCATCTGTAACACAACCCCAAAGAGAAAACCTGATTATGCCTGACATTTAAAGGAAATTACATTCTGTTTTCTTGCTGTGCAGTGCTGACCTTTTTGCTGCCTGGTGTTAACCCTTTGATCATTAAAACAAAGCACCTAATTTAATAGCTAAATGAAGATCTAATGATGTCTAATGTCTAACAACGTGAATAATCAGGTTTTCACTTAATGGTGGTTAATGTATTATTGCTAAAACCATCGTAAAAGTATAGACATACTCTGAAAACAAATATGTAAATTAACCTAATTACATTACGACAAAACTTCTGAAAGATGTACAAAAACTGTGCAAAGATGATATATTCCAATAAACATTTAATTAGTAAGCCACTGTATGTATGTATGAAGATAAAACTTAGTTATCACAGCAGACCTTTTCTGTATGGCACTTTTTATAACTAATGAAAAAAAAAAGTTTTAAGGGATTTTAAAGGATTAAAAATTTTCTTGCCTCAACTGTAACTTTCTGAATTAAACATAGAGAGAGGAACTCAGTCTGCAGAGTGACGAACCCAGGAGCTGCGAGGGTTTCACACAGGGGAACTAGTGAGCACTGTGAGGCAAATACACACCTGTGTCTGAGCATGTGGGTCTGCTTACAGGGGGTGGATTCAGATGTGTACAGTCCTGTTACTACACACACACACACACACACACACACACACACACAAACAGGCACACCCACACAGACATACCCACGCAGACACAAACACACACACCCGCACAGACACACAAACAGGCACACCCACGCAGACACACAAACAGGCACACCCACGCAGACACAAACACACACACCCGCACAGACACACAAACAGGCACACCCACACAGACACACAAACAGGCACACCCACGCAGACACACAAACTGGCACACCCACACAGACACACCCATGCAGACACAAACACACACCCCCGCACAGACACACAAACAGGCACACCCGCACAGCCACACAAACAGGCACACCCGCACAGCCACACAAACAGGCACACCCGCACAGCCACACACTGCACCTTCTCCAGGGAGAGGATCTGCTGTCGCTGGCGCTCTTCCAGGACCTGGTTCTTGCTTTGCAGGGCCCCGCGCTCCTCCTCCAGCCGCAGCACCTTATCCTTCAGCCGGGACTTCTCCGACTCCAGGTCCCGGATGGCTGCCTCGTGGGTCATCTGCGTGGCCTGCAGGCTGCCGATGTGGCCTGAGGTCGGTCGAGGAGAGAAGAACCAAAAGGACCGATAAACTCAACTAGCGGCCCTCTACCCTGTCTGTATGTGTTACAGACCCTGCTAACACCATGGCCCAAATCACTCCAAACGTCACTGACAGTCATGCTACCTAAATACGGTATGTATACAACACCAACCACACGTGTGTACACCCCCAGTGGGAGCTGTGCTTAAACACCGGTAACACCTTAATCCGTGGCAACTGGCAACAATTTCTGGGCTGCTAAACGACTGCAAGCTGTTGAGTGGTCGTGCAGAAAGACGCGACGCCGCTACAGCCATGCGTCACCCACACAGCGTTGCTCACAGCTCGAGCAACAACGTGAGAGCCGATCGCGAAAGCTGCACTACAACAAATTAAAAAAACTAAAATCACACACCACACTGGGAGGTCAAGCCATTTGTTTATGCTGCACAGCAGCCGCAGCACGGCATGAGGTCGAAAGGGATGCAGGACCCACTGAGGGAAGTCAGCGTGATTCAGCCTCCTCTGTAGCCCACACCTTCGCCGCCCAGCTCATGTGCTCTTTAAATCACATTGCACTGCTCAATGAAATATTGATGCTAAGCTTCACTTGCAATCAAATCATACCACGCCTGGCTTACCTTTCACAGCAGCACACAATACTGGCAAAGCATGGTTAATCCCGGTATACTGAATGTATCCTTCATTTTAGTTTTAAAATCTTTATTATACTCACATTCATACTATATCTGTGTTATACATACAAAATATGTGTGTGTGGTGTGTAACATCTACTCAATAACACAATAATGCAGCATAAGGAACTAATTTAGAACAATAGCTGATTTTCTTTTCAGTTATGACTGCTTACTGTTCTGCTCATAAATTACTGTAATTATTTTAGCTGTGATAGAGGCAAACACAAACACATTAAAGGTAGACAGTTGCCTTTCTTTAAAGAAAGAAAATCAATAGGGTACAATTAATAGTTTCTGGCAGGGCTAGTGGTGTCGGTGTTGCACTAGTGAGCAGCGAGCTGGCTGAGGCGCAACACCGCAAGTCAATTAGGCCTTGTTTTACAGATGGTGGGCAGAGAGAGTCTACTGACAGGGTGTCCGGGTGTCCACCTGCTGCCCGCACAGCACTGATGCAAAACAGCAGGAAAACAAGACGCTGGGATATTAACAGACATTCGGGAAACACTAAGCATTGTTCCACAAATCTATTCCATTCATGCATGGTCTGCTGGAGACCACAACAGATGTTTGAAAGCTCTCCTAATCACTCTGTGGAATTTACCACAGTCGCTCGGTTTATGGATGGCGTCTATTTGAAAAAGCGCCGTATGAGAGCATGTGTCGTCCAACGCGGACCGCAGCCGTGACTTGCAGGGAGATCACCACGCAGCAGGATAATGGTAGTGATAGAGCTGATTTGTTGAGAAAATGAAGAGGGACGATTCTCCAGGGAACACTATAACACCTGAGGAGTTGTGAATTATCATTGACAGGTGTACCGTGCGACTCCTGCTGATCTCCACAGCTGTTCTGTTCTAGCTTTGTGAAGGTCTGAGGCCTTTCACAAGTCTGAAAGTCTCTCAAAGCCTGTGTTCAGGTCTGTGTTCAGACCAAACTCCAAACTGCGTGCTGTGCTCAGGCCTACACTAAACTCCACACTGCATGCTGCGGTCAGGCCTACACCAAACTCCATACTGTGTCCTCCAGCCACTTTGTTCCTATTCATCAACAGGAATACCCAACAGAAAAACTTCTGAAAACATTACTGCTTGGCTCTCCTATCCTGTGAAACAGTCACTCCTGCTATCACCTTCACAACAGTCTCTACTGGCAAGTCATGAGATTTCAACAACCTTGTCAAAAGCAAGCTCTCGTATTACAGGATCACTGCCTTGTTCTACCTGTGCTATCGGTAATCATTTCCATTTCTTCACTTTCCATTCTCTCTTCCTTCAGTGTAAGTGATAGCCTAGAGAACTATATCCATTACAACATTGTCCCAAAGGATGCATTAAGGCCACATGCACAGAATATGGATAAACCTCTTTTCAGTAGAATAACTATATGAAGAATGTCACTTTGCTTTGAAAAAATATCAGTATCAAAGGACGCCAGTTTCAGAACAAAAAGAATAACCCAACTGTCAAACTAGAAGCTGTACACCCAGCCAAAACAGAATATCTTTGTCTCTGAAATGACATGAAACATGCTGTCGAAAAGGAGCAGGTTTACAGCAAGGGGCTTAGAGTCACCCAGTACCAACGAGGCGATAAAAAGCTATAAAGCTTGCAGATATTTCTGGACATAAATTTAATTCTCACACATGTTGATTTGTGTATAGTATGAGAATCTGTTTCAGAAGGAGCTGACTGCAGCACAGATAAAACAGGATGAAGCTTAATGAGCGGCTGATAAGCCTGTGGTCATTATTTGTAGATGTCAGTGGACTTATCGAAGCGGGACATGTTACCATTATGAACAGTGTTTTCTCACCGAACAGCAGATGCGTCAGCGATAAGGTAAGCAACCGCAGGTAATAACTCTGTGTCAGAGCCTGTGATGCAGCTAAGGGACCAGACTGATGGTGGGGCTTCTATTGGCATAGCAATGGGATGGTGGGGGGTGG
>JABJVR010000034.1:1855530-1865892 GCA_025773905.1 Chitala chitala | reverse complement strand
CACACACACACACACACACACACACACACACACACACACACACACACACACACACACACACACACACACAAAATCACTCTGCTTAATGTTCTCCATCAGGCAGGTGGAATGTCTAACAACCACAAGTCAGTGTGTATGGGGGGCAAGGACGGCACCTTCCCACCTTCCCTTCCCCTCAGAAGAGAGCAGCTGAGATCAGCTGTGCTCTGCAGGCTGCTTCACATTTTCTGGGAACACTGTGGAGATGTAATGTAATGTGATTACCATTGTGGACACTTGTGCCCCCAATCCCCACAGTAATGACACAGGTGACTTGCCACATGTTCACAGGTTGCAAACCCAGGTGCACCTCTGTGATTCTAAAGAGCTGGGCCCTGCCTCTGCTCCATTACATATGAATGGCAATAAATTATAATTGCAGGCATGAACATGGAGAAAACACAGCCACATTAAAGGCCCTTCATCTCTACATGAAGCCTAATTTTACTCAAATCTTTTTAACACTCTGGAGTTCTGGAGTGACATTTTCTTCCAGTCTGAACATCAAAATCTCACTTCTTACCATTTCTTTCCCATTATACCTGATCTCCAATATTGATTTAACTTGGAAACACTGGGTAAACCTTACCATCATCCATTCTGAATGCATTAACGGAACAGACACTGAAAATGGCATCTATTCAGGAAAGTTGGTGAAAATCTTGCTACTGCCAACGTGCTCTCCTAACTCTGCGAAACCATTGCTTTCTCTGAAAAACACTCTTTTCCCTTGCTTCTGCCCAGCTTTACGCTCATGATTTTCAATCCTCAGGATTAAAGAAAAAAAAATCCAAATGTCTGTCCGCAGAGCGAATATGCACGATAAAGCACTGCTGCGACTTTTCGACTCCAAAAAGCCAAAGTACACAACAGAAAATGACGCACATTCTGCTCTAACAGCCAATCGCTCAAGTGCCCCAGTGCCTGCCAACAACTAAAATAAGTTTGGTTATTTTTAAAATGGACTAAGAAATGTGTCCTAACTGTTCATTTCTTTCCTTTGGATGAACAGGAGGAGGCATGCAGCCAAACATGTGCGTCGCTATAGCGCCTGCTTATCTTTAGCGCGTGTCTAAACCTGCCTCAATCATCCCGCTGAGTGCTGTGTAGTTTGGTGGGGACTTTTTAACTTTCACAAAGATCCACTGTGACCTTTAAAACAAGCAGACAAAAAACAAAAGAGTTCTGGAGCGTTTTTTTGGAGGCCTGGAGGGGAGCCGCTAAACAAAGCAGACTGTCAAAAAGCTGTCAGCTCTCAGCTATTTCATCTTCCTTTTAGCAATATTGCCCATAAAGTCATTTTTACAGGAACCTGCGCTGAAACTCTAGGAGATGCATAATTGGACTTTAATACACTGCTATAATGAATATCTATGGAATGAGCTAACACAGCCAGAACACAATGGTATACATTCTCAAGACAGGTCTGTTTCAGTACATGCAAGTAGCACTGTGAAGTACTAATTTCACAAGCTGTCATAAGTAACCATGTCATTGTTTCAACAGGTGTTTTTATTGATTAACATGGGGTGTAGCAACAACTTTTTTCTGAGTAGTACTTGCTGAAGTGCGGACATGACTGGGCTGGCGTTTGTCAGCCCCAACTCAGTCCCGCAATTTGTTTAGATGTGAACGTGACATAAGACACACTAGGATCAGAGTACTTACTGTCCTTAGGGGTCTTTAAATTGAGCTGACTAGGGAAACATTCCACTAACTTACCAACATCAACAAGGCATATAAAGGAGGACTGTGTGCCCTTCTTCAAGTAATCGGTCAAATCTCCTGATACAGAACATACCGGGAAGAGTCTTAAGAAATTGCTTAGAACAGTTCCAATAGATCTAGAAGTAGTACATAAAAGAAGACGATCACATTCAACCCAATTCTATTCAACAACATGATGGAACAAACACCATTTTAAAAGATGTTTGGAAAGCTGTACATAAGCAGAAAACAGGAGTGGGGGCTTGGAGGTGTTCCAGGCAGCACAAGACAGTTCTCACGTTCCCGAAGACCTGCTCTTGCTTCGTAAGCTCTAAAAAGCCTTTGATTCGCCACGCGATAACGTCAGACTAATCTGCACAAAGCCTTGGCCAATCGTTTACCCCCAATGACCAAACCAATTTTCTCCCTGTCAATCTGGCCTCGTGTGTGCATGTGCGCGCAAAGTCTCTGAAGACTAAAGATGCAAGATGTTGGTTTCTCCCATTTATTCATTTCTGATCCAGGAGACAGAGGACTTGTGTGTCAGGTGACGGCTCAAGCGAGGACTGTGTTCTGTCTTTCTCTCGACTTTGGAACGCAGACATGTACCCTAAACAGGGCAGGGGAACACACAGCAAAGGGCGTGTGCTGTTATGGGGGCGTGGCTTATCAGAGATGACGCTCAGCAGTCCAGCTGGACTGGCTTGCTAATTACAGCACCAGAGAAGGCAGAGCGAGATGAAGACAGCTGTGCTCCTTTAGAGGCTGCATGACTGCTCCTTATCAAGTCAGACCCACTCCTCACTGTCGCATATCCATTCAAACAGCACACACTTCAATCACGGGATTGGCTCCCAGAGAGAGAACACTCCTTCCATTTAAACAGAATGGAAAAATGTGAAAAAAAGAATAAACAAGAGTGACTGGACTGGGCATTGCGGTGCCAAGCGGAACACGGGCGAAAGATAATGACGCTTAACCACTGCTCACAACACTCTGAACGCATTCCAAAAGCCAGACACTAATAACTGCAGTACTAACATGACTAGTAATCTGCTGCTGGAGGTTTTATTTTATATTAGGTGTATATATAGTGTTTGTGTATGCATGCATGCATACACTGTACACAGAAAAACACACAAAATTATAAATAATACAGCTATATTACACACACATACTAACAACAAAATTTAAGACAAAATTAATTTTACAATCATGATGATGGTTAAGATAGGCAGAATTAGGCTCTACATGAAGTTATTCAAGGTATGACACAAAGCATCAAAGCTTCATTACAACTATTGAACCTGCCTGCATCGTGTTTTTTGGTTATTTAAGTATTAAAAACATATTGATTTTCAGTTTCTCTCTACATGACGGCAAGAAAAGTTACCATCCAACTTGCCTAATGCACCAGATGTTTCTGACAACCTTCAATTTGCACAGACTGAGTCCAGTGACTTTGTTCTCTATGCTACAGAATGACCTGCCATGGAAGGTGATGTTACATCATGTTAGGGGAAGACAAATTAAATAGGGCAGAACGACTGCACAGAGGCTACTAAATTGGCATCCATGATTGGGCTACTCCTGGGTGTTCCTCCCTGAACGAGCCTAAGGCACCCTATCAGGCGCAAGCTGAGCTGTATAAAAAGTAACTTTCTTGCTTCATTGATGTAATTTAAAATCTTTAGTTGTTATTTCGGGCATGTACATAGGAGTTTTAACTGATACTATCATATTAATACTCAGCTACTACTGACAGGTACCACTTGACACTGAACTGCTGAAAATCACCACAATTCAACACTATATATCAGACAGAATTAAATATTAGAAGGGTGAGTGATACAGCCAAAACACAAAAATGCAGATTTTATAGATTTTTATATATTATATATAGACATTATTTGTGGAAAGGATTTATTTATTTCTCTGTGTAGTCCCCAGGTCACAAAAAAGGGCTGACTAGGTACTGGTGTCGCTCAGTGTGCCCTTTTCATCGTGTTTACGCTTCACTGTACAGTACTTGATTGCAGCGCGGCTTAAAAGTGGTGAACCACATATTTTTGTCATTTCTAAATTTCTTTTTTTTTTTTTATTTTGTTTTTCCCCCACAGTTGACCATGGTTAATTGGATCAGCGAATATGGGGTGCTGTGCTAATGTAGTTATAAACCAAAAATTCTATATATCGATATAATGCACATGTGCTCAAACTCAAGGCCCGCGGGCCACATCCGGCGTACAATTATATCCGGCCCGCGAGATCATTTTATATATCTTTTTTTAATGGCCCGGTGATATTAAGGTAGTTTGTGTTCCGATAGCACACAAACTACAAATCCCACAATGCAGCGCAACAGCTGCCTTACCGAACGATAGGCTACCTGCGATCATTTGCGCGTCGATTACGTCTTATCAATCAAGCGTCTGTTGATGTATACAACGTTAATTTCAAGTCAAAACTAGCTCCCAACAATGGCCAAGAGAAAAGCTGACTCTGGAAAAAAAGAGCCTTTTTTTGTTTCGATTCGTTATTATTTTAACTTTTACTTAAAAGCACAATTTTTATTTATATTTTCACATTTTTTTGCTGCATGTTCATATTTTGAATTTGTATAATTTTGACAAGAGATATTTTTATGGAGAGCAAAATATTTTAAGTTATTTTAGGTTTAAGTTTATTTATTTTGAAATAACACTGTATCATGTCTGTTTCAATTCATATTTATATTCAAAAAACGTTGTTTCAGTCTGTTTAATAAATGTTTATCCTGTTCAGCCCCTTGTGCGATTGAGTTTGACACCCCTGATATAATGGATTTAACTGTTCTGCTCTGCCTGATACACAAAAAACAAGAGACTAAAGCGAACGCACCCAATGGTGACATGATACTAAACCCACAGTGCATGACATATATGTGACTAGGCATCAAACCTGATGCTGATTTGGTATTAAACCCTTGGTACACAGAGTAAATATGGGACTACAGTCACTGAATACAATACCAACAATGTGTTGGACCCACTGCACATAGGGCTGATTGTGAGATCCACTGTTTTTTTTTGTTTGATCCTCAGCTTACAGCGTGGATTTTACACATGACTCTGAAAACGTATCATGCATTGCGGCTCTGGGCTAATGCCACTGCACAGACTCCGCCCACAGGCATGCTGATTCCTAACAGGCCTGAGCTCACGTCTGACAATGTGCTCTGATCTTATGCTCTCTGCTCTCCTGCTGCAAGAGCAGCGCGCCGTACTCCGCCATTTATCCGCACACTAAAGCGCTGGGGCACACCACTACAGAATATGGAAATGGTTTATAGACAAAATCTTGCCTTTTTAATCAGTAATTCGTACTCTCGGTGGACAGTGTGGGCTAAGGAGAATAAGCACACTAAATTGCTAGGCAAAAAAGATGGATGAGTGAAGTGCTCTTGATTACCAATGAAAGCTCGGCAATCTAATCCTGAGATGAATTTTCAAAAACCCTGTTTACCCGCTTTCATGACAACACCACTTATGCTGACAAGCAGCAGCTGGGCCACACATAACCCGTCCATGAGATTGGGGGGGCGGGGGGAGCAGGGTGATGTCATTGGCTAAGGGACACCTGCAGGACAACCCTTTAAAAGTAAAATGACAGTTAGCGAAAGAGAACAAGACTTTTTGGAAAAAGTAACAGCGCAAAGAGTGAAAAAGCTCTGTTCTTATCAACTCCTCTTTCTACTTATGAAGAATGTTAGCGAGTGAATTGTGAAGCTTAATCCCCTCACAGCCCAGCCTCCAATGCAGAGCCCTTCTGGTGTCCCAGATACCTGAAACGCAGTGATCCCCATTGAGCTGGAAAGGCAGAGCTGAAATGAGTTTCTTCTTCCCCCACTTTTCCCATTACCTCCCCACTGCTTCTGGATCTGACCCCCAGAACACATTTTCAATTAGTACAAGTGTCTGATAACAGAGCGCTGTTGCCAAAAGTGTTTGCCTCTCCTTGAACATACGGGTGAATGCAGAGCGGTAGCAAATGGCTGTTTTCATATTCTGTTGGGAAACGGGACACCAATGACCTAATTTTGCATGTTACGCAAACTTCTTAACGTATTAAAACATATGC
Organism: Chitala chitala; assembly: GCA_025773905.1. Classification (NCBI taxonomy): domain Eukaryota; kingdom Metazoa; phylum Chordata; class Actinopteri; order Osteoglossiformes; family Notopteridae; genus Chitala; species Chitala chitala. The sequence continues at coordinate 1,860,027 of JABJVR010000034.1, read as the reverse complement.
GTTCAAAATGCAATGCTATACACACCCAGGTTGTAGATGGAACACACACACAATCACACTACGGCATTTACCATAGTGTCACACACAGTCTGACTGTGTGGTTTTATGCTCATTAAAGTTCATTTTAAAAAGTAATGGATGCTTGGGGGGCAGGGGGGAAGCTTTGGGAAAGCTTTGAGACTTAAAAATCAAAGGGTCGACTGGGTGTGCTGAACTGCAGTCCACAACAGAACCACAAAAAGAAAAAAAAAAAAAATACATGCATATTAATTACTATATTTTATTCCTAGTAATCCCTATTATCTCATTACCAAACCAGTTACCCTGTGTATGGTTATGGGTGGCATACAATGCAGGGCACACCCTGGCAGGGTAACAATACACAGGGCGATATCCTACTAATCACAACTGGGAAAAAAATAAAAATAAAACGTGAGACAAGGACAAGCACAATTTCAATCTTGTCGTGTGGACATCTTCTTAATCCTAAAATCTGTTTTGCAAATTAGGAGGGGAACCGAATGACACAAAGTCACGAGCAGCTTCACACACGCCCGGAGCTCTGGAGGTTCCCCGAGTTGGACAGTCCACACACCATCACATAGCAGATGTTCAGCTGCAGAAAACTCCAGGAACCGTGGAAGTTCTCTGTGACAAAAGTGCAGTGCACTTTCACCCACTTCCCAACAACATTGAGCGGGAAAAAGCAGAAAATCACTCAGTTGTAACCAGAAAAGCAGTGAAGATACTGGGCGCAGAACACAGTAAATCCTAAACCGCAGCTGACCAGTGCAGAGATACAGATGTGGCCTAAATACTTCAGTGTTACGGCTGTTAAGCAACACAATAAATACAACAATGTCAGGAAACCCCACTCAAGAACTTGGCTGTCCAATCTGGCAGGTTACAACCGATTCTGCCCTTGTGTTTCTCAAAAAAACCACACACACACAAAAAAAAAAAAAATCGTTTGGGAAAATTCATTAAGAAGAAAAAAAAAAAGCATACAAAAACTTTGGTGACATGTAACTGTCAAATAAACACAGGATATCTATTTTGATGAACAACAGATAAACTTCACTATACTAAAGTTCAAGGGTCTATTACAAAAAAAAAAAGGAAACTGCTGACTCATCTGCCCATGACACATCACTACTGAAGCAAAACAGTTAAAGTAATGAGATGCTTTAGTTTTGTAATAAATTCATCAGATAAGGCATCTCACAACTTTCACGCCCAAAATATACAAGTTCTGGAAAGGTTAATGAGTAAAGGTCATGGGTTTAGAAAAACCAAGACGATTGTAAAACTGTTGTTTTCCCTGCCCTATGCATGAGTAATCATTCTAAAATCAATACCCCGAATCACACAGCTGGGAGATTTCGCAACAGCTGAACGTTGTGTAATTGCACAAAAAAAAAAAAAAAAAAAAAAAAACGAGAGCACCCAGCCAGAAACCACTTTGTAAAGACCCGTCTCGGAGCAGACCCACACATTTACACAGGGCTTTCTAAAAATCTGCTTTTCTGTCACCTTGTAGTTCTGCATGAGCCTTTATGGATGAAGTCACCAAGACAAACTAAATCTGAATAGCACAAAATGTGAGATATCTAAATGTAGGCTATACACCTTTAAGTTACCATTACTAAATTAAAGGCTTAGCAACCATCTGGACTTCCGTGACACTACTAAAAAAACAGCTTAGTGCCAAAGTAAAAACAACCTTTTCCCCTTTTCTTTTCTTGGACAGGTTTTCTTGGACACTGCTGAGCGTGATGTGTTCCACAGTGGCACAAGAGGACAATGAGACAGAGAGACCGCAGGTATAGCTTTTCCTGATGGTCACCACACTACACACCTGAGGGCCCCTTTGCATGTTGCCTGCTCACCTGCCTTGCTCATCTCTCCCTTATGGACAGGAACAGCAAACAAACTAACATATAAGCCAAAACTAACTGCAGAGTTTTCACAACACCTCCAGCCTACAAGACCTCAAAACACTAAATATAGTGAACAAAACTGCACTGGCACAAAACCCACATACAGAAAGAGCTGAATGGACTGAAAACACCAAAAATCTACATTAAACTGAGTCTTCACCTTTCAATAATCTATAAAAAAATGCACATTTAAAATGTTGTACAAACAATGAAGAGGAAAAAATGTAGAGCATAAAATATAACAAGAAGGTAGGGTACCACTAATCCCATTAATGTCATGCACGCACACACAGAGATGAGGAGGCTCTATAGAGCTACGTATAGGGATTCTACATTAAACGACCGGTCCTTATTTTGTGGGGAACAATGCAAATCAGAATCCCAAAGGAGAGAATGTATCAATGATGCACTCACCATAGGCACATCAGTTGGGGGCGAGGCTGACGCTTTTGCGTGTACATTGCTTAATTAGGGACGAAAACAAACGCAGTGTTTACTGTAATAAGCAGTGTCTTCTGACAGAAACAAATGGCTTTCTACCCAGGGCTATGATTAATTTCCTCCCTGTCTAGCAGTAAACAAGGGAAATACATTTTCTAATCATATGAGGAGGGAGGGGGAAAAAAAAAAAAGCTGCAATAAGCAGCGGTAACGAGGCATCAGCCCGATGCGGGGCTAATGACTCGTGATTTACATGCTAATGGGGAGTTAACAAAGAGTATAAAGAAACAGAATCGGGCCCAGTCGCTCTGGGGTCGCATCACTACAGCTCGCCGGTTCTCCGGGGGGCCCTTGCACACCTTCACAAACCCCTAATTTATCCAAGCATCTTGCAAAGGCACCTTCCACTCCATCAAAGGGAAACAAAATGGCCGTCTTCAGGTTTGCCGCACTAAAATGAAGGGCGCTCCAGAAACCTCCTTGCTGAAACGACTCTCCTGTATGCAGAGGATTGAGTAATAACATGGGATCATTCCACTCAGCTGGGCTTAGCTTATCTCTCTGTGACATACTGGACACTCAGGTTCATTGACATTTTGGACCACTGGCTTGAGGTTTGTGGGACAACTAGGTCCCCCGCAAGGAGAAGATACACTGGCCTTATAGTAGATAGAGGCTTTACACTATTTTGATTTCTTTTACCTTTGCATTCCGTACTATTTAAATGAACACCTGGTTTGGAACAATTTTCATCAGAAAAGGGCAAGTACGTTAAATGGCACTGAATCCAAGTCGTCTGTGCTCAGTTCTGCTGGTTTGGTCCATCAGGTAAGCATGGTCAAGAACACAAGAACATGTCAACAAAGGGAGGAAAAAAAAAACAAAACAGTGTGACAGTGCCAATAGGAATACGCTGGGTGTCAGGACCTTTCTGTTCAACTCCTCATCTCACCTGGGGAGACACTATATGCCTCATCTTGCCTTGCCAATAAACTGAGTCACACTTCTCTGAGCTCTGTGATGTCCCCTGCCCTGCGCCCTATGCGTTCTAGGATGGGCTCCAGATTTCCCCACGACCCTTAACAGGATTGAGCGATATAGAAGATGACTGACTTCTCCGAGCTCCATTGTTGAGCACACTTGGTGGGGCTAAAAATAGAACCAAAGTTCTGACCTGGCCACCGGACTGTGTGCTTCACATGAGAGCCATGCGCTCCTTAGGACTGGTGCTCAAATCTGGCATCTCACGCATCTTAGCATGAGAACTAATCACTGGCTCAGCTAACAGTTTAATTCCAGCTTTTGTTGTTCCTGACCCCTGAGGCCTCTGCTTGGCTCGTCTGAAGAGAACCTGGCACCTGCAGACCCTGGAGGACTCGGCCTCTCTGTAAACAGCTCTAAACTTGGACCCCAATGAATGATGTAACGGGCTTATGAATGACTTTCTTCCCCCTCAAAGGGTTCCCATCTGCAATGTCAGTGATCCAAAAAGAGAGCACACCAAACAGTCCATGTTAAGCAAATCTGAGGTGTTAAAAAAAAATAAATAAAAAAAAAATTAAAAAGTTATAAAAAAAAAAAAAAAACTATTTTCTTCACCACATTTAGTCAGGCTAGGTAACTGTTTATGAATCGATTAGTGTTGCTTCCAAAATGCTTAATCAATGCAAGTGTGGTTTCCCTACCAACACACTTATTATATCCACGCAGTAAAACAGTAATAAATGGCTTGTTGAAGTCACTCAGTTTATTTCTTTGTAGACACATTCAAACAGAAGCCGAACTGTAGCGTGTCAGCCTCGAGCACTTGTACGCTGTTTGAAACCAACAGCCCACAATTCCCACTGCAGACAATGTTCGGGTAAAATCCAGTCGCCCGTTATGTAACAAAGGCTCAAATGAGACGAATCGCCCTTGCCAGCCTCATTGAACACACAAAGGCCAACCCCTGATGCGCAGGTGTGTTACTGGCTGCCACCGCCACTTTTCTATCCAGAGACCTGTGGCGGCGAGTTTTTTGAAAGGCCCAGCTCCTCACGCTGCATGTTCACTCTGCGTGCGCCCCCACTGCGGCTTTTTGCGGGGGGGGGGGGGAACGCTTTTCATTCACACGAGC
>JABJVR010000034.1:1843639-1855430 GCA_025773905.1 Chitala chitala | reverse complement strand
TATACTGTTATTTGCAATGTCAAAATTATGCTAATTATTTATTACTGAAAAACTTGCACAGTAGCCGTACTAATATGTAAATTCAAATAATATACAAATTATGTAATTACATATCCTAGTCACTCTAAAATAAGCTTAAAATACAACAATAAAATGAATCCTCAGAATATAAAAATTTCAGTGAGTTTCTGAATAACATACATAATGTATTTTGTCCAGCTTCATGAATATTTTTGGAATACACAACTTCAGTAGCTTCTACAATTTGCATAGCTTCATAAACAGTGTATCATACGCGAGTTGCATGTGTCTTCTGTTAAACGTGAAGATCCACGCAGCTTGGAACAACATAGCAGTGTACACTATCTCTTAATATAACAAAGCACTTTACAGAAAATGAAGATTCAGTAACCTATTAAATGCAAAATTTTGAGGTGGGGAGAAACAATATTTATTGTGGACTGGTGCCCACAATGGTGCCAGCCGTGGTGCCAGCCATGGTGCCAGCCCTGGCCCTGTGTGCCTGGACACCCTGCTGTGTAAGTTGCACTGCTATTCCGGATACAGACCTCCCAACCAAAAAACTTTAAATTCATTTTTAGTCACTTTGCATCTAAAAAAGCAGCCTTTTAAATACAAGCCATGCTTTGCAGTTTTGTTCTTAAACTCTTTGTTGGTGACAGTGACAATGCTGAAGGGTGAGCAGAAGGACACCAGGAAGAACTGACTGTTAGTTCACAGAAAGCAGCTCTAGTGTCCACAATGGGTTCTATTCACTGGTACCCAGGAATACATGCCTAGCCTAGAAATCTAAAGTATCGCCCCACCTGAAGGTAAAAAGACAGGCTCTCCAGACCTTTTTTCTTCTCATGTCAACAGAAGGCAATAAAAAGGGGCCACTGGAATTATCAGTAGTCTCATAGTTCCTTGAAAATTCAAGGCACAAAAATAAACAGCAAATAAATAAACAAGCAAAAAAAAAAAAAAAACAACAAAAAAGGCCCAAAGTGTGAGCACATTCAGTGCAGCATTGATGAGTTTTGCTATTACGAAAGAAAGATGAAAATTTTATGTCTTTATGCTGCTTTTCCCTAAAGTGCAGTTCAACTCAGAGGTATGAAATTAGAGCAGTATTTACAAGGCCCTGCTCTTCATCACTTTTTAAGACTTACATAAATTCCAGGGAAATCATACTGAAAGAAAATTCTCCAAGCACTGGTGGTGATAGACTTTTAAAAACTGTAATAAAAGCAATTAGACTGGAGGTTATACCACACAAAATGATTTGACAAACAGTACAAAATAACAGGAGGACTCGTGATAGTACCACAGGCTGCTAGCGAAAACAGTCTCACCACAAGGTTTAAAGAGAGTTTGTTTACAAAAGAAAATGAGCTGTTCACAAACAGAGTGGAAGGCTATGACAAAATATGTCCAAAAAATAAACAACAACGATCACAAAACACAAACGAGACCAGAACTAATCGACATAATACGTTACCGCAAGCCGCTTATGCCACCATGACAAGTGAATATTTTACTATATTCCTGGCAATCAAACTGTCAGATGTTTCAGAAACAGACATCATTATAAAATTTGCTGGAATCACATCAGAATGCAGCTTTCATTCTGAACTGTGGAGGTCGAATTGAATAATAAAGTAGAACTGGCCGGGCTGACGGAGGAGTATAACAATTGCACCACCTGATGAGATTTAAATAAAGATCCTCTCACGGTGGCTTAATTATCCTCAGCAATATTTCCTTTCTTCTTTTGAATACATTTTATAATTTATTATGTGTTGGAAACATGAAGACAACTCTTACTAAAACCACCTCCCATTTTTGTGTCATGCAAGTCTTGAATTGTAAGTGATGCTTACAGCTGGGTTCTCTTATCGACTGGCTATGGCAGTTTGCTAATTATACCTGTCAGCTATTTCTTAACCTTCCATTAATTTCAGTGTTGTAAAGGGGCAGACCAAAGAACTGTTCATTTTCCCCTGAGCTGGAGAAAAGCTCATGTATGAGCCATATAATTTAAGGAGAGGAAGACAGACAGACTTCTTGAGGGCGCTAAAAAAAGAGTTGGCAGATCTCAGAGGTTCATATCAGAGGGCCAGAAAAGCAGGAAGTAGTGAGACATACTGACAGGGACAAATCCAAATGCTCGTATGTCATGTGGATTTCATCATAAGGTCTATTGAAGGTCTTGGCACCATGCTAGCTGTAGGAAGAAACATTAGCCCCTTCCATGTTCTGTGTCATGTGACCACATTTCCAGGAAGAAGGTCTTGACACTTTCAACAGAAGTTCAAGTTTCTGCAGCAACGACACTAACTTGCAAATGCCTTTCAAATACAGCATTTCAGCAGTTTTTGAAGCTCTAAGCAGAACCCTTATCAGACCCACCCCTATCCCATTTTAAATAGCAACACAAATCAAATGTTAGTCGAGAGATTCATTCCTGACAGCTTGGTGGAGACTGACATATCTGTGAATTTCAAGGAGAAGAAGAACCTCTCATTAGAGACAAGTTAACTTCATTTAGTCCCAGTCTACCACTAGCTGGAAAAACTCATTATCTTGGGCCTCAAGCAGTTGCATGGATTGCCTACCACCATGCTCTACCTCTGGTCAGATGCACCTGCCCAGCACACAAAAACAAAACGAGAAAGAAGTAAAAGAATCCTACATGAAAATGACACTCCCACTGAAATGTCGGCATACCTACTATCATGTCTTGGTTTGTTTAACTGACTTACACTCACCCTGAAATCATTTATCCTCTCAGACAGTGGCATTTTACCAAAACTCACCTAGGTATTTTCTGGATTAGGCAGTGTTTAAAAAGGATCTTGGCCCTGTCATTCTGAGCTACTGGCCTTAGGATCTATCCTTCACATTTCCAGCCCTGTCAATGACCCATCTTTCCCTTGCCTCCGAGTTCTGTCACAAGACATGCTGAAAAACGTGCAGCACGTGATTACTCTCAGTGTAAATGTGTAAAGGTTATGTTGATGTTTCTGTCTTTACAGATGTGACATATCTGCTCAGAGGTCTAAATTTCTTTTTATATATCTCCAACAATCAGTTCATCAACATGTAAAGTATCACTTTAAATCGTTGCCCATGGCAACAGGTCATATTGAATCCAAAGAATATACTGAAATATTTTGAGTCACCCTGTATTAATATTTCATTTGTAAGCACACACTTCAAAGGAGGGCAAAACAGATTAGATTCAATTTCCTAATGAGGTTTATCAAAGATTCCTCTTACGCTGCGATTTCTCCAGTGAATGCACACTGCGTTTTGGTCTGTTACTCATACGTCTTTCATTTATTTTGAGGTCGACATAAAATGAGATTGTTGTGTGAAGTGGAAATACCTTAAGTTCCCTTTTAAAAGCCTACACTAATGTTCTCTGTGAGCAAACAGAATTAGGTTTTTGGCATTTAAAAGCTTTAAGAAATAAATATAGAATTTTCACATTGCATTTGGTGTTCTACTTTGCAGTTCCTCTTCTGGGATTAGAACTTTTATATTCTCATTTGCATACTTCTGAATATTAATAATCCAGTACATTTGCATTTGGGCAATAAAAGAAAGACCCGTCAATAGATAAGAGCAAGTTTACTAACAGAAAGTGGTTCCACAGTACATCAATGCCTAACAGAGATGTTTGCTTGCAAAGAGACAGTTTGTTACCTTCAGGATCAGGTATTATTCTGATCATAGAGGTGAGCATATTTATTTCAGAGCATTCTTGGTTTGTTTGTCAGTGGCTCTTTGCTTGGCAGAGACAGCTAGGTGGCAATCTCTTGGTGCTTTGAAGCCCAGACATTATCAGGCTGACAGCTGATTCCTGTAGGGATTTCTCTGGCTGGGTGACCAAGCCGTGGCACTGCTCAGCACTGCATGGAGAAGTTGAGGCTCACTTGGTTCTGCTTAGTCTCAAAGATAAGCCACCCTGACAGCAGCCACTCTTTACCACACCAGGCCAAAATGGAATACAGGTTGGTCAAAATTATCTGCTTAGTTTTAACCCATGGCATCGCTGTCTACAATCACGACATTCCACAGCTTTTCATTATAATACAAATTTGCACAAATTATCACAGCACCTATTGATGTATTATGTAAATTAAAAAACAATATGATTTACACAATGGTTGGTATTTACTCTTTATAATTTAACAACATTGTGTCATCATCTTGTTTAAATAACAGCCACTATCAAAAAGGTACTATACATTGTTACACAGGGGCCACTATACATGGTTATTTTTATATTTGTGGTGTTTTACAGTTTTAAATCTGTTAAGGGAATTTACATTTCTTCACAAGTTAAACTGTTTAATTAAACTGTACCGAGGGATATTTATTGTTTTATGTTTCCACACAAGTTGTATTTTAGTGGGGAAAGAAGAGACATGTAAACGAGAAAACACACAAACAAAAAATTCAGACACTGAAGAGGGCTGATGGAATAAGAAGATTCCCCTGATGGATTATTTACAAGTGAAGCAGCTCTTGTTTTAACACTATCTTGATGTTAGAAACAATGTTCATGTTGCTGAGTCATTGTAATTATGTCATTAGTACTTTCTATGTGTGTCTCATTTTTTGGTTTCTATTTAAGTTCACTTGTCGTGTTAATCCCTTGCCGGATATTTCAGGATGTTGAATGTTTAGTGTAGCAAGAGCAGTCCATGTATAGTGAATACTCCATAGCTGTTTATTATAAGCCCTAGTTAGTCTAAACCTTGTGCATTGCCTTTTGGTTTTCTTTTGTACTGTTTTGAGTTTGAATAAACTTCCCTTGCTGCTTGTGGACCTCACCTCAGCCTTCCTGATTCCTGACAAGTACATGTAGTATGGTCATCATGTGGTGATGGAATAAAAGCATTAGAAATAAATGAAAACACAATATTCAGAAAACAACCTCACATGGAAGTCCGGGTACTCTGTCTTGTTACAGTCCTTAAGGATCAGCCACCCATGTTACTGGGTCCTATAGCCCCCAGACCATCACTGGACAGGTAGCACTCCCAGAGCACCATAACCACCATTGTTGTTTGGCTCACAACAGGGATTTGATTACAAGTTGTGGATTAACATTGTCTTCAAAAATGTAATCAAGTGTAGGGTCATTGACAAAAACGACAATGTGTCAAGGCAGACTTTTAACTGAGTGGACTACATATATTTATATATGTATTTATATACATATAAATAAATATATATGGACATATATAAATATGGACATATATATTTACATTGTTTAAAAGATTTATTTAATGTATGATACTTTGATGACCAGCTCTCCAGTCCAAATAGAAATTTTTGGTACTGGCAACCAAAAGTTAATGGTCTCAAAATATTTCTGTGGTAAAGCATGAATATATTTAAGCTTCCATTAGGCCACTGCTATGTATTGTGTTTTCATATGAAGACATGGCATTGGTCCCTTTTATATATGTGGAAAATAAGCCCATGTAGCATACCACATATAAATAAGCCAAGTGATTCAAGCATTAACAACTTAAAACGTGAGACTGCTGACATTACTAAGAGACTGAAAGTACCAGATATGAACTGGGAATATGACTGATTTAGGTTTGTTTCTGGGAAGATAACTCAAAAGTAGACCCACAGAGGTTCTACTCCTCCTTCTCCCTCCCACTGCAATCAACCAATCAAAGTGGTATTTTGAATGAAAAGGAAATGGACTGCTGATTTTCAGTTCATCACACTATCAGACTGTACTGGACCTGCAAGGATTTTATGAAAAACTAAGCATTTCCTATACATATGTAGTTTGTATTTGAATGAGGCAGATGAATGACTTGCCACTTTAGAACATTAGACTCGTTTAGAAATCAAATTCCTGTGGCATGTGAGGTAAATATTTCTTTTAATAGTTGAATACTATGGAAAAGATGCTTCTTTCAAACAAGAAGAAAAGAAAAATGTGAATTTTTAAATTTAAAATTTAAATAATGTGAATTATGCAAGAAAAGTCTGAGAGCTGCAATGCAAAACTGATTCAAACTAGCTCTGCCCACAGCTCCTTGCTTAAAGCATTTACTAGGAGCATATGGGGAAGAAAGTTTTGAAGATTTGTGTACTTCTGGAGTTCTGGCCCATTAAAATTGTAGTCTAAATCCAACAATGCCCAAAGTCTCAGTTATCTAATCAGCTGTGTGTCACACTGAACGCTAGGTCTTCTTAAGCAAACTTTAACAACACCCGTTGAGAACAGTCCATGAGCTCTGCTGACAGCAGAGCAAGTGAATTAAAGCCATGAACATCATGTAAGTACTGTTCCTTATGGTAATATAATCTGGAGAGCTGGCCATCAAGGTATCATACATCAAATACATGTTTTAAACAATGTAAATATATATGAAGTCAATTAATCTCCTTGTATATTCAAATGTATATGGTTACTCAGCCCCCTTTTTGGCTCTGTTTGCATCCAGGAACAAAATTCATGGCCACCCTTTGGTTCTGTCTGCTGGAAAGCTTTGTGTTTCAATTTTTGTCAGTGTTTTTGGCCCTTCATATAAGCTGTCGCCTGCTGATACACCTCCTTCTCTTTTGCGATTACTCTGTCTCTGACGGCTAAATAGTGAGATGATTAAAAACATAAGAAAAGAGGAACACTGTGCTTTAAACTTTTTTCCCATCCTTTGGCACCCATTTACCTCGTAACAGCGGCAGAAGCTAGAAGACAGTGATACGCTGTATGTCCAAAACTAATTTCCTGTGTGAAAAAAATTGCTGCAAACTTATGAGAAAGGAACAAAGGAAATCAAAAATTAACCACTGCTGCAAATATTTATGACACGTTTTACATATTCTCTGCAAAAATTATTTCACCATGTAGTCTAAATTGTTTTTAATGTTGACAAAAACACATTTTCTCCCAAGTCTATCAGTTAACTTCTCAAAAGGATGATAACCATCTGAAATGAATTAACATGAAAATTCTTCATTGCAGAATAGTATACCATCCTTTTTCTGTTAACCTTAGCATAATCACCTTCTCACTTCATTTATTTTTTCCTTTTAAATGGGTACAACATGTTCACTTTTGTGCATTTGTAATTTGGGGCAATAAAGGAAGACCGCTTCGTCTGAATACTGCACAACAATGGGTTGTGGGAGTTTCTATTGTGTTTCCACTCAAATGCTTAATTTCCAAGCACAGCTCTACTTCAACAACCTTCTTATATGTATTATTTAGTGTACAAATGATGAAATGTGAAATAATTTCTCTCGCACTGAGTTTTAAATAATTTAAATTATTACTAAACACGACTTCCATTTCTTTTTAAGCACAGTGTGACTGAATTGCACAGAAGGCTTCACAGTTATATCCTGCTGTTTTGTAGTTAAAAGGAAGGACAGCATTCAGGTCTTTGCACTTCCAATGTGTTTGTCACGCGAGGCTGCAAAAATATGTATGTGGTCTCGGCTGAGCCATTCACAGCATTAAAAGCAGAACAGAGCATTATGACTGTAGTGTCGGGGAGTTTGAGAAAATCAGTGACACCTACACGCTTGATCCTAAAATCATATCAGACATAAATAGTTTTTTCATAAAATCCAAGGTTTTGTTGCTTTAATCAATAATTATTATCTTTGTAGAATATGACGCCTCTGCCAAAAATTGGCAATATGTGTCGTTTTTACTTTAATAAAATTCGAAGCATCATAACACATGTGGCTAGGGATGGAATAAATTGCATATTTTGACTTCTGCGGGTTGGGAGCAGACTTTGCCAACTGGTGCGCACGGATATTGAATTTCTGAGGCCCATCAATGTGTGTCTGTATATTTTTCTTTGGATCCGTGTCCCATGGTGTTGGTACCTCCTCTATTGACTGAACAGCAGAAATAGGCCCATGTCCATGGTTCCAAAAAGGAAATGTGGCAGCTTTGAAGGCATCCGCCAGCTCCAATGCATGCTGCATTCAGGACAAAACATGTTGTTTCACAAGCCTTCCACAACCCCTCTTTAGTTAAAAGGTTGACAAAAAAGTGAACATCAACCAAAAAGCAGGAACACCCCCTTCTGTTTTGCTGATGGATTATATGATTAAAGGCAATTCATAGCTGGATGTTTCTAAAGGCTCAAGTGGTGTCAGAATATATTAATTAGATCAAATTCACCATGTTAATGTAGTTTTTGGTCATGGATGATCAGAAACATAATCTGCATAAATTTCCACAAACCATTATCAATAAAAATGATTTAGTGGGAAGATTAGCGTTAATATTAATATGTCTACATTAAACACCAATGTGAATAAAATAGATTCAATGTGATACAGAGTTAATAAATCTTATTGCTTACAATGTGGCCTATGGCATCACTAAGGCTTCTGATTAGACTTAAAATCGCCTATTGACTGATCTGAATTGCTGACTGGATGTGAATCTCTGTCTGCAGTGTCTTGCAAACGCTACATTATCATACCATGATTTTAGTGCAGATTAGCTCATTGTTTCACTAATGCTTCACCTGAATAATTCCCGCAAGGCACTTTTGGATCCTGAATAATTTGAGCACTAATTCATGACAGCAATTTATTATCCGTCTTGCAATCTTTGTGTAAAACGAGGAACTCCATAAATTAATACTGCTGGTAAAGTTAGCAGTTGAAACCTAGAGGAGAGCGAAATAAAAAAAAATGAGCAAATAAGGTACGACACGTTTAGCCTAGTTTTTTTGTAGGCCTACTTCAGTTTTGATAAATTGTGTAGGGTGTAAGAAGCAACAAACATACCCCACTTTGTCTGTTTATTCTTTTGTATTTTCATCATAAATTATGTGCTAATAGCCTGTTAGATCTTCCTGGAGTCAGGCTTTTGTAAATACATTTGAAGCATGCATGTTATTTCCCTTTGGAGTGCAGAGAGGTCGTGTGAACATGACTATAGTTAACAGTAAACCAGAATCTGTGTTTGGTGGCACTTAGCTACTGCAAAAACATTTTACTAAACATCATGTAGACCGTTACACTCAACCAAGCTCTCTTTCATGTTTCCTAAGATGCTGTCTGCATAAGCAACTTTCTGTGTGTATGTACTATATTTTTAATATTAGTGAGCTGGTGAAAATGATGGAAGGAAGAAAAGAACAACTAACCCAAGCAAAGAGAACACAAACGGTGAACTGTTCTGACACAAAAGCGGAAGACACGTTTTTAAAAATCAATTCCTTTCTGCAGTGCATCTACAGGGGAGGAAACAGAAAATGTTTTCTCCAAAAACAGAAGACCTCACTGAGCTGGTGATGGTGAAATAATGAGGAACAATGGTCTGTTGTTTCAGGTCAGAAACCCATTTCTCAAATCAGGGCCCACAGACAGTTTGTGGACCAGTGTATTGCCTCTAACATCAAGCGAAAAGAAAAAAAGCAAACAGTAAAGAACATGTAAGGAGAACTGCTTGCTTCTCTATTTGCAGTAGAGACTATATCTCAAAACATCATATATGTGTCTGTAGTTCTGATGAACTTAGGAATCTTGCTGGGGAAGACTCAAATACATGTGCCAGCCTTTTTGGCTGATTCAGTGCCAGAAATAGGCACTTTAAGCTAATGTTTTATTTGTTACCCATTAAGCACAGAAACATGTAGAAACATATAGTGCAGCTTTGTACAGATCACTTGTTTACTGTTCACTTCTATCACTCAGTAAATACGTGAGTCACTTGCGATGACATAACAAACTCTGTTCAATTGATATTCACTTTCCTTTGTATAAATCCATTACTATATTTGTACCTCATGATTCTTTGACAAAAAATACTCAAGTCCAAAGACAGTATATTACATGACTCTGAAAAATGAGACAAATATCACCTTGTTTGTAGAGACATGTCTCCCCAACAAAGGAAGGGTGATTTTGTTTCACACATGGAGAGCTGTAAATAGGCATTATGGTGTGCCCCTTGATTGGTGCCTGAGCTAAAACAAATCAGTTTGAACACTTTGGCGATTGGGGAGGGGGACCTTGGCTACAGGCTTTTGGTTGCTAGAGATGGCCCCAGCTCCCTATAGCTGCCTGCATCCCCATCCCATTCCCTGGTGGCTTTATTGGTACATTACTGTCACCTAGACAAATGGCAGTAATGGAGAACTCCTGTTCCACAACAATAAGCGAGGTGCAAGGGGCACCATGTCCCTATAACTGTCACAAGGAATATATTACATTCATCAGACAGTGGTAATCAAGACGTTTTCTCCAAGGGGTACACAGAGTGGCTGAGCTTCCCTTTCAGTTGTGAGGAAGACACTTTCTGTTATCGCTGCATAAACTGTGTGTCAACAGCACACATGGGTATTAAGTCCTGTCCTGCATGAATTCACTAAGATTTGCAATAATGACATCAAGACCACATCTTCTTTGGCCTAGTAGTTAGTGTTTTGCATGAGGATTTGTGGATAATTCAAGCTCCTGTGTGGGTGTGGTGTAAAAGGTCTCATCGCGACTGACAGGGCTTTCACAGAGAATATACGACCTTTGCTAGACAGAAAAAAAGAAGAATCTGTATTTTTTAATAAAAACACATTTACAGGACCTGATACAGGTTTAGAGAAACTATATATAATATTAACTAGGCAAGAGATGTCAGACAACCTGGGATACCACGTTCTCACATATCACAGCATTACTGATGTTACTGTGTGAAAGGATGCCTACCAATGTTCTGGCTTTTGGTGTTGTGGCTCTGTTTTGATCAAGAACAATACCTATTAAACAGAGTGACCCCAGAAGATGGCTTCCTTTTACACTTTAACTACAAAATCAAATGTCTTGTCATGTTCTGCTTGAACTTTGGTGAGTCAATAATGTTAGTCAGAAACGTCATGATCAAAATAAGTATTTCAGCTTCAGTGAGATTACCTAACTTTCAGTGTAAGATGCCGGTTTTAGTCAATCAGTGGATGTTCTAAAGCAAAACAATTGTCGTAGAATTAAACGTTTTAGAAAGAAATTATTACACAGTACTCAATAATGTACTTTAATAAATGTAACAATATAGTCATTATGCCCTAATGAATCATTCTTAGGTCAGTATTTCTTTAGATGGCGTACTGTGTTTATTACTTTATTTTATAACGTTTTTCATTTTTGGGAAAGAAATATTTGCTTAAATGGAGATGGTGAAATAAACTGCCTTCACTCAGAGCCAGTGTGTAATTTACTGTGGGAAATGGTGAAATTATAAACCGTTTCCCTTGGTCTCTCAGTAATTACTGACATTGTGCAGATGCAAATTTCTACACCGGATATGTAATTAAAATCAGATGAATTGCGAAGTTCTTTCAGGAGACCCGTCATAATGTGAAATACACTGAATAATGTTCCCTCCAGTTGCTATTAAGCATTTGAAAGGAAGAAGTAACGGTTGTAATCAATAAGCGATTATATGGTTAGGCCACACGCTTCAAATAGTGCAGTTGATCAAGTTTTTTTTCCCCCCCCACATTTACAAAACATAATTTTCCTCTGTAATTGATATTTGATTCAAGCAGTTCTAATTAGGAAACTTTATGTCAATTCAGTTATGTCAAATGCCTATTAGTGAAATACAATTGTATGGAAGGGGCTGTAAAATAACCTAAACCATAAATATTACTGCCTTAAGCATGTAAGGGTAAGGCCTGTTCTGCTTCACTCCGCTTCAGCTTCACTCACATTTGATATTTCTCCTTTTCTCCGTTTGCAGTTCGGGGGGGGGGGGGGGGGGTTAATAAAAATGATTAAA
>JABJVR010000034.1:1808557-1843539 GCA_025773905.1 Chitala chitala | reverse complement strand
CAGGCTTACAGTAAAAACAGCTCACCCAAACATGTATATATGCAACAAAATGGCTGTCTATGTCCACAGCTGCCTGTCTTTAAAGCAGAGGGATGACAAGGACACGGAGAAAACAGAAATCAACTGTCCCTCGTCTCTGTAAATCCAGTCCACAAGGCATGAGGTATTAAGGTAGTGGTAATAAGGTATTAACCACTTAAAACATAGCATAGGGGTTATAATAAGTTTTGGGGGCCACTGAAACTGTTACATCACTTTTAACACAACACCATTTCTTAAAAGGTTACTTAAAAATATTTGTTATTTAACTGTCTGGTATCGACTTCTACTTGAAATGTGCAGACTTTTGCTATGCAACCGTGTACAATTATCAAGGCCTTGATAAAGTGGGATCATTGCAATCTCCCAGCAAAGAGCTGAGCAGCACACAAGCACACCAGTACAGAGACAACACACAGGCCCTCTCTGCTAACACACAGAAGGAATGGCCCTGAGCTTGGAGATAGAGCACCAGTTTGGTCCGGGAGCAAGGAGGACAGCCTGTAACAACTCCCTCAGGGGGAGGAGAGGGGACCACAACAGCATCCCCCAAGAGGGGGGAAGATATGCTGCCAGATGACAGCCTTTCACAACCTGCACAGAACTCTGGCTTCCTGTTCAAATGCACTTGGGAGAACTTCAGCAGGAATAAAGAACAGACAGTGTGTCTGTGAGCTGCTAATCACCATGTCCAAAGTCACAAAGCCTCCCTCGGGACAAGAGGAAACTGAGAACTCCACTTAGCAGCTTGACACCTGCAGGGCCAGAGGAGCGAGGAAGGCCTATGCTAATAAACAAATGTCTTTTTACAATCAAGGTGCAAATAGTGTCTATGCCTGGTGCCACAGACATAATACCCTGAGTACAGCTTATGAACATGTTTTACACTATAAAAATGTAGTCATTATATTGAATGTAGTCATTATATTAAATACTGCAACATATATGACTTGTGTACCCGCAGATTTTGGTATCAAGGGGGTCCTGGAACCAAACCCGCACACATACAGCAGGTAACTGTAATGTATTTATACAGTCTCCATATTTATTTTTAATCACCAGTTGTATTCTGACAAAATCCATTTTCAAACAAAATAACTGCACTTGTAAAACTTACTTATATGCAAAATTTTCAAATGCAAAAATATGTAAATAAATAAATAAATAAATAAATACATATTTATGTAACTGTCCTGGTCACAGTCAGAGTCAGATGTACAAAATAGATGGTACAGAAGTGTGTATCAGAGCTGACAGAGATTTGCACAAACCCATCTGCTGCTGTCTCAACATGTGCATGACATCTGCCATCTCATCCGAGACTGCACTGCGAGTCTCATAGCAAGATACACACTGCTGAACGGCTGCTACTATCTGGGGAGAAGTAAGAGGCAAAAAAACACATAAAATGACACTATCCTCAGTCACTGTGGGGAAAAAAAGTCAATTAAGCACACAAACTATAAAAGAGGAAGGTGCTTGACATAAGGTGAAATAACTGATAAAAAATATTAAAAAACAAAGAACAATGGTCGCATTATCTTGCATTAGACTTCAAGTTTCAAAGTCCCGACATAAAATATGCACCTGAAAATAACAAAGCGCTGACAAGCATACATGATTTCAGGCATCAATCCACTTATTGATCATATTATCATCATCTTGCTACTGTTTCACTATTGATCGATATCTTCATAAGTTAATAAACAACTGAGTGTGACATAACCTAACAGATTGGTAATTCCTAGTGAGGGTAATCACAGTATCACCCCATCCTTTTTTACAAGAAGCCTGTCCACCTTCCACCAACAGCAAAATGCACTCATTGTCACAATCTTGAGAACCTCTGAGGTTGTACTCACCAGAGACTTGTACTTCCTTTCAAGAAGCCTTAACACCACCGTCCTGCTGTAGTAACCATGCTGAAAGAGATGGCACAGTGAGCACGTTATCAGCCCCTCATGCTAATTTATTAAAGTATGGTGGAGACGTCACGTGTCACTTGTCAGATTACTGCTCTGGACTTACACTCACCATCCACTTTCTGAACCAGGTGGCCCTGATGTCCAACAAGGCAATAAAGTGCACAGGTTCTAGAGTTTTCTCTGCAGACGGCAGCTCCAAAACGTGCTCAGGCCATGTCGATAAGAGTGACAACGTGCTTTCTATGATCTCTTCCATGTGCCTGAGGACAGCAGGAAGGCACAAGCTTGACAAGTGTCAGACCCAGCAATTTGGGTGTATTAAAATTATATTACCTTTATCTAGTGTTTTAAATTGTAAACGTACTTAATATTTATTACAATAGATAATTATTTAATTGTATTTATGTCATATTCTTATAATCTTGTCAGTCATGTGTAAAGCACTATGAAATGCATAACCTTGCACAAAGGTGCTATACAAAAAAAAAATAAAAATTTTGATTTCATACTTCTCTGGGTGCCGTATCCAAAATGAAGGGACTTCCTTCTGAAAATCATTCAGTAATCTCATCTTCGGGGGGAAAAAGAACAGCACTTCTAACAAACAATTTCAACAAATAGCCCATCAACAGGAATAAACCTGAATGCATTTAATAATAAAAAAATGACAATGAAAACTGTATAACACACTTGTTTGAGAAGGCGTGCAAAATCTGGTTTTTTTATGTCAATCCCACCGCTTCCTGGGGGAAAGCTCAGTTTCTGGGCCAGGAAGTCAGACTCCAGGCTTTTTGCTGCATGTAGACAGAAAATGCAAATACATACAATGCAAACCTCTTTGTATATTATTAAATAATGCAGAACAATGACGAGTTCAGGCATTATAGTGAAAACTAGAGCTATTAGAGAAGATTATGAAGTGCTCAGGTTGACTGTAAGAATGTGCTGGTACACACTGTGACCCAAGGGTCATTGTTAAGAATCAGGTGTATAAGTACTGATTACTGTAAAAATGCAATTCACACTCAATTGCATGAAAACATGTACTGAAGTATTATGAAAATACTGTTTTAAGCAACATCAAGTCATCTATAATTTTACTACTACACACATACACAATGTTACCCAAATAAAGTGGATTGTAAATAAACAATTTAATAAATTTGCATATTACCCAAACTGGTATAAATTTCTCTGGTTACATTCAGTGGTGAAGAAGAAAATGTCTTAGCAAAAAATCTGAGAACTTTTTCCTGTGGAAAAAGGGTCAACAAAACATAAGTAGTGCACATAATTCTGAATGCAAACAATGTCTACACACCTGTGTAAAAGTAGTGGGAGTAAGGTGGGAGAGGTGATAACATCCATAACCTGGTTATAAGCAAGCAACTGAGAATCATCCATAAACATCAAAAAGAAACAAAACTGTGTGGCCCTGGAATGTGTGATGCATTCAGAAGGGTCTGCAGGCTGCAGCACACCAGTCAGTGTCGGGCTTACACTGAGGTCAGGGTCCGGGTCAGCCAACGCTGCTGACAGGCTCTTGCGCAGACTGCTCCAGTTTTCACAGCTCAAAATGTCAGAGGGGGGTGCGGAGCAGAGATCCTGGAGAGCCTCCCAGCGTACCTGTCAGCACACATACACACGCAATCATTCTGACGGGCTTCCCAGTGTACCTACCAACATATAGTACTCACACACACACACACACACACACACAGCCTCAAGCTATGCATGGTGTATTGTAACAGATTTGCAATGTCATCAGTCATTCACCATTCACCCTCGCACTTGTTTCTACAGAGAAAGAGCCTCACTGAGGTTGTCTCATAACTATTATGTAAGGACAAGGACAAAGGTGTGGAAATCAACAGCAGACATAATGCAGTACCTCTTTAGGTCGACTTTGGTCAAGCTTTTCAGCAATCATCAGTAGCTGTTCTTGCTTGATGAATCCATAGCTCTGTTATATGTACAAAGACCTTTCACTTCATTTAATAGAGGAAAACTAATAAATTAATTTAGTAAGAACATGGTTCACTTACAGCCACTTTGCACACATCAGTTACTTGCAGGTAGTTGATAATATAATTTCCTCCGTTCAACATTGTGAACACAACTAGTAACACTAAGGAAGTGTATTTTGTGACCAAAACAGGCCATACCAAGCCAAAGACTTATTGTCTTGCTCATCAGTTCCAGGATGATTCATTGAAGATGCAGCATAAGAAAAATTATAAAAATGGCCTCTGTTGTCACCAATGAATAAGGTCTGAACGCGTCTTGCACATGCTTCAAAACAAGACTGTGGACAGCAGAAAGGAAGAAGGCTTTTGATGTCTGTGAATACCTGGTTAAAAGAGGAGTCGCTGTCAGAGCAGTTGTCTGTATAAAGACCACCCGACTGTTCATGTTGAAACCTCCTGTGCATCTCCTCTTTCTTCAGTTGGTCCTCTTCAAATTTATTGATCAGTGTTTCAACCAGAACCATCGTTGTATTTTTCAGGGTTTGCATCATCTGTTTATATCTATTAAGAAGAAACCAGTCACATTTAAATGGAACAATTTCCACTTCATACTATATTATCTGACCAACACTGATGTCCTCCTGTAATTAGGGCAGTTCTTCTCAACTCAAACCCATGCAGCTACTGTCGGCAAGTGACTAAATAAGGAGATTAGCCTGTTCGGCTAAAGACCTGAGTCCCCCACATGGGAAGCTAATTGAACTGTTATAACTACAGTTATTAGACTGTATGGGTAAGGGTTACTACCATAGCACACTTGCTTATCTCTAGTACACGTACAGGCCTTCAGTTGTATCTCAAATCACAATGTGAAAAAAGGAATTTTTTTGCAGCACTCAATTAGATCATTTAAAAGCAGGACCATCTTGAGCTCTTACTCGTCAGACTCTCGCATCCTCCTTGTGACCGTGTGCACCAATGTGTCTTGACCCGATGCAATCGCTTGCCCTTCTTCACGTGCGCAATATTCTGTTTGCTCCTCGATGATCGCTCCCAGCGAGCTCTCAATGTACTGTCGTAGGTACTGGACAAACTCATAACTACCACAGAGACATATCATATGGGCAAATCAGATCAAATAAACACACAGATTCATGAAGCACAACGTGAAAGATGTTAGAAGCGACATACTTGTGGAAGTTCTTGTCTGTCTCCTCCAAATGCAGCAGAATTTCCTGGGCACATTCCACGGAAGGTGCTCCAGCAATTCGGTCTTTAACGCTCCCGAGCAAGAGACGCAGCTGACACTGAAGCGCAGCTTCATCCTCGGCTGAGAGGTGCGACATGCTGCTGGTACCTTTTACCATCAGAAAACAGTGTTTCAGGTGGCTTGTAAGATAAATAGTCACAAAAACTGAAGCTAAATTTAAACAGACAGGTGCTTCAGGACTAACAGCAGTCAAGCATCTGTGACTCTGACACTTCATATTCACAGTCAAAAATGTATCACAATTTTAAAACGGACGAATGAAAAACAGATTTTCTTTTTCTGAAAATTTATGCCATATATACTCATGAATTTCAAGACTACTTTGATTTATTTTTTAAATTATTTTTAATCAATTAATGCAGTCCCTGAACAATGACCGTTTTAGTGAAATTATAAAATAAGGCGTACGTAAGATATTTGGTAACATTCGTATAATCTTCTGCTTGTTGAGCAGCTAGGAGCCAATTAGCTCGTTTTATTATACCTGCGACTTCATTAGCTAGCAAACTTCCAACGCGGACCTACCTTAACTTTGTGAGGGTACACATATCTTAGGTGTACTGTACACTGTCTACTGCCGAACCTTTTTACTTTCAAAGGTAAATTAAAAACGAAACCACTGAGTACAAGCGTCTGTCTAGTACCTACCATTAAGATAATATGATGCTGTATGTGATGGAAAAGCACATCCGACCTGGTCGCCTTGAGTCCGGTCTCCATGGAAACAAGGAAGTGCGCTACACTCGCGGGTGTTCATGGGAAATGTATTACATTAAGTCTGCATCTAGTAAAAACAAATGAAATTAGTACCTTCATATGTGAAGTCCGTTTTAAAAATAAGTTTTCAACATTTAGAGACTATTTATAAATTAAAATTCATACAATGATGTATTGTTTGATTTAACCATACGGTATAATACTGTTATGCTCGACAGTACCACGTGGCCAGAAATTCAGATTTAATCGCTTCCGGGTAGGTCTGTTGTCGCCGGTGAGTTGGAGAGAACTATGAAAAGTGTAGTGTTAAATAAAACAGTTATGTAATTTAATATAAATTTATTTTCTGTGACTGTAAAGCAGTCTATAATCGGACACTCACTCGCACTTTTAGCCCAGAAAATAAATCAGCTTTTAGTTAGTTCAGATAATTAGCAAGCGCTATGGCTGCTGTTGACAGTTTCCAGTTGTTGTACAGAGAAATAGCTCGTTCATGTAGTTGTTATGTGGAAGCCTTGGCGCTCGTTGGCGCAGTGTACACAGCCAGTAAAGCTGTCGTGTTAGCTAGAGACTGTTACAGCTTGATCCGGCTGCATTTCATACCACGTCTGATGCAAAAGGGGGACCTCGTTCACCGATTCGGCCAGTGGGCTGTCGTCTTGGGTAAGCTCGCAGGGTTTCGACATGCTGTAGGCTTCAAATAATCGTGCATCACATACTGTTGTTATTGATTGTTTTCAGGATCGCTAATCTTTATTCACGACTGTCTTAGAGAGGTGCTATGTGGTATGTTCTCTGTAGCATATACAATTTCAACCTATGGCTGGAGTTTAACACAAGCACCTTGTTTAATGTTTTATCGTATAGAACAGTTAAAAGACATGAACCGAAAACCAGGTGGTTTCAGGTTAACAGTATTTTAATAATCATGCCGTTCAAATCTGTTGTATATTATTCTGAATAAGTAGAGAAGGTTGGACTTGCTTGCTTAACAGTAGTGTGTGATGGAACTAAATATAAGCAGTTCTGCCTGTTAAACACAGGTGCTTCTGACGCAATAGCAAAAGCGTACGCGGAGGAGCTGGCAAGGCAGGGTGTCAGCATCATCCTGATCAGCCGCAGCAGACACAGCATGGAGGGTATCGCCAAGGCCATCACTGAGACACACGGGGTGGCAGCGTTGGTGGTAGTGGCGGACTTCGTCTTAGGCCATGCAGCATGTGGGCCTCTCAAAGATGCACTGAAGGACAAAAACATAGGCTTCCTGGTGAACGCTGTTGATGCCTCGTTGGGTCGTCCGTGCAGCTTTATTGGCATGCCTGAGGACCAGCTGTGGGAGGCCATTGGTGGAAGCATCGCAGCTGCCACGCTGGTCATCCGCCTTGTTCTGCCTGGGATGGTGGAGAAGGGCAGGGGGGCCGTGGTGAATATCTCCTCTGCACTCTGCAGCAAGCCTACACCCAACAAAGCAGCCTTCACAGCCATCACGGTCAGCATACAGCTGCGTTTGTGACAGTGCGTCTTAAAACTGAGCCTCTAATGGTTTTAGAAATTTTTTAAGAAGGACTTTTTGAGGACTCTTCAACCCAAGACTAGGGCTGACTTTGTAATCTGCAGTCATCAAGCCTAAAGTTACTTAATAGATATCTGTAAATGAGTACACAAGTAAAACTTGTTAATTCAGTAGGTGTGAGTACCTCTGAGTGAAGGGCTTTGCTAATTAATGGAGAGGCGTGCACATGCTGAACCCCTGTACAGTGTCGGTTTCATGCGCTCGCTCTTTCAGGCCTACCTCGACCACTTCAGCCGCTCACTGCACTATGAGTATGGCCACAGAGGCGTGTTCGTACAGAGCCTGGTCCCCTACCGCGTGGGCTCCACAGATCAGGGTGACAAGGGCAACACCAGAAGCTGCACTGGGTGGACTGTACCTCACCCACAGGTGTATGCCCGTCATGCCATCTCCACCCTGGGTATCTCCCATAGGACCACAGGCTATTGGCCCCATTCATTACAGGTAAGTACACAGTAGCACTGAGAGTTGTGATGAGGTCATGTGGTTTTACCTTTTGTGGTGGGGGGGATGGCTTAGTGTTGATCTGGGTAGGTTTGACCAGAGCATTTTGCCAACTTGACTTTTAAAGTGCTTGAATTTGTTCAGATATTTTTTTATGATTCACACCTAATTAACCATATTAGAATTTTTCAGTGTTTATATTGATGCATTTTGTAAATATAACAAGATTTCATCTTTAGTTTTTTGATTTGTACATTGTCAAGTGGTTTTTCCATATGCTAACTGCACTGTAAGGAGAGTGTTCTTTTTATTATACGATTGTATTGACAATACACTCTGAAAAAAATTTTTAATGTTTCTACTTTTTCTTATTTTTTGCTTCTGTTTTTTCTCCTCAGTTCTGGTTTGTTCAATACATGCCTGAATGGATGTGGGTTTGGGGAACACGCATGACAAGTTAGGATGCCCTCCTGTCCAGTCTCTTGACAACAGTATGCTACCATTTCAAGGTGGAGAACCTGACAAAGGAACAGTCTGAGACTTTTTGTGTCACTACACCTTATAACGCCTGGGCCAAAGTATTAGATGCCCCTCTCTCCCACCAGGTCCTATTGTTAGGTAAAATTGGCAAGTTTTGAAAATTTACTGCTGTCTAATACTTCTGGCCAGAGAACTAGACACGTGAATGTAATGGGTTGTTAGCTTCTGTCAGGATATTGGCAGACTCATTCATACAACTTACTTTGTTAAAGTCATGTAATCCATCCACCGAGTAGGGTTTTTTTTTTTTTTTTTTTTTTAGAAATATGACAAATACGACAGAGTAATAGTAATAATATGGCAACAGTGCTTTGCTGTAAACAACTTACAGCTTATGGTGTACTGATATTTAATACTGGTACAGTATTGTGGAAAATGACTGTCCTCATAATTTCCTTGACCTATACTTGCCTTCTTTGTATATGTTGTGAGGCAGTGAATGTAAGCTATTTGTGTTTTGACTTGTTCTGACAGCTGTTATGAGTTGTTAGTAATTGTACAGTTCAGAAAGTGTCCATATGGTAACTGGAAAAAAATGTGGTTCAATAAAAGTAGTTTAATCTTCTGTCCTTTGTCTGTGACTTTTCATTCATTAATTGGTAATGATGTTTTTTTTTTTTTTTTACATCAATAATTATATTTTTTTTATTGTGCTTATTTAATATGAACAAAGTGACCTGAACACTGAAAATATGCACATTATTTAATGAACAAGTCATCTTGTATACCTGTAATTCTGCATAATTGAATAATATGGGTCTCTGTGTATGGATGAAATGCATTCTTTTATTAGCTTGTGTGTGTGTGGTATTCAGCAGTGCTAGTCAATGGCTAGTTTAGCTGTTCAAAACTATTTTTGCCTTTATTGGTTACAGCTGGGTTAAACGTAGCTGTCATTGATGTTGCACGGTAATGTGTGAGAGGTGCATTATAACATTTAATGTTAAAATTAGCATTTTTCTAAATGATAATTACATTGGCTAAGTAAGGGTGGGCAGTAATTGTGTAATTATTACTGTAATGTTTACTGGAAAGGTAGTAATGCTCTGCCAACATTTAAACCACAGTCTGTACAGATGTGGAACGAATAGCTGAAATTTGGTGGCAACGCACATTTTCTGAGTAATAAACACAAATGTACCAGTATTTTAATGCAATGTATTTGCCAAAAAGTGTAATATACTTTTGAAAAACCATTAAATAAATGCTTGTGGTAATATTCAGTTGTGTCACTGCATAGTTTTGCATCATTGTGCTGTCTACAATATGGCAAGTTTTTTATGCATTTTTATCTGCTAGGGAAGCTCCTTGGCTGTAAGGGGAAGGGTTTTAGCAGTGTCACTGTCCATGCTCTAACACCCCACTGAGGAGTCAAAGTGTGTCTCTGAGCTCCTGGGGTGTTCTACAGTGCTCGGCTCACAGGTTCCTCTTTGGGTGAGTACTAAATGGCAGAACTAGCAAATTTGTAATGCATTACCTTCTGAGAAACTTTAAACATTTTCTGCTAAATTTTTAGGATATTTTATTTTTTGTCACTATACGGGAAGGAAAGATTTAATAAATGAACCATCTTCAGTTGGAAACTGAATGATTTCCTAAGACTGTGCACGGATTTACAAAACACTCTACTCATGCTATATTTGTTTGAAGTACTTTAATGTATTTTCCATTTTAATCATTCACAGATAATTTCTGCATTATTGTTAATGCATTGTTTGAAACAAATTCAATTTGTATTCCATAACCAAACATGAAATTAAAATATTGCCTGTATTAATGAATCAAAAAGTGGATTTTACTATATTTCAGTTATGTGCTGATTCATCATACAAAAAAAAAAAAAATCAGTGAAATGGAATGCGTAGTCAAACACTGAATTTTATTGATTTCAGCAGAGTTCTAGGCACAGCAGTGTCAAGTCTACATTTCATTGTGTTTTTTTCCTGAATATAAATAATTGATATTTGGAAACTGGACAAGGTCAGGTCCCTGGTTCCCAGTAGACTGGATAAGCTCTGATATTGATAAGAATCCCACTGTTAGCCTCTCACTTATCAATGTGCACAAAACATTCTCTGAGCCGTTTTGACAAAGTAGTCCTTGAACTAGAAATGTCACATTTAAATAAAGCCTCTCTCACTGTTTGCAAGACATAACACCAATGGAATTGAATTTTTCTATTAGACAAAATAGATATAGTATGCTGTATTTTATTTCACCAGTAACCCTTCTGTTTTAATATGTGAGCCTAGCAGTGCTTTATGACTGCTTACAGTTGTAATTTACGTACATTTTTATTGGCTTTATGTATGATTTGTAATATAGAAAATATAATCCATTATGCTTTTGACAGGTGTCAGATGAATTGGTAAACTGTAAATTGAAAATATCAATGGATTTGTCTATCAGACACAGACACATTAATACCTTCCACATCTGCCAGCAGTGCTTTACGGTTTGTTGTGAAGTCTTTTACCTGTGCGTTTAGTAGAAATGTATCTTCTTTTATCTGGCAGCAACTGAGAGAAGATAAAAAATGGGAGACTGGCATCTTCTGGGCCGCCTGCTGGACAGGGTACAGACCCACACCACAGTCATTGGGAAGGTCTGGCTAACCGTCTTATTTGTCTTCAGGATCATGGTCTTGGGGGCTGGGGCAGAGAGGGTATGGGGGGATGAGCAGTCTGACTTTGTGTGCAACACGAAGCAGCCCGGCTGCGAGAACGTGTGCTACGACCACGCCTTCCCCATCTCCCACATCCGCTTCTGGGTCCTACAGATCCTGTCGGTGTCCACGCCGACCCTTGTCTATCTTGGTCACGTGATGCACATCCTCCACACAGAGAAGAAGTGGCGGCAGAAGATGGAGAAGCAGAACCAGAATGAATCCATAAGCCTGGTGCCAAAAAAAGAGTACAAAGTCCCTAAATACACCAGTGACAGTGGCAAAGTGAGCCTGCATGGCCGTTTGCTGCAGAGCTACTTGGCCAGTGTGTTCTGTAAGATTTTGCTTGAGGCAGGATTCATCGTGGGTCAGTACTACTTGTATGGCTTCACTCTGCAGGCCCGGTTCGTCTGCGGCCTCTCACCATGCCCTCATCAAGTGGACTGCTTCCTCTCCAGGCCGTCTGAGAAAACCATCTTCATCTGGTTCATGCTAGTGGCCGCCTGCGTCTCTGCGCTGCTCAACATTGTCGAGATCTTGTACCTGTGCGCCCGAATGCTTCGCAGCTGCGCAGACCGGAAGCGGGACTACGTTGTCACGGCTGTCGGCCCAGCTCTGGATAGGGAGGAGTTTAGGAATAAGGACCAAGTGCTTCAGAACTGGATGAACATGGAGATGGCGTTTCATGGGAGGAAGCTGGCAAGCGGACTCACCAAGAGTCTGCCTTCAGAAGACAACAGCGTCAATTTGGAGGAGGTTCATATCTGAGCACATAGCTAATCTGGTACATCAGCTTAGACACCAGGGGGTGTATCAGTTGTAAGAGAGCTCACACACTAAGAGAGCCCTAACAAAATTTCAAATGAAGACTTTATCCAGGCTACATTAATGTTTTTAGTTTGCGCATTAAGTTTACCCCTGCTTTAGTTATGGAGTTAGTAGAAAACTGAAAGAAACACAACCTACGGTACAAATATGGTACAACGTTAAGATTTTACTTTAAAGTGTTAACAAAGTGAAACTGCATTCTTTGTGTAATGGTGTTTTTTTAATATTTGCATATAACTGTTATGTTAGAGGGTTGGCACAGTGGTGTGGTGGTTAGCACTGTCACCTTGCACCTACAGGCCTGGGGTTTGATTTTTGCCTTGGGTGTGTGTGTGTGTGTGTGTGTGTGTGTGTGTGTGTGTGTGTGAAGTTTCCATGCTCCCCCTGTTATTGGTGGGTTTCTTCCAGGTTCTCCAGTTTCCTCCCATGGTCCAAAGACATGTGAGTTAGGTTGATATGTGTGCGTGTGCATGATCTGTGGTGGGTTGGCGCCCCACCCTTGCCCTGCGTTGTGTACTGAGATGGGCTCCAGGTACTGAGAGATGGGCTCCAGGCTTGGACCCCTTCCAAGATGAAGCGTAATAGAAGATGACTGACTGACTGTTGTGTTAGAGGAAAAAAAAATTACTTCTATAAAGCTATTACAACTAAATTCTCAGATGCAAATTTTTTGTTTTAAATTGAATTAAAGTTATAGAGCTCAAAAATTCTGTGAGAGAGAGGAAATGCTGTGTAATGTAGTGATAATGTCACCTCTGAACACTAGTTCAATTTCTGGGTGTCTATAATATAATTTTAAGCTTCTTATGTCTTTACGATGACCACATTTGCTATTCTTCACGGTATATGAATCCCACTCATGTCATTCAAAACTTTAAAAAGGTATACTTTGTCTTGAACTTTACATTTAGTTATTCGAATGTTCCCATTGTTTTCTCTCAGTAAGCATAATTTTTCTTCCATGTTTACTGGGTTGTAGGTTTAATAAAATTTTATAATTCTTTATTAATCCCAAAGGGAAATTATTTACCTGCCTTTGACCCATTCCCTGAGGGTGGCAATGGGCACCCAGCCACATGAAACACCCAGGAAGCTGGCACTGAGTGTCCTGCTCAAGGACACACCTAGATGTGTTGGGATTCAAATATGGAAAGTTCTACATCTCAGCCTGATGTTCTACCCATTGAGCCACCAGGCCACTTAGCCTTGTGCTGTGTTTGTGTGTTCAACCTGTGTGAATAGGGGCTACCTCCTAGTCAGAATATTTACTATTCAGGTAAAACGATCATCTATACAATAAAATTCCTTCAGGCACAATTACCAGTGTAGAGGGGTATAAAAATACATAAAATATTTTTTTTTATGTAACAACAGTCACAATGACTATTGAGTTTATTACAACTATATGCTAACAATTTAAAAATATCCCTTTCTCCAAATCAGAAATTGTGCAGGACTTTGGGAAAAAACATAGAAAATATAAGACATATTATTTTTATTGCTAACACTCTTAACAATGGAACACACATATATAACAAGCAATTGTATAAATGTGTATAAATTAAAAAATTGTGTCTTAGTTGAGTTGAGACTGGATATTCTAACTTGTGGTAAGGACTTGTCAATCATTAACATATCACTCTGTCAGGGGTTAGTGGTTTTTTTTTTAGTATTTTGCTGAGTATATGGGAACATGACATTTCACCAAGTTACGTACTGCTTGCACAACTTTCTCCAACTTGAAAACTCAAGGTCCAAACTATGATAACTATCAGTTGGACGTGGAGGTGCTGTTTGACAAAACAAGGACTGCATCTTAAGGTAAGAGTTCAGTACTTTTTAAAAATATATATGTTGTGCCAGCCTAAAAATTATAAATTGAGGAATATTTGAATGTCATAATTTCGTATTACATAATTTACAGAAATTCATTAAAATTACATAGCTAACTACCTGCCAGAGTTTTTTTTTTCTTCAGGCACGTCAGGCATAAATTCTTTACAAAATCACAAAGAATAATCTGAAATGTTAGTAAATTATCAAAACAACTTTCTTTTCATTCTGTTGAAAATTGTTCAGATTAGAAGCGGCCACTATCCTTGACTACTCTTCTTATCACCGATTTGTTGAATTTAAAATTTTCACCATGTTAACACTCGCAAGTAGAAGTTAATGGAGCACAAGCTGCACATCTTCCACATGACAGGAATTATTTTATTTGTCAGATAATGTCAAATACCGCATGGATCATGATAACTACAAAGTAAACCTCTGCATTCAGAGGTTTTTGCAGTCAGTACGGATTGATATTACACAAATATTGAGGCTCTAACTGTGTCATTCTTAAATTTTGTGCTCTTCTAAGGAAGACACCTAATTTGTCAGAAGAATGGGGGACTGGTCATTTCTGTCAAAACTTCTGGACAAGGTGCAGTCCCATTCTACGGTCATTGGGAAGATATGGATGAGCGTGCTGTTCATATTCAGGATCCTGATCCTCGGGGCTGGTGCAGAGACTGTGTGGGGTGATGAACAATCGGGATTTATCTGTAACACACAGCAGCCCGGTTGTGAGAATGTGTGCTACGACCAGGCCTTCCCCATCTCTCACATCCGCTTCTGGGTTCTGCAGATCATCTTCGTGGCTACTCCAACTCTGATATACTTGGGACACGCTCTGCATGTCATCCACCAGGAGAATAAACTGCGTCAGTATCTGCAGACACATACAGCAAATGGGAACGTGAAGTTGCCAAAATATTCTGATGAGAGGGGCAAAATCAAGATAAAAGGGAACTTGCTGGGCAGCTACTTGCTGCAATTATTTTTCAAAATCTTGTTTGAGACTGGATTCATCGTGGGTCAATATTACCTATATGGGTTTGTCATGGTTCCCATGTTCCCATGCTCAAGGAAACCCTGCAAGTTCACAGTGGAATGTTATATGTCCCGGCCCACTGAGAAGACCATCTTCATCATCTTCATGCTCGTGGTGTCATGCATCTCTCTGGCTTTGAACGTGACTGAGATCTTCTACCTGTTGTGCACAAGACTGAAATGCAGGTCCAGAAACCAGAAGCGGTCCTTCAGGCCTAGCTCATTGAAGCATCCTACTGGTTCGATAGTATCGGGATGGCAGATGAACCAGCACCGGAATGAGAGCATTCAGCAGAACTGTGTGAACCAGCAGCTGGAGGGCGTCCGAAGTAGGCCCCAGAGCATAACGGGAAGCCAGGATGGAGCAAAAGAGGAGAAGTCCTTACTGGAAGAGGCATAGATGTAGCTTTGGATTGGTTCACCCTTTTATATATTGATTGTAATCATTCAATGGGAGTCCAAACACCACTGTGTTGATTCAAATGGAATTAAACACTGTCTATGGCAATATGAACACTAAAACGATTCCACACACTGAAAATATTTCAACAAAAATTCTTAAACAAAATCTGTTGAATGTATTGCATAACATCAATATAAATTGTCATATTTAAATAGGTTGTGTTTGGATTTTGTAGTTGTTTGCAGAACATGGTCGAAACTTTTATTGTTTGCTGTTTTATAAAGTCAAACAGTACACTGAGTTCAGTATGTTGACTGTTCAGTTCTGTTTCACATGACAGTGATCATTGTTAATATTGGTTCACACTGTATTTTTGTATGTACTGTTAGTGTTTTAATAAAAATTGACATCTCTACATTTCACATTATTTACTATGTGTATAATCAGTGTATTGTGGTCAGTGATGCATTTAAATACACAGTAATGACCCACACATGTACTCATGGATATGTGTGAGTGCAAATTCCCATGTTGTTGGAAACAGATGAAACAAAAACAAGTGTTTTTAAATGGTTGTGTGGGTCTGCTGAACAATAACAAGTGTCATAATGCCTGACTTGTCCCCAGCACTTTTTATCCCACCACTAAAGGAGGCTGAGAACCTTTAAATGGGAAAGCTGATTGGTGGGATCTTGACCTAGCTATTCTCGAGAAATGGTGCTGAAGCAACTTGTTGCTGACTCAGATGAAGAAGTGACCTGTTCAGGGAACTGCACTGAGTAGAAACATGTAGATCTTCTGGCTGAAAAGGCATAATGACTTTTCTCTCTGCCTCAGCAAAAGATCCAAAGGTGTGGGAAATGCAACATCTGGCCAAAATTTGGCAGCAGGGGTAGCTGGAAGGGTGATGAACTGAAACCCTGCCAGCGTTAGGAGCTACATTCTGGATCTGTGCAAGGTTTATTCCTATATCTTTAGCGTTTGCTAAAAGATTAAGAAAACAGTGAGGCAATTTTATACTGACATTCAAAATGTAAAATATATGTCCTCTAATTTTATTTCTTTGCAGTGTTTCATAAATTTAAGTTAAGGGGCATTTTTGTTAAAATAATGCTGTTCCTATTATATTATTCATGAAGTCAGGGATTAATTGTTAATTAATTGTTGTTACTGTATATGTCTGGTAGGAAGTATGCTTTGTTTTATTATTTATAAATCATGAGCCTGGCGATTATCAGTTGAAATTGCGCTATGTAGCACCGACAACCGATTTTAAAAAATAACTACAGGCAGTAGAAACGAGGTGTGCTAAGCAGCCACATAATAAGAACCAAAAATAAAAAAAAGTTTAACAAAGTGACTAATGAAGATTACGTCCAGGAATCTGAATTCGGATAAACAGTGAAACGCTTTCTCCTACTCGTTGTGTAACATCCTGTTCCAGACAATTTCTGCAGGGATACTTCAGGGTTTGGGACTCAAACGAGCGCAGACTAACTTTCAGCAAGGTAAGACAACGAAATTATTTGTTTACTTTATTTGTTCTTTTCATATTGACTTGTATACCACGACAGTTCCCTTATTACGTAGTTATGTATACATTCTTAATGTAATGAATGTTTTATAATATGAACATACATACTTTTCGATCGGCTATGGTGTATTGCTTTAAGTTTGTTGATTTTGAACATGTTGAATAATATGCTAGATTCTGAATATAGGTTGCTGAATATAGGTAAATCATGAGGCTGGAGATTATCAGACGAAATTGCGCTATGTAGCACCGACAACCGATTTTTAAAAATAACTACAAGCAGTAGAAACGAGGTGTGCTAAGCAGCCACATAATAAGAACAAAAAAAATAAATAAATAAACAGTTTAATAAAGTGATTAATGAGGATTACTTTCAGGAATCTGACTTCAGATAAACAGTGAAACGCTTTCTCGTACTCGTTGTGTAACATCCTGTTCCAGCCAAGTCTTGCAGGGATATTTCAGGGTTTGGGGCTCCAACGAGCGCAGACTAACTTTCAGTAAGGTAAGACAACGAAATTATATGTTTACTTTATTTGTTCTTTTCGTATAGACTTGTATACCAATATAGTTCCCTTATTACGTAGTTATGTATACATTCTTAATGTAATGAATGTGTTATAATATGAACATACTACATACTGTGGCGGGGGGTCGGCTGCATGGACGGTGACGTCACCTCGAGGGTCGAAGACAAGTGACCGATTTGGTGCGGGCGACCCGAGTGTATTGCTTTAAGTTTGTTGATTTTGAACATGTTGAATAATATACTAGATTCTGAATATACTGTACGGTTTTTAAAAAGTGTTTTCAGGAAAGACGTTTAGTAAACTCAGGAGTTTAATGTCAGTCTCATTATATTTTCCTGTTAAAATTAAAATCCAAGGGAGCTGGATTAAAACAGAAAGAGGAGAATGAAAGAGAGAAAGGGCTGGGTTCAGGTAAATTTAGTTTCGTTCCGGAAAAGTGCTCGTAAGATAATAAGATCGTATAGCAAAGCGAATTTTCCCATATGATAATAATGTAAAGTCGGATGACCCGTTCCACACACCCAAAAACATTCATAAAAAAAAATAATGGTATTTTATGTACAAATTATTGCCTCTAATATCGGAAACAAATAACAATGATTAATACACAATATAAAGTAAAAATAAAACAAATAACCTGCACTTTACCTTTGAAAAGAGTCGTGGCTGGTGTGAGGGAGACGAGAGGGAGGAGAGGAGGAGGAGGGTTGTTGTTCGGAAAGAGAATCTCCTTACATGAATCTCCTCTCATTTGAAGTATGATATATTATGAAAATCATATCGTACTTAATATGAAAACGCTCGTCTTGCAATTTATCGCTCGTTAACTACGTTACTCGCAATCCAGGGTTCCACTGTGTGTGTGTGTGTGTGTGTGTGTGTGTATATATATATATATATATATATATATATATATATATATATATATGTGTGTGTGTGAATAAGAAACACAATCTCAAAATAAAAATGTGTGTGTGTGCGTGTGTGTGTGTGGGGACTGTAAAAGACAGCAGAATTAAGTGAAAATGCCCACATTTAAAATGTAATTTTAAAAAATGCTTTTTTAATGACATTTTGATTTCTGCATACAGTATAGAAACTTTTGTCATAGTTACACAAAGTTTTCAGGACATCACCCCTTACCTGTATCTTTATATACATCAATGTAATGAAATTTACTGTATAACATAAATGGGTCTCTCAGTCAGCTGAGTATAGGTTACTTTAATAATTCCAACAGTGAAGAAACACTTCAGGTATGTATAACACACAGCAATAATAAGAAACAAGTTACTAGTGGGTCACGATTTTGAATACGAAATATCTGCTTGTATACCAGCAAAATTATCAATTCCATCTGGTGTTCTGAACACCAAGCACCATAATGACAATTTTAAACATTTGAATTTGACATTTGAATGTGAATATTATCTTAACCTTGGTACAATTTTATTTCAATTCAGCTTGGTACCACAGATTCAGTAAAGAATGCCAGGTTGGACTTACCTGAGCTGCCTGCTGGACAAGCTGCTGTCTGACTCCACGGTGATTGGGAAGATATGGCTGAACATCTTGTTCTTCTTCAGGGTCCTAGTTTTGACTTTCGGGGCAGGGAATGTATGGGGAAATGAGAATTCTGAAATAGTCTGTGAAACACAAATGCCAGGATGCGAGAAGACATGTTATAACCAGGTCTTCCCCTTCTCTCACATCCGCTTCTGGTTTCTACAGATCATGTGTGTCACCATGCCAACTGTCATGTATTTGGGATATGTTATGCTCAGTTCTTACCAGGAAAACAAACTAAAGCTTTGTTCCCAAGCCCCAAAAAATAGTCAGCATTTGAAACAGTCCAAACACTCAGAGGATCATGGGACACTGTTAGTCCAGAGCAGTGTGCTGGGTAGCTATATGACAAAACTGATTTTAAAGATCTTATTTGAGATAGCATTCATTGTGTTCCAATATTATCTCTATGGCTTCATGTTTCAAGGCACGGTTTTTTGCTCCAGTATGTCATGTCCAGGTAGAGTTAAATGTGTCACATCCCAACCAACGGAAAAGAGCATCTTCATCATCTTTATGTATGTATTGGCTTGTCTTTCTCTGGTATTGAATGTAGTGGAGATGGTTTACCTGATTAGAAGAGAACACAAACATCAGAGGAGCGGGATGCAAATCCGTATGACTGGAGACAGCTTACAGAGTGCTGATGCATGAGTACAGACACACTTCTGCTCAAAGCCCAGAGCAGCACTGTCACATTAGTGTAAGGGTCCCTGTGGATGCCTGTAATGTCTGCCTAAAACAAGGTCTCCTATAGGCAGGTCATGACATTTTAGTAAGTAGCTTTTTATTCAGTTTAAGAATATGAAATGAATATGAATATGAATATGAAAAAAACAAAGATGGCTGTATAAGCATTTGCTAAGTATAATCTCAAGTTAAATCATACATTTAATTAACCATGCAAGCTGTAATCATAAAGATAGGCTGTATTTTATGTATGACTGTTACTTTCAAGTATCATTAATAATAGCTAATATATCAGCTTTCATTAATCAACAAAATTAATCCAGCAAAAAATCCCCAT
Organism: Chitala chitala; assembly: GCA_025773905.1. Taxonomy (NCBI): domain Eukaryota; kingdom Metazoa; phylum Chordata; class Actinopteri; order Osteoglossiformes; family Notopteridae; genus Chitala; species Chitala chitala. The sequence continues at coordinate 1,823,634 of JABJVR010000034.1, read as the reverse complement.
GAAACCCTCCAATAACATGTAGCCATGGTAAAAACTAAAAACTGACTAAAACTGCTAAACTGACAGTGGAACAACTGGAATGTCTGCAAAATTTACCAACATTGCTAAAACCTCTGCAAGCTAATTAGGCTAAGCATGTAAAGGTAAATGTTCAGTAGTTGGATCAAGATGTCTTCATAATTGTAGAGGGCAAGTGTGTTTGTGCAATATGTGTTCTCAGTGTTACAGTTTAGAAAATGTCTAAAAAGAACATTGAGTGACATTTTAACATGTTCACAAGAGGCTTTAATTCAATTCACCTGTCAGTAGCAATCCATTCAGAGACAGTAATTTGTTGTTGTTCACTACATTTGTGGAGACATTTACATAAGAAATAAAATATAAATAATGTTGTTGGAATGCTTTGTTTTTGGCAGTTTTTTGTGGTCTTCATATATGTATATATAAAGCTAAAAAAACATAAATATATGATCACAATCACTTTGATATAGATGCACGACCACAGGTAACTTTGCTTACTTCCACACACCCTGACATTCAAAACAAAAATGAAAAAAGTACATTTTTACAAGGTTAACTAAGCAGCCTTTGGAGTTAAGGGGTGGTATGGGACACTACAGAAGACTAGATATCATATAACCAACAGTAAATTATCCACATACTGTTTACAAACATTAGAACTTACTTCAGACCATGTATTCTGAACATGTATGTACTGTGTCCTGTGGGATTGCAGGGCTTGCAGAGCAGTGTTTTTTCCTCACACTTTCAATGTTGGGGGTTTCAGTCTAGGCCTAAATGCATGGAAATTTGTTTGTGCCCCTTGTTGGTATGATGCCCAATTTATGGTTTCCTGTGAATTTCTCCACATGCTGATTGTGTTAGCCAAGGGAGTAGCATTGTATTCTGGACCCTGAACATTCATATTCACCCTTTCTTTTTCTGGCTGTGTGTTGAATGAAGAGGCTCTGTTGTGGATTTGTTAGTTTTACACTATAGCCAAAGTATTTCACTAAATAAAGTACTCAAAAGACACTGGTGTACATCAGAGGCCAGCAGCCATGGCTGAGGAAGAAGATGCACTGGCTTGGAATCCATTTTATACAGAGGACAACACTTAAAACTGTTTAGCAGACCATGTACATTAAATTAATTAATTAATTGGTTGATATGGAATTTAAAAGCATACAGAATGTTGTACAATTTCACATACAGAACAAAGAGAATTTTAGATATATACAAGGCTTATAAAATTTAATATATGAAGCATCCTTAAAGGTGAGGAAGATTTATTATTATTATTATTATTATTATTATTATTAAAGTTGAGCAGCACAGTCATTTAGCATGTACTAGTTTAATCAAACTGTCATAGTTTTGGGTTTGAGTCAGCAATGAACTGTGCTTGTTCCTTCTCACTGCATATACATGAGATTCCTGAGAGACTGTCTGTGAGCGAATGACTGGCCTGTGTTGGGCTGGCGTCCAATCCAGGCTTTACCTTGTCCTTTGTGCTGTCAAGTATACTGTAGTTTAAAGGGTGTACTCTTTGTGCATCCATTTGTTTTTTCCAACAATGAGGACAAACGTGCAGTCAGACTTCCACCGAATTTCATTTACTGTAAACAGTTTTCCCGTATTTGTTGCACAACATACATCCTCTTCCAGACAAGTCCTGTCCAAATGGATATTTCAGAGTCGGGTGCTGGAGCGCAATATGACTTCAGCTTTCACTGAGGTAGAAGAACTAAATGATCTGTCTCGTTTCTTCATTTTTTGTTTTCTCATATTTGTATGCACTTCATTATTCTTCCAAAGTACTTATATTTCTTTAGGTTAATGAAACTTTACATAACATTGATATATTGTGGCCATAAATTAATCATTAATTTCTGTCAACTCAGATATTTCTTCCCTTGCTATGTTTGCCTTTTTAATGTCAATAATATGTCATGAAAAAAAATTCAATAACTTGAAGAGTTTTTTATGGAACTTTGGAGGTTTATACTGTGAATTTCATTTTTAGGCAGTCAGTGTAAAATGTTATGTGTTTCGCTTACAGTTAAGTTCCAAGAGAGATGGAGAAGAAGAGAAGAGAGGGGCGTGGGGTTCAGGAAGACTTTGTTCAAAAAGGACAGATAGAAATGTATAAAATGTTATGATTTTTTAAGTTATTAAAGTAATTTGGAAGTAAAACAAATGGAATTACTTTGGAGTACAATGAGGACAAGGGACTCTCCGTTCACATTGAACACCTAATGAGAATCATTTTGTGTGGCCAATAAGAGCATATTGCTGGAGGAGGGGTTGGGTTTGGGGGGGCTCTCCATGCTTATAAAATTAAATAAAATAGAGCTGTCCCTCGCTAAGCTGTCTTCTGTTTTTCAAAAAACTAAATATAAAATTGTCACAGCATTAAGAAAACAAAATACAGCATGTATAACAGCTGAGAACAGCACTTTAAATGGACAAAAATACATTTATTCTAAAATGGACAGTAATGACTTTTTATGGTGCTTGTCTATTCACCAGTCCATTCTTCATCGAACTGAATGCTCAAAACTAATTCTTATGTGAATTCTAGTTAGAAATGGCAATAATAGTCTCTTGGGGGAAATACAGTATAAAGCCAGAATGAAGTTGAAATTCACAGAAAACACTTTTTCTATGACTATGACTAATGCAGGTTTGCCAGTCATACTGTACGTGTTCTCGTTGGCGGAGTACCAGTACTCTGGTTATGGTGTAATACATATCTTTGGCATTCACAAAAGTTAATGAATACTGTCAAGCTAATATTAAATGTGAACACAAAGGTGCAGGCACCTCTCACAGTCTTAGCACAAGGCTTTTGGAACCATCATCTCTGACCTGCATCCTGGTATAGATCAATGTAATAATATTTACATATGTTACATAAATATGAGTCTCTCTTAATCAAATTCTTATATGTGAGTTAAATACTACCAATAGTACAGAAACACATCAGGTATGCATAGCACATACCAGCAGCCATTAACAACAAGTTCCTGATGTGTCATTGTTTTAAATAAGATATATCTACTTACACACCTCCAAAATAATCAATAACATCTGGTGTTCCGAACACAAGCAACATTATGACAGTTTTAATCCTGTGGAATCCGTGAGGTGAACTAGAGATTCTAAAATTCTTTGCTTGTGCTTACAATGTTGTTAGAGCCTCTTATGACTATTTAACTGGAAGTTTCCCTCATAAGACAATTTCCAGAGCTCATACAAATAAAGTTAATGTGTTTATATGTTATACAAGCATAGCATAGGGATTAGAGATTTCAAAGCTAGTGCTGAACCAAATGGCAAAGTGTAATGGCCGATCAAAGTTTACATTACTCATAAGTCACATGGGGCTCTACAGGCTTAAAACACTTTGAATCAATCAATCTATTGAAGTTTATTATTTGCTTGTTTTGTAGTATTATTGTTGAAAATATTTTCAATTTACTTACTGATAAAGGCTTTTTGTCACTTGACCTTATGAATGTGAACAGTTGTGAATTTCATCTTACCTCCATGCTATTTTATTACAATTCAGCTGAGTACAACAGACTCTGTATGAAATGGGAAGGTGAACTTACCTGAGCCGCCTGCTGGATAAGCTGCTGCCTGACTCTACGGCAGTTGGGAAGGCATGTTATGGCCAGGCCTTCTTCTTTTCTCACATCCGCTTCTGGTTTCTACAGATCATGTTTGTCACCATACCAACTGTCTTATACCTGGGATATGTTATGATCATCTTTCCCCAGAAGACTGTCAGCATTTGAAACAGTCAAAACACTCAGAGGATCATGGGAAACTGAAAGTCCAGAGTGTCCTGGGTAGCTATATGATGAAATTTATTTTAAAGATCTTGTTTGAAATAGCATTTATTGTGTTCCAATATTATCTCTATGGCTTCATGTTTCAAGGCATGATTTCTTGCCACAGAATGTCATGTCCAGGTAGAGTTGACAGTGTCATATCTCAGCCAATGGAAAAAAGCATCTTCATCATCTTTATGTATGTATTGGCTTGTCTTTCTCTGGTATTGAGTGTAGTGGAAATGTTTCACCTGATTATTTTAAGAAGAGAACACAAACATCAGAGGAGCGGGATGCAAATCCGTATGACTGGAGACAGCTTACAGAGTGCTGATGCATGAGTACAGACACACTTCTGCTCAAAGCCCAGAGCAGCACTGTCACATTAGTGTAAGGGTCCTTGTGGATGCCTGTAATGTCTGCCTAAAACAAGGTCTCCTACAGGCAGGTCATGACAGCCCAGTGGGACATGCTGCCTTAATAAGTAGCACACCATGCAGTTTAAAAATATGCAATAATACAGTTGGCTATATTAGAATTTGCTAAGAATTGTCTCATGTTAAATCATGCTTTTAACTATTGCAATCTGTAAACATATAGATAGAAAATAAACTTTACAGCAAAATTCTGGTAAGATCTTATAGGCGACACCCACGTGCAACAGGACCTGTAACAGAAACTATAAAAGTATGTTCAGTTTCTTTCCCTGCTATGATGTCACAGCAGAGTCTTGGTGGGCATCACTTGTATGAAGAAAATTTTGAACTTTTTAGCCCTCCTGTTAATCATTAATCTTTACCAGACCGATCTTTACCTGCCAGATTTATGGTTTGCAGATATCGTGTGCAACGTGACCAATGCTTGGCCAAGGGAAATTGTGCAACTCTTAAGAGACTGAAGATTAGTCTGTCTGTTTTTGTGCTCATTTGTCATTGAGCGTCATGTGCGCTGCTTAAGGTTTTCTCTGTCTAAAGGTAAGAATCTTTGCTGGTTGTCTTTACACAGACACATTCAGTGACGGACTTTTTGAAACACTACGTAAAATGGTTCAGTTACTGTTTTGTGTTCTTATATAAACTGGATGGTTTTCAGCATTGAAGAAAATGAGTCTAAAGAGCTCACAATGCAAGTTTGTGTATAGTGGAATTATTTTATCAAAAGCATGTATATCATCTGAAGTTCACCTATGTTACACACAAAAAAAAAAAAACATCAATCACATTCTTAACATGACAGTTTACACAGATATATGATATCCAGGTCTACGTTTGCGGGGTGGTACATGAAACTCTATTTGATTTTTTTTTTTTTTTTAAGAATGAATATTTCACTGTTAAAAATGTTAATCTCTGCAGAGTCCCTGTTTTGGGAACTATATCGTTCAGTTCGATCAACTCTAATTTGACACATGAGATCCCATAGTTCTGAGGAATAAATTTCATGAGATGTAAATAAAAAATTTATTGTAATTAAGAAATGCAGTAAATGTAATATAACACTGTGATAATGTTATGAATGACTGTAGCTGTGGCAGATAACACGGTTACAGAAACTCTCTTTTTCAAACTGATTATGATGAGATATGCAGTGTAAGATTTTCTGAACTGTGGCAATTTGAAATAACTTTAGAACTTAGAAAACTGGTCTTTCCTGTCCTATAGCTTTTACATTCACTGAAAAATGGGAGACTGGACTTTCCTGGGTCGTCTGTTGGACAAGGTACAGACTCACACTACAGCTATTGGGAAGATCTGGCTGACTGTCCTGTTCGTCTTCAGGATCCTGGTTTTGACCACCGGAGCAGAAAGGGTGTGGGGGGATGAGCAGTCTGGCTTTGTGTGCAACACGAAACAGCCTGGGTGTGAGAACGTGTGCTACGATCGCGCCTTTCCCATCTCCCACGTCCGCTTCTGGGTCCTGCAGATCATCTTTGTGTCCACCCCAACCATCATGTACCTGGGACATGTGATACTAGTTGTCCACAATGAGAACAAACTGAGGATGCACTTGAAGGAGGGAGCAGAGAATAAGACACTGAAATTACCTAAATATTCAGACGAGCGCGGCAAAGTGATAATTAAAGGAAACTTGCTGGGTAGCTATTTGACATCTGTGCTGTTTAAAATCCTGTTTGAGTCAGCATTTATCGTGGGCCAGTATTACCTTTACGGTTTCATTTTAGATCCCATGTTCGTTTGCTCCAGGTCACCTTGTCCATTTCACGTAGAGTGCTTCCTGTCTCGCCCAACTGAAAAGACCATCTTCATCATCTTCATGCTCGTGATGGCATGTGTCTCTCTAGTGTTGAACGTGATGGAGATCGTCTACTTGATTTGCTTCAGGTCTCGGATTAGGAAAAAAGGGAAGGAAATCTCAGTGCACACTCACTTTAAATCATAAGACAGAAGACAAACAAGAAATATTTCCTTTGTAAAGAATTAAACGCTTATGCAATAAACCTGTCACGTTACATGTGGTAAAATGTAACTTTTCTGTAGCCTCACACCTAGTATGTGGTGAAAAAGTTGAAAAGTGTATTCCTTGTTTGCAGTTACCTGTTTGCCTTTGGCTCTGTAGTTTTTATGTTGACACATGAGCTAAACAAACAAGTGTAAACATTTTTCCCCAAGCAGTTGTTTTTGCTTTTTTTTGTTTTCACCCCTTCAGAATTCGTATAATTTCTAATGCAATTTCCTCAATATGGTGGTTTTCAATTTATACAATGTTTTTTTACTGCATTTTTATAAATCAAAACTTAGATATCTTACATAACATATACTTTAAATTTTAATGAATGTATTATGTACAAAAATTTGCATTCATGATTTAGGAGTGTCAGCGCTTCTCTGCTGAGCACTTCTGTAACAATCTGTGATGTTTGTGTTGCTTGTCAGTCATTGGGGAAATAGCTTTGCTGTACTGTAATTGTGTTCTGCGTGCAGATTCATCTACAGGGTGGTATTAACATGACATTTGTGATTTTTATTAGATGACAAAAGAATATCAAATGACATCTTAATCTAAAATAATTTCAATTACCTTTACCATTATGGTAAAGGGTGTATAACAGTTGACAATGGAAGTTTGCTTGTATTTCTAGTCAGAAAATCAAATGACGTGGTATTTTCTCATTTGTACCTTTCCACGTAGTTCTCTTGATGAGGTCATGGGCACACAGAGAGAAACAGAGGTTACCTGTGAAATTCACCATGTTACTACACTGTTCTCTTGTGGTGGAAAGGAAGGATCACTCTTTCCATCTGGATTTTTAAAACAGTGTTACTACTACTACTACTACTAATAATAATAATAATAATAATAATAAACAGATAAAGAGGAAAGATAAAAATCATTTTCAAATAGCCGTTTTGCAGTTATTTCACTTCCAGAAACAGCAGGCTACAAGCTAATTGTCACACCCTACCTGCTACTCCCCTCTGTGTCCATGAGATGTCGCCCTTCCTATTGTATTCAATGTCATATGTTACCGCTAGATGTCTCCATTCCTGATATGTGCCAATGTGATTAACCTTCGTTATGTCTCCCCAGCCTTGTGTAATCTCCTTGTCAACCCTGCTTGTGTTTGTTCCTTATAAATACCTACCTAGTAGTGCTGTTAGTTGCCTGTTGTTAATGTAATGCTTAGTTTCATCAACCATAGAAAACAGCTTCATGTAAAAATTGCTAACAAGAAAGAATGCTTGTAGACCCATGTTCATTTTATAAAAACAATGTAAGTGCTTATATAATGGGATTATAAAACCATATGTGCAGCATTGCATAGATATTACTGACAATCCTGTTGTAAAGCAGGCATACTACATTTTTGACTGATGAAGTGGGTCTTAAAGAGACAGATAAACACAGACAGATAAAGGTGTTCCAAGGTTCAGGAGAGTATTCTATGCACATATATACTGCAGCTTTATCTGCTGACCAATAGGCACACGAGTGCTCCACCCAGGGAAAAGCAGCTGTCTTTACAAAAAGATGGGCACCATTAGCTCTTAGAAAATATGGCTATCATCATGTTTTTTATACTTTGTCCATAAAGCAAAATCTTTATTTACTGTATTTGCCATAAATGTTTCTGCACAGTCAATTGTTTTTTGTCCCATAGGGTTCTTATAGAACATAAACCTGTACTCGGCTTGCATTTTACATGTCCAGGTCCAACATTCATGACAGTATTAAGTACACGCAGTGCTTGGGCGCTCTTTCTGGTGTAGGTATCTTGTACAATATGACCAACTACTTCTCATTTGGAAAATAATTCCCTGGGAAAAAAACCAATTACAAGTTATTAAACAGTTATTGTTGTTATTACTTTGAGGTTAGATGGCCCAGTTGTTTGTTCTCCATCACACCGCTGCATATTATGATGTTGGCCTTTAGTTTAATTTCTTTACATGTTTGTACAAAGTTTTAAGGTAATTTAAATCCATACATTTTTAATACATCTAAACTAGTGAAGGGTTGCGTTGGGCCTGGAGCCTATCCTTGGAAGCTTAGGGCACAAAGCAAGAGACACAATGAACGGGGTGCCATCTCATCGCAGAGCACAGTTGTGCGTGCACACACTCACATGGCGTGGGCTATTTGGAAATGCCAATCAGCTGACAATGCACATCTTTGGACTGTGGGGGAAATCAGAGTACCTGAAGAAACACGTAAGTTCCACACATGCAGACTCGAGACAAGATTTGAACCCCTAGGTTTGAAGATGTAAGGCAAAAGTGCTACCAACTAAGCCACCGTGTTGTGCCCCAATTTAAATCTACCCTGGATAAATTGGAATATTACCTGTTATGAGTATGGCATATATAAAAGGCACTGATCATATAGAGTTACTGTGTTGTCCCATTTACTTCTGTCTGTGCATCTGTTTACAAACCAGAAATACAATGCAGTTCAGTAAGTAATTCCACCTTTTCATACAGCCAACAGAACCATCAAATAATACAGTAACAGAGAGAGGAGGGTGACATGGTGTGAATCCTGGTCATCATTGCTAATATGGCAAACCAAACAAGACAATAAGACCTGGTCAAACCATGTTTAGATCCTGGAACGTGACATCACCATCCTTACAGCTGATCTGCTACCACTCTTACTGATCATTACAACATCTTACAAAAGTATTCAGCAAAAAAAGACAAAAAAACTTAACAGTTGTCTTAAATCATGGAGGTTAAGTTTTAGGTCACAGTGCATTTATTATCAGGTTTAGTTATTACAACATAAGTTTCGCTTTAGTGAAATGTAATATAAATGAAAATTTTGTACTCTGTACCAGCTGAACATATCACATTACAAGAAATTGTACAAATCATTGTACCAATGGTTTCAGTTTTGAGAAATTTAAAAAATGAATCAAAAAGGGAAAAATGTTTAATTCTTTTTTTGTTCAGATGTCAACATGAAAACAACAAGTAACTGGAAATAAGAAGCCCTGACACTTCAAATCATGAATAAAAATTTGTGTACATAGTACATTTATTAAAGTATATGCTCTGCAAAATATAAGTTTTGATTTATTAAAATGTAATACATTAGAAATGGTTCTGAAGGGGGTGAAAACAAAAAAAAGCAAAAACAACTGCTTGGGGAAAAATGTTTACACTTGTTTGTTTAGCTCGTGTGTCAACATGAAAACTACAGAGCCAAAGGCAAACAGGTAACTGCAAACAAGGAATACACGTTTCAACTTTTTCACCACATACTAGGTGTGAGGCTACAGAAAAGTTACATTTTACCACATGTAACATGACAGGTTTATTGCATAAGCGTTTAATTCTTTACAAAGGAAATGTTTCTTGTTTGTCTTCTGTCTTATGACTTACAGTAAGTGTGCACTGAGATTTCCTTCCCTTTTTTCCTAATCCCAGACCTGAAGCAAATCAAGTAGACGATCTCCATCACGTTCAACACTAGAGAGACACATGCCATCACGAGCATGAAGATGATGAAGATGGTCTTTTCAGTTGGGCGAGACAGGAAGCACTCTACGTGAAATGGACAAGGTGACCTGGAGCAAACGAACATGGGATCTAAAATGAAACCGTAAAGGTAATACTGGCCCACGATAAATGCTGACTCAAACAGGATTTTAAACAGCACAGATGTCAAATAGCTACCCAGCAGGTTTCCTTTAATTGTCACTTTGCCGCGCTCGTCTGAATATTTAGGTAATTTTAGTGTCTTATTCTCTGCTCCCTCCTTCAAGTGCATCCTCAGTTTGTTCTCGTTGTGGACAACTAGTATCACATGTCCCAGGTACATGATGGTTGGGGTGGACACGAAGATGATCTGCAGGACCCAGAAGCGGATGTGGGAGATGGGAAAGGCGCGATCGTAGCACACGTTCTCACACCCAGGCTGTTTTGTGTTGCACACAAAGCCAGACTGCTCATCCCCCCACACCCTTTCTGCTCCGGTGGTCAAAACCAGGATCCTGAAGATGAACAGGACAGTCAGCCAGATCTTCCCAATGACCGTAGTGTGAGTCTGTACTTTGTCCAACAGACGACCCAAGAAATCCCATTCACCCATTGTCTCGTCAGTATGATTCCTGTACGATGTATGGAATCCTGTGGAGAATATTGAATGGAAAGACTTTTACCACCTTTATTGCATATGTTATTAATTTAATTCCAACTACATCAGTATTCGCTGTCACCTGTCACAGCTAAGTCGGCTGAGATCATTTTCAGAGTCATATGTCAAAGTTATTGTATTTTTAACGTCAGCTTTTTAATTGACTCATTAAGTACATTCTAAGGGTCATCTGTCATTTGATCTTATGCGTGTGATTAGAATCGATCAATGTGATGAATGTAGAACATCCAGTACAATGTTTTTTGCTGTGATTTATACTTCAGTACAGTATCCAGCGAATTTATAACCAGATTTGACTCCACAGCCTTGGAGGTGGAGATGTGAGGGAACAGCAGTATCCACTGAACCACGATGTTCATTTTAATAGTGAAATGTGATTTAAAAAATAATAATTTGAATCTAAAGCACCCTATTCCTAAACTTAGAAATTCCATTTTCTGAAAGGTACTGTTTTAAACAATTGGCTATTATCATTGTGTTTTTTATTATAAATATAGTTACCGGTTATAACTTGTGAGAGTTAGTGTGCTCACTTTTTTACTCTACTGTGTCTTTTTACTTTTGAAACACGCACCGTGTTTTCGAAAACAATATATTAATTTGTTTCTTAGCTCTGACAAATCAAGTAAAATTCAGTCAGCGATACCATAATCATAAAGTACATACAAACTTGATTGGATAGTTAGTTATATAAAATACACCAAGGCACACCAAAGACTTCAAGACAGTTTTGCTGTTTATATAATACGGAACTGCTGAAACTTGTAAAATTTTTGTACATGAAAAACAAAACAAAAAAAAATCACCTACACAAAAATACCGTCGTCCTTATTTAGTTTTACTCACATTTGTGTCATGTTTCTCTGCTTTGGGTGTTAACTTCAGTACAAATGAAGTTTCATATGAACGATGATTTCATGCGTACACACAATCACACACACACACACACACAAAGGACAGAGTAGAAACAAGCTTACCTGTTAAAAGTGAAGACTTTAAGTAGCACACACAACAATTGATCAAACTTATTCAAATGGGTGAGAACTAACAGTCAAATACAATGTTCAGTGTGTTAGGAGTTGCACAATGTCCCAGGGCCACATACAGTGGTGACGTTGCATATGATATCTCCAAATAGTACATCTAGCAGGAGCAACAGTTGAAACCGATATGGGATATGACTTTGTGGAACATTAATGATTGACAGGAGTTCTGACAGCCAAGGATCAAAAGGCACATCTATGACACACTCATGTTTGACAGATGGTTAAAACTTCATTTACAGCTAAACTGCTCCAAAAAATCCCATGCTAGTCTCAGTGATGTAACTGTTTTAGAAAGAAAGTGAGGCTGAACAACTAGAGTTGCAAATTCTAATATAGCCAACTATATTATTGCAAGTTTTTAAACTGCATGGTGTGCTACTTATTAAGGCAGCATGTCCCACTGGGCTGTCATGACCTGCCTGTAGGAGACCTTGTTTTAGGCAGACATTACAGGTATCCACAGGGACCCTTACACTAATGTGACAGTGCTGCTCTGGGCTTTGAGCAGAAGTGTGTCTGTACTCATGCATCAGCACTCTGTAAGCTGTCTCCAGTCATATGGATTTGCATCCCGCTCCTCTGATGTTTGCGTTTTCTTCTTAAGGTAATCAGGTGAAACATCTCCACTACATTCAATAGCAGAGAAAGACAAGCCAACACAGATAATGATGATGATGATGATAACAATGATGATGATGATGATGGTGGTGGTGGTGGTGGTTTTTCTCTTGGCTGGAAAACAACGCACTCAACTGCATGTGGACATGAAATTTACCAAGTAATTTTAGAATTTTTCCACAATTTTGTTTCTCACAATCGAAAAGCTTAAAACTAGTGCAACAGGTTTATATTTTATTTAAATTTTTTTTTTAACTTTTATTTATAATTGCACAAACCTTTTCTTTGTTTAACCTCGTGGTCACACTAAGGTATAATAACTAATTTTTCTAGAAGGTTCATGTCTTCCACACCCCTCCCTCTCTGTGTCCATCCACCTATATAAGTCCGATACATGTCACTTTAATACAGATGCACATCATTAATACAGATGTGCTATGCACATGGGATAGTGCAATAAAGTGAAAATGGCAACAACAATGGCATGGAGTCTTTCTACGCTCCTGCACTCACACACCAATACACAACGCAGAGCAGAGTATATCCACTGAGCCTTCAAACTGGTGTTTCTGGCTGGGTACTTACTTGCAGAATGGGATCAGTTACACAGGGATCCTGAAGAACAGGACCTGTGTGGCAAGATTACATATATAGTCTGTGTTCAAATTCCATATTAGTCCACCTAAACTTTTGTTAACTGTATGGTGCTGTACCACACTAAATTCACAAGTGAATTGTTTATTTAAAAATACATTTTTAATAGGTTGTCAATTTAAAATGTGGCTCTTTTTAAACATGCTAAATAATTTAGATTATTATCCCTTAAAACGATAACAATTCATTTTATTATTTGTTATTTCAAACAACTACAACTACTGTTTAAATTGTTTCTGAAGTAATGTGGAGCCTAACCGAGGGATCAAAGGCTACATAGTATTTTACACGCTGAATGTGGACCTATTCCAGCAGAGGGCAGTCGTGCAGAAAAAACAGAAAAGGAAAAAACGTACATTCTTAGGGGTTGAACATAGGCTTTCGTGCAGGTAAGAGGCAGAAACTACCTGCTGTGCCAGTGTCACCAACCCCCATAATAACTGGTACTAGTAAGTACTGTATAAATTCCACCGTGTCGTTATTCACATGTATTTAAAGGAAATCAGTGTAGTAAAAAGTACATTTTAGCTTATGTGACTGTAACACTGGCAGATAGGGGAAAATCTTGATTAGTTGGCTATGTAATGAGGAAAAGATAAATGTAATTATTGTTATTACTGGTACAAAATGCTTGCAGTTATTTAAAGGGATGCATAATTTATGTAATTGATGCAAGCAATACAGTTTTAGAAGAAAGATCTTTAGGCCCTTTGTTCAATGGGTATGAAGAAGTGTGCTAGAAGTGTGAAGAATATTAGAATGTATTCGAATCCGCAAGAGAGTTGCACCAAAAAACGAATAAAGATGCATATGTTTTTATAGACCCAGGATGAATCCATCTTAAAAAGAATTGTAACTACCTATCCCTTTGCCACGTATCCTGTGTGGGGTTGTGGGGGCCCTGGGGTTTATGGTGCAGAGATTGGGGGTGCGATGGGTGAAGTGCAAGCCCATCGCAGGGCACAATTGCGCACGCACATACGCATTATAGCGGCGACCCAGCCAGTCCATGGCGCGTGGCCTTAGGGGAGGCAGATGGGGCCAGAAGAAACCCACGAGGAAAACTGTAAGCTCCACCAGACCGGAGGTTCGAGGCAACAATGCTAACCATTGAGCCACCATGCCCCTCAGTTTCAATATAGCCTACCTTACTGTTTAATGTTAATATTGCGCCATCTACTGTTTATTATGTTGGCTATAGCGCAATGAGCGTGTTGTGTGGAAATTCCCATAGGCGTCTGGTAATTCAGCTATAGGTAATTCTTGTTTAATATTAAAATAATAGCCAATTATCAGTTATTTTAAAATTCTAATATTTTATTAGTAATATTTTATTTATTTTCCACCTGAAAAACGAACCTGCAGCAATATTCAGAATTATTTATATTAAACGTCAGTTCAGTTTTTTGTTTTAATGGAATTAATATAAGTGGTATGTGGGACAATCCAATCCTTATAGTCTATAAACAAAATAATCTGACAGTATAGCGAAAGGCATGTCTAAAAGGTTCAAAATGCAGTTTGAATGCAGTTACATTAAAATATTAAATTATTAAAACATTATGGGAAATTTATTATGAAATATAAATATATCGCGCTTGTTCTGTTTTGTTACCGAAAAAATACACATCATTTTTTGTTTTTTTTGAACATGTAATATTTCACTTCATTAATAAAAGGAATTTAAACACACACAAGCGCGCACACCCGCTCACACAGCTTTTAAGAATTACAATACTACTATTAACTACTCTAATTACTACTCTTAATAATGCCATATGAAAACTAATTAATTACGGTAATAAATCCGGAAAGCTTAAATTTTTGTTATAAAATGAGGATTGATTTTCAAATAAAATAAAAATCGTAAGGCCACGCGCTCATACACAGAATTGATGTACTTTCCCCGTACGTTTAAACTGAAGGTGATAATACAGTGCAGCACAATACAGTACCTGACAGTATCGAACAACAGATGGCGTAATACGTTCAATAAATATTGGTCTTTAAGGTCTGCTTGTCGTTCTAATATTCGTCAGTTTCTACAATGTACCATCACGAAAACGCTATACTTCACAGACAATTAAAAGCACGGGAATCTTCATATTACATTAAGAAAAAAAAATCCGCTGTGTATATACGGTTTTGTATGCAAACAGTGCAAAACGCATGCTGTACTTGGTATTTGTACAATAAGAAGTTAACTCAGAAGTTAGTGTATCGTATGTTTTCAAACTGTTACTTCTATTTAAAAATGATAGTGCGGCTATAAATTTCACACTATACCAATAATTTCTGGGTG
>JABJVR010000034.1:1768525-1808457 GCA_025773905.1 Chitala chitala | reverse complement strand
ATGTGCTGCATTCTGAAGTTATCAACTCGAAAAATTACTCCGAAGAAAGGAAGTCCAAAAAAGGTCTGACGTAGCAATGGGGTGACTGCCAACTTTTGCCCCCCCTCCTCTCCTTCGAAGTCTCTTATAAGCAAAGAAAGTTTAACAAGTTGCACACAGTTTCTGTGCCGTCCCAAACTTGGATTTGAAGAAAACGGTGACCGATCCGAAGCAGTTCACGGAGAAAGTCCTTTCGGGCTCTCCTCTTGCTTCTAAACAACTTTCCAGGTAAGACCTAACAACAAGCCCAGAGTTTCTTCACAAATAATGACTTTTGCCTTCGAGTCAATAAAAAAAAAAATACATTCTGTGTTTGATACCAGCTTCTCAAAATGTCTTAAATGATGATAACTGTAAAGAGATTCTTGAGGAGAGTGAACTTTCATATGAGTAACTCACTTGAAGCAGGTTGTCAGCGTCATTAATTTGTTCAGACGATTTTAAAATAAAAATGCATAGGCATCCTGTTTCATATTCGTTCTTTTAATTATGACTAACATGAAAATTTTGAGTTATCTTGCTATTAAATGTCCAACAATACTTTTATAATTAAAAAAGCAATTTTTCACAGTTTGACAATTTTGACAGAAGCTTTGGTTGATGTGATGTTGATTGAATTTTAAAAATAAAGTTGGATTCTTTAACACAAGGATGGGAAATATGTAGTTGCTTTGCGAGTAGTCGCGGCACAGTATCACTTCAGTTCGAAACTTTGAAAAGATAACAAACCTACTCCTATAGTAATTCTAACATTACAGCAAGGCCAGAAGTAACTTTGTATGGTGTCGGAACGCATAAACATTATGAAAATAAGAGACCAGTACATCCATAGCCCCCTGTATATTACATACACAGCAAGTATTTTGCCCGCACGGGTCGCTCTTGGGTTGCACGCGCTTCGAAATGAACCTTCTTGGCGTAGTATTGGCGATTTTCTTTAAAATCTTCAGAACGAAGTTTAAATAGCCCTGTCTCTCACGCAACATATTTTTAAGGCATGTGATGTCTACCCTTTTTGTTTTAGCGTTTGTTTTCATGCCATTGGATTCCGTAAGAAGTCCAGCGCACTCTACGTTGCACAAGCAACAAACCCATTGACTGGCAAAAAATATGCAATAAGCGTATAGTTGGAGCTGTTGTAGCCCCCCCCCCGCCCCCCAAAAAAAGGAAATCAGGTTACGTTATGGGATATAAAATGAGTTCCGTATTCCATAATAAAATTTAAATAGCTTATAGTTGCGGAATTTGCCGAATAACTCCACCTGTTATGAAGCGCTGTCGAATTTATATCTATCATAATTTTAATCCATCAGTGTTATAGCAGACAGTTTAAACAAATAAACTGAGTGGTAAAATCTGAGCAAAGTAAATCGCCATTTCAGGTGATGTCACGTACTGTGCAACCCAGTATGTAATTTGGATAGTATCGTATGCAAATACGCTGGTATTAGCAGTGACTTTGTCAACGTCAAGGCCATTTTTGAATATAAAGTATACTGAGTCTCTAATCAATATATTAAAAATATACATATCTCTCAGGACGAATAAACTGGTATCTCAGATATGTTTAAGACTGTGAGCACACTTTAGGAATTGAGGGTAAATCAGTCAGATATTTAATAATTTGTAAAGATTTTATTTCCGTATTTGAATAGGGATGCTACAGTTTTAGTTGTCTATTTCCAGACTGCATCTTCTATTTAGAGAACGTCATGAATTTGAAGGGGTTGAACTATACATCTGAGACGTAGCTATGAGCTACTGCTGGGAGCACAATGAATGCTTGTCTTGCATTAACTGCCTGCAATGGGGCAGCATGGTTCAGACTGAATGACTGAAAACCGCAATGCTAGCAAGCTAGAGCCCTCCAGGACAGGAATCAGGAAGCGGTTAAAGTCAGTTCTTTTCTGTGACCAGTGGAAAAGTGAAGTGTGCCAAGAACACAGGGCCATTCTTTCTGTTTGTGTGATGGACCATGAGTATGTCACACTCTTCCGTACACTTTAAAGGCCGGGAAAGGCACCGACCGAGCGTCTGAATAGGCATTTGCACTTTGAGACCTGTGTGAACGACAATCACCATGACATCAGAAAAAACATTTCAAATACTTGCAAAAACTGCTCCTAGTGCAAATGGTTACAGAGCAGAGGCTCCCAGATGCCGCTAAAAGAACACGTTGTGCACAAACTAGACTCAGTTTCTTATGAGGAGGAGCGTTTATAACTGAAGAAACTCCCTCTTTCATATTGGCAGTGCATGACGCTTATTGAGATTCACAGGGAGACGGTATGTGTCTTATTCATTTAGGGGACAGAGAGAAAAGGAACAAGCATGTGATCATGAAAGCTCAGAATTCTTTTCATGGCACCATGTTCACAATTACATTTAACGCCAATCACTGGTTGTGAAGGTTTTCCACTTCTATTTTTGGTGATCCTAAAATTTTTATTAAAATTGTAAAAAGACTGGTAATGGTTAGTGTATTTAGCTGTTTTCATTAATTTCTTACCACTGAATATGTTCTAAGTCAACTTTTCTTATTTAAAGTCATTATTCATCCTTTTCCCTTATTTTGGATGAAAGAAAAAGTTCCCATTGAATGAAGTGACACTGACTGTATGCAAATCCCTTGTGTTGTGTGGAGTTGCGTCATGGATAATCACCAAAATTCAACATCTAATTACAGATAAAAGTCGTTCAAGATGGGTGACTGGAGCGCTTTAGGGAGACTGCTTGACAAGGTCCAGGCCTACTCTACAGCTGGAGGAAAGGTGTGGCTGTCCGTGCTTTTCATCTTCCGCATCTTAGTCCTGGGCACCGCTGTGGAGTCAGCATGGGGTGATGAGCAGTCTGCGTTCAAGTGCAACACACAACAGCCTGGTTGTGAAAATGTGTGCTACGACAAGTCCTTCCCCATCTCACACGTGCGCTTCTGGGTGCTGCAGATTATCTTCGTCTCCACGCCGACACTCCTCTACCTTGGTCACGTGTTCTATCTAATGCGCAAGGAGGAGAAGCTCAATAGGAAGGAGGAAGAGTTGAAAGCGGTTCAGAAAGATGGCGGTGATGTGGAATTACCCCTGAAAAAGATTGAACTGAAAAAGCTTAAGCACGGACTGGAGGAGCATGGGAAGGTTAAAATGAAGGGCGCGCTTTTGCGAACATACATCGTGAGCATCTTGTTCAAGTCCATCTTCGAGGTGGGCTTCCTAGTGATACAATGGTACATGTATGGCTTCACCCTGTCTGCGGTGTACACCTGCAAGAGGCCTCCATGCCCACACAGTGTCGACTGCTTCCTCTCCCGTCCTACGGAGAAAACGATCTTCATCATCTTCATGCTGGTAGTGTCCTTGGTGTCACTGATCCTCAACGTGATTGAGTTCTTCTACGTCTTCTTCAAAAGAATCAAAGACCGTGTGAAGGGGAAACAAAACCAGTACCCAACTGGTGGTACCCTGAGCCCTACACCCAAAGAGCTCTCGTCGTCCAAGTATGCTTACTACAATGGTTGCTCTTCACCCTCGGCCCCTTTGTCCCCCATGTCACCTCCAGGCTATAAGCTGGCCACCGGGGATAGGACCAACTCATGCCGCAACTACAACAAGCAAGCCAACGAGCAGAACTGGGCCAACTATAGCACCGAACAAAACCGACTGGGTCAGAACGGCAGCACGATCTCCAACTCACACGCGCAGGCCTTCGATTTTCCTGATGACACCCACGATCCCAAGAAACTGACGACAGGTCACGAGCTGCAGCCGCTGGCTCTGATCGACCCACGGCCATGCAGCCGGGCCAGCAGTCGGATCAGCAGCCGAGCGAGGCCAGATGACCTCGATGTGTAGCAAAGCCTCCTCACTCGTCCCAAGTGGCACCAACTGCAAAGCACAAAAAGTCACTCTCACAGGATGATGTGCAGTACCTTTAGTATTCGCTGTCCTCAGTAGGGACTCTAGTGAAGACAGACACTTAAACATACTTACCTTGCTGGAGGTACTATACGTTTAACAGTGACATTGAACTGTAGGAGCTAACAAATGTTAACAAAATGAAACAAGTAGGGGGTACTGAAACTGTTACCACCTGGCAGTCCAATATTATACTCTAGAAGAGTATATCTCAATTATATATTTGTTTCTTTTGTTTACGTGTGAAGGATTTTAGTTTTGCCCACATAACATTCCATCTAGAAATGTTGCACTTCAATATTTACTAGTTCATGTGTTGTTATGTCTTAAAAGTGGTCTGAAGAAACATTTAGGTTCTATAATTATAACCATCCTTTTCAATGTACTTCTGTCCATTTTATAAAACAGGGTTATGAATAAGTTCCTTCTGTTCAGTTTCCCGGATTAATATTTATTTATTAATATATGAATGGAGGACATCCAACACTAGATGAAAATTGACTACTACCCAAGTTCATGTTCATATTAGTAATGTACAAAATCATCAGTCCCAGGACCATATTTATTGATAATAATCCAAATTTCAGCAGAACATTTTTTTCTTTAATTTTAGTGGACTGTCATTTCCTGATAAACTTTGAATTTATGTAGTGTTAGTGTATTGTGTTTTTTTTCTTTGCCTGAAGTTTAAAATGAAAGGAACATGATCAAATTTGCGCATAAGAGCTGCTGTAGGGCAGATAAACCAACTTTTTTTCCTCTTGTTGCTAAAATGATGTCTTAAAGTGTGTGGAAGAAATGCAGTGTTTTCTTTTTCTAAATGTATGTTACAATTATATTTTTGTGCAGGAGGGGAGTGTGCAGTAGGAAGAGGTTTTTTTTTTTACTTTTTGTGTGAATGGTTTAAAAAAGCGTAATCGTTGCTGCTTGAGAGATAGATTTTTAGTACTGTAAATGAAGCTAACTGTGTCACCAATGTGAGTTTCTAGAAGACTGCTCGTAGAGCTGGACTAATATTTAGTCACATATATTAAAATATACGCCAGTGTAGCTCCACATCTACAAAATAGTAGCTGATGCATCATTTGGATTCCTTTGTTGTTTTCTACATTGCGTCATAGTACTCGGTACTCCGGATAACGTGGGTTTCTATAGCTACAGTGGTGTTTGCACTGAGATTTTGGCTAGTTTGTAATGATGCAAAAAAATGGCAAGTATTTCCTAGTATGCATGATACTAATTTATTAAAAACTACACCAGACAGAGGATCACTACATTGAAACAGTGCTTGCTTTTTTACAACTGAGTTGACTCTGAAAATCCATTGCATCATGTTCCAGCTGAAACAAAAATGGCAACCCAGCAAAACTGGTTGTATGTATTTTTCTGGAAGAGCGGTGTCTGAACATCATTTGATTGAAATCCACTGTTGTGCAGTGTGAAAGTGCATGATAGCATCAAAATGTCATTACTCATATCTGTGAAAAGCTATTTTAACCAATAAATGTTTTTCTTCCATTCATTTTCTAATTTGTCTTAAGGATTTTGTTAGCAGTGGTTAGGAAGGTCTCATAACCTTTGGAACTATAGTCTTTGTTAATCTTTTTGCGTTGAATCACTTGGCGTTCCATGGACAATAAAGGCCAATTTCACAGGTATCTGAGAATAAGGTTTTTTATTAAGTTAATCTGCAATGGACACATAATTAGTCTGGGTAGGTCCTGTTAGTCAGCAATCAAAACCACTTCACCATTCAGCTCAGTCTGTGTATCTTAACCTCCACATTGCCAAATCACGGAGAAGTGTCCCGTGATCTGTAGCGGTCAAGAAAGATGGCAGACAGCTATAAGTGTTGACTGAAAAGAAAACGTGGAATGATCAAACATGCGTAACAAAACACGGACAAAGACGATACAGACATTAACAGGAAGTGGAAAAAAAACAGTAAAAGAAAAATAGCAAATGCTATTGATTTTTGTGTATTGAATAATTTCATACTAAATATGATATAGGTTGTGTTCCTTATTATTACAAAATAATAACTGGACACACCGAGTGTTTTAATTTTTTTTTTAGATAAATCATCGGTAATATATAAATAAATAAATAAGAGAATGTGATAATTTACGTTGTAATGTTGTACAACCACGCGTTAGATCCAAGTTCTAAAAAAGTATAAAAACAAATATACTTTATACCGTTGAAGTGTTCGAAGTGTCCCGTCGACGGTTCGAAATCTGTTAGTCCCCAAGTTTCACTTTGTAAGGAGATCCACGGCTTTTTTCACTTATCCAGGTTTCCTATTTAACCTCTCCACAAAGCTAAACAAAACCACATGTCAAAGCTGAGAGCTGTGGGCCACATGGACATAGGGGGGGGGGATCAAAGTGGTTTTCCTCCCCTTATTTATTGTTAATTGATTTTTTTAGTATAGATGGTATATCCTAATTTTAAAATAGGATACTACTGTACCAACATATAATGTTTGCCAAGATTAAAGTACTTAGAAAGACATTAAAAATCTGTTAATTGTTCTTTCAATTAGGTATTTCAATTCTAAGCAGCTCACCGGTATTTAGCAGTACTGGAATGGAAACTGTCGAGTTAAAAGTGAAACGTTTTTTTAAATTTAACAAGAATCTAAATCATGACAAATTTGGGATTTTCATTGCAGGTATTACAATATATTAATGTGAAAGATTGC
This sequence comes from Chitala chitala, assembly GCA_025773905.1. Lineage (NCBI taxonomy): Eukaryota > Metazoa > Chordata > Actinopteri > Osteoglossiformes > Notopteridae > Chitala > Chitala chitala. The sequence goes on along the minus strand of JABJVR010000034.1, from coordinate 1,801,803 downwards.
GTATTGTAAAACGGTCACGTACAGCAGGTACATAATACCCTTCAACAGTAATTTTCAGTAGTTTGAATACGTTGACTTGAAACCAAGACTCAGGATTTTCTGTGTAGTTCATACTTGCATATAAACATTTAATATATCATCATAAGTACACTTACTCGTAAAGTACTATAAAATTTGAAAATACTTGGACTTCAGTATTAAATACATTTACGTTGTATTTAAGCAGAAACTGTTTTTTAAATTAAAAATTCCGTTTGCTAATTACCAGTAATCAGTGGAGGCAGGGTGGTAATTTGTCCAGAATTTCGATTCACGCAAAACCTGGTTTCAAACAGGTGTACTTAACGTTCAGGCTGGTACGATAATTTAAAACAAAATTTCCAATAAATAAATGAATAAAAAAATAAATAAATACATAAAGCAAGCAAGCTTTTACATAGCTCAAAGCTGCTGGCTGTACGTTCTGTCGACGCTTCATTACTGCGAGCGGATCAAAGGCCAGTCTTTGGTGTGTCTTGCACATTTCCTAGTCTATTTTTAGAAGGCAGGGATTCAATTGAGGACAATTTCTGTGCACGGGGTTTTTATTTTCTCCTCAGCCTGCTGCAAAAGCGTCATAGCCCGGCTCTCGCCTCCGCCGCCTTTACAACCGCTCAGACCGCAGCTCACGGGTGGTGCTGGGGACTCGCACTGAAGCTGCTAACTCCAACTAAAAATGGCAAATTGCTTTTCGTTCTGACATCTCCCAGACCTAGTAAAACAACTGATAAAGTGCGCCTGTTTTGCCGCCCGCTCTCATGTTTACACATTTAAAACCTTTTCCACGTTTTCTTACACTTTAATTAGCCATGTGCTATTTTTTCCCAACTTTATGGCAAGCGCTCTGTAACCACATTCAAGTTAATTTACAACCTTTTTTAAACATTTGTATTTCACATTGTTTCTTAAAGAAAAAACACAAGTTCAAAGCAATCCAGCCAAGTTACGTATGTCAGTTTACAAACAAGTAATATTTCTGGCCAACAAGCAAGAGAACCAACACTTCATCCCTAAATTTGTGGCAATCAGATCATTTATCCCCCAAAGATAGAGTTAGGCCACAGAATATAAACTGTATTTACTTGACTTCTTTGATCCATCTGGAGTGCCACACTGCTTTTTCCATATGCCCGTTGCTGAAACTCCTCACCACCAGAACCTGGAGTGCATCTTCTCAGCCACTTTCCCATATATCACATGCTCCTGGATGAAAGTGTGATTGACATAATTTGGCATCTTTGGAGCAGAAGTCACTAAACACTTAAAATGTTTATCCAGACAGATGCCTTTCTTTTTGTGGACTTGTTTTTTTCTTATGTGGAATACATAGTTATCATATGACATCACAGCACATGGGCCACTAGTCACAGCCATATTGTAGGGTAGACAAACAGCAGTGCAACTGAGTGTGTTTATGCATAACAATAAAAAAAACAAATCAGGAATTTTCCTGCTGGATGAATGCTTGTTCCAATCATGCAGGTGGAGAGAAAAAAGTTATATATAAGGTTATACGAAGGGAAGCAAACACAGAAAACCAATGAAGTCACAGTCAACTTTCTTCAATTCTGCCCTTATGTACCAGACAGAAGAGAGACAACTTTGCTTTTCATTATGTAAGCAGTAGTAAGTAGTATCATACATGCTTTACACTGCTTTTTATAGCAAATTAAAATCTATTTCTTGCTCTAGTAGGCCATTTTTTGTATTTTATACTGTATTCACCATGTTGCTTTAAATGATGTATATTTCATTATTATTAATCATTTGGCTTACCCTACAAAATGGTGGATAAACAACAGCTCACGTGCATCTATAAGAACTATGTATACAAGAAAATCCTGTCTTGTCACATTTTCTGGAACATCCCCATGTTCCCAGCTGTTTATATAAGACAAGGAAAATGGACGATTCCATTTCCTAAGTGGGAGGAATACAATACTCTGACTAGGTCCCAGTTTTGTTTGTGGTTAAAAATTGGATTTATATCCCGGTTATTTTCTTCAAGTTTTTCCACTGTTGGGGAGTGGCATTATAGCAGAACACTGAGTTCGTGGTTTTATTAAAACACAGGAAAGCAGATCCAAGCATGATTAACGAGCTGAAGAACATGTGTCGAATCAGAGGATATTTGTGGCAATACAGTTTAACATCACTGGCAGTGAGAAGCGCTGCTCGCGGTCAACTAGATCACCACCTGCAACTCTATCACTTTCAGATGTTGCTAGGTGTCACATGGGCAAAAGAGGTCATGCATGTAAACGCGCTTCACAGCAAGGGCGGAAGGTTAACTGTGTCAGCTGCCAATATTGATGTATCTTTTAGCCTGTCAATATTAATGACCTTTTAAATAAAACCAGCTTTAAAGGTTAAAGGTTTCTCACTTGTCTAGTTCACTGTTGAATCCTTCAGATCTCAGAATTTGTGTACCACAATTAAACATAGAAACCGTGGATGCCTTCAGGTCAGAGGTAAGAAACATGAAAGAAATAATATATGTTGGAAGTGGACGGTATTTGAAAAAACGGTTAGGACAAAATATATATGTTCAGCAGAAACAAAGGAGGGTTGAACAAGCTCAGCTCTTGATTGTCAGTTTCTTCAGGTTGTGCTACATGTAGACATGTCACTTCCTGATGTCTGCGTTTACCACCAATAGCAGTGACAGCACAAAATCATCAATGTATGGGACGTCCTTGGAATAAAGCCAATAGTATCTGGTGCCCCAGACCTTCTCCCACATGAGGGTCTGCAGGCAAGATCTGCTGTGTGCGGTTGCTACTGAAGCAAAAATAGTAAATAAATAAATAAATAAAGTCTGACACGTGGAGTGCATTAAGTTGCGATTCATCCTTTGGAACCTATATCCTTTCAACAGTCAGACTCCACCATGAGCTTCCTTTTAAGTGATGATCAAACCGTTAACTTGCCAAGGATCTTCTGTTAAACGAAGTGATATCAGTTTGGTCTCTGCCCAACAGAAAGAAAAGGAACGTGTTCCGCAGCAACACCAACCATCACCCCCTTACAATATAGCATGTGCGAATTACAGAATTCGAGGGTTTTGGAAATGTTGAACTCAGTGTGGTTTGCAGTTCCCATTTCCGGAGTCTGTAGCGCAGCGGAAACTTTCCCTGTTAAATTCCTTATTGATAAAGAAGTCAGAAGGCATTCCTGTATTCCCTCAGCTGCATTTAACCAGTCTGTGGAATGTCTTTGGAGCCGCCGTCGGCACGCGCTGCTTAGGTGTCAGTTGTCTCTTCAAATTACACTTGGAAACTGTCCTGGCTCTGCTCCTCCAGATCAGATGAAAACTGATTTTTTTCTCCTTTGATTGCTTTTCCCTTGGAGGAAGCGAATACTGCAAACTTGATTCTGGACAAAGTAAACAGCCTTCCAGTCGTGCAAAAAATATTCTCCTGTGGATCTATCGCCAAGGAAAGAGAAATAAACAATCACCTGGGGAGAGGAAACTAGCGGCGAAGACTGCGCTGCAAGTTCATTGTGATAAATTGCCAGCGGCACTGCGACCTGCATCTTGGTCTGTTGTTTCAATTAAGACCGATGATGTTTCAACCATTTAAGGAGATTGAGTCTATGCCAGGTCACAATTTCTGTTACCCTTGGAAAAGAGCAGGAATGAAGAATGTTCTACCTGTCCAAAGTCAATATCTAGTCAATGCTGGCACAATCAAGAAATTTCCACATTTTCCACACAGTGCTCTTCCGTGATTTTTTTCATGACGCATACAATTCAGTGCTGACTCTCTACGTAGACCAGTACGTAGACCTGGATCTGGTTCCGAACTGCAGAGCCAGGCGGGCCCTGCTTTTCCATTGCAAGATCCAAATCACAGAGAATAGGCCAAGAATATTCTAAGAATGGAGAGCAAGTTATATTTCACTTACCTAATTGCAACCAGCACATTTATTTAAAGTATGTTTGAGCCTGAATCACTTGGAAATAGTTTTCCTGGTAACAATCAATTCAGACAAAGCAGTCTGGAACTAGTTAAAACTTACTTTTACTATCACATTAGTAAGAAGCAAGAAAATGTTTAGAAGTTAAGGTAAACATTTATTTGTATTCCATGTACTATCAAAAAAAGATCTTAATGTAGGATGTCAGCTTCTAAAAGCTGCCTGATGTTTTGACTTGCCGTGCAAGTATAAAATGCCTGCATTGTGGTTATAGACATCCAACTAACAATTTTCAGTATTTCTAGGTTTGTTTTTTTCTAAAATCTGTCTGAGACAACAGATAAACAGGCATTAATATAAGGTCACCGAAACACAACTGATTATATAAATAGGATAAAATTAATGATTATTTAAGAAAATGGATGCTTACAATTATAAAAAATTAAGATAAATATTCATAACTCTTCAATGTTTACAGAAAAAAACAAGATAATTAAAATATCAAACTTTCAAGGTTTAATCTGGCCTATTTCTCATTTTACAAACCCTTTTTCCAATTTATATGGATCCATAATGATTCACTGTTCATTTTTACTGGTCTTGTCAGACGGTGAAAGGAAAAAAAGTACTGTTTTCCTAACTGAAAACATGTAGAAACATGGACCTCGTCCTAACATCAGCAGTGAAATAAACTATATATATGAAAGAATTAATTCAGGATGCTAATTTTTCCACATTATTAATCAAATCATCAAACAATTTACATGCGCAAGGTCAGAACAGAATTGTGATGTAATAAATTAAACAGTTTTGATTCAAAAGGCCAAAAATCTGAATTTCATATGGTCACACATATGAATTGTTTAGGAAGTGCAGGAGCTTCTTGTGAAACTATGTGACAGCTTTCTATACCAAAACTTTAGTGCGATCTCAGTTAATCTGCAAGCTGAAACTCAGGTGGTGGAAAGAGCTGAGGAAAGAAAACCAGACAGAGTCAGTTATAGATTTCTACTGACCCCATCAGGGCGCTGGGCTCACCAGAACTAATTGTTTTGGGATGATAATAACCAGGTAGGATTTCCAGCACATGGATTATCTCATCAGGCTACTGACTTCTATTGTGGGGCCCTATAGGCTTTTTACCTGGGTAAAGGAGCAAAAGTAGCAAGTTTCTTGTACAGAGAGGTGAACAGAGGACGCTGAGGGTAATGGGACAGGAAGCGTTTCCTGGGTTCTGTGCCTGAACCCACTTTCCTTCACATAACACAATAAAAATGAATCTGGTAAACTTGCCACCTCTGAGTGACCTCCAGAGATGGGGCCACAGAGCGCTTTGTGTCTGCCTAACTCCAAACTGAGTTTCAAGCAGCAAAAATATCCAGTGCATGCACTGGCTGTATTAGTGTTTTTCTGAAGTAGACAAATGACTGCTTATGCTAACATTAGCACTCTTTGTCTGCTGTTAGCATTAGGAAAAAAAATCCTTTTAAAGGGATTTTTAAAATGGCTTTTTAAAGATCACTATTTACGGTTTGAAAAACGAACTTTCCCAGAACATGGAACACCTCTTATAAGTCATTGTCAGCTGTTGTCTGGTCTATGATAATAACATAATTACATTTAACCCTGAGTATTAAAGTATGAAATAGTTAAAAGCTGTCACTAGACCAAAGCACTGCAGTGTCTAAACCTTCATAAATGACATACAGTAGTGAAGTTAAAACACACACACACACACACACACACACACAAGAACACTTATTGTATTATAACTCGTAATTATGGTGCTGCAGTAGATGACTATATCTCATAACAGGTAATTTCATGTTGAAACAGAAACATGGCAATTACAGTTATTTTCCAGTGATTTTGGTTAGCCCTCTGAACTTCAGCATTGGTGTGAACCCTATACCTTACCTGCACCACTGCTAACACCTCAAACCTTTTTCCTGTCTCCTCCAAGAGCTTTGTGTCTGCAAGAGCAAAGCTGTAATCTGCATATACATTTTCTTGTTTGTATAAATATTCGTTTTCTAGCAGTCTAACCAAGTCCTAAGGAGTAGTAACACGGTGAGATACAATTTTTTAGTTTTACTCTTTTTTTTCTCTTTTCTTATTCATTCTTTTACTACTAATTATTACTTTCAGAACAGCTCTACTTTGTATGATTCTTCTATGTGACACCTGAGTGTAAATCAAAAATGACTATTCAGGATGATGCCCAGACACGAGTAATTAAAAATAAGGAGAAAGACTGAAATTTGGTTAAATGATTTTTGTTTTATTCAGTTTTGGGGCTTGCCGTTTCCTTGTAAATCTTTCTGTTCTTCCTAACTTAAACCAGATTTTGATTTTCGTGCGACAGTGATGGATTTGTTTCCTTTACTTCAGTGCCTTGTTGGAGACCACCATGACAAGTCAATGTCAACATGACAAGGGTGGTTTTTCTTAAGTTACAACCACATGAAGAAATGCATTAGCAAACTAGAAGGCATGTTAGCCACAAAAACCAACCCAGGCGTGAATACCAAACAAACAAACAAACAAACAAGCCCAGCAAAGGCGAAAATTAGCAATGGATGAGCAGCAGGGCAGAACCCTCTTTCAGAGAGCTTGGATTTCCTTGATTACTGGAGTGGACTTTAATATGCTCCCTAACTGCCTAAAGGGCCTTTGAACTGCTGGAATTTTCTCCGTATGCGTGGATCAAAGTGGCCTGAACAGTGGAGAACAGAACCGACTGTTAATTCAGAACAGAACTCACTTGTATTAATTATTGACAAGTGGAAATGTGCAGGGCATTTCGACCCCGTGTTTTTCCTTTATATAGCCAATTAACAATAGAGCTCATACATGAAACGTTCAAAATATGGTAACGGCTGTGGTATCAATAAACTTCCGTGTGCAAACATGCAGCTCTAATACACCTACAGAGAGCAGATGAAATGCTTACATGCATACTGTTAAATAAATTATTTTATTGGAATCATTATTAAGATTTGAACAGAATTCAGTGAGGTGTATAACATTGATCTCAACACAACAAAGTGGCATGAAAGCTTGAATTTTCCAAAAAAAAAATGGTGAACAAAAGAACGGCTTCGACTGTCACTCACTGTACTTTACATGTTCACGTGTTTACCACAAGACAGAACCTGGACCTCACTTTCTGGCTGCCCTCAACTTTGCACACATCAGAACTCTTACCTCTAAGCTTCTGTAATGCAGGCTGCAAAGAGTTAGACAGCCACTAAAACTGAGTGCTAAGCCCCTGGTACTTTTACAGCTGTGAATAAACACCATTATATCCAGAAGTATGTATTTGATCAGTAGGGTCCCATTCCGGAGTTGCTCTTTAAACGTCTTTTAAAAGCAAGAACTCCTATGTTTACATCACTAAAGCACACAAACTGAGGTGGCATGTCAAACTGTTAACAGATTCACTGTTGACTTTGTCTGCTGTGTCTGAAAGCTGTTCTCCCTCCCACGGTAGCAACCACTGCTTTTCAGTAGCACCGTGAACAAAATGTAAAGGTGGAAAAATCTCATTCAGTTGAACAGATTGTGACGTTGTCTTCATACATATCAACGCTGCCTGAGTGTTTTCCTGTTTTTCTGTGTCCTTATTATGTAATGTGATTTTGTGCATGGGATATTTTCCACTGAAATAACCCTAAGGCAATGCATTTCCACAAAGTTCACGGCTCCAACTAAACATTACTATTTTTGTTAGTCCCACTTCATGTAAGAACAATAAGGCTGCTTTTTAATTAGCATTCAAACTGTATACTTTAAAAAGTGTTTCCTGTTTTCTGTTTAAACATAATTTAATGTGCCACAGAAAGTACCATACATCTTGTATAAATAGGTGGACTCATTTTTAGAACAATATTTGGGAAATGCCATTGAAACACATACACAGATCAGCCATAACATTATGACCAATTACAAGTAAAAGGGAATCATGTTGATGGCCAAGTATGTTTGTCACATACAAGGAATTTGTCCTTTGTATTTAACCCATCCCCCTGGGGGGAGCAGTGAGCAGCCACATGGCACCCGGGGAGCTAGCACTGAGTGTCTTGCTCAAGGACACACTTGGCTGGGCTGGGATTATGAACCAGGGACCAGGAGACTTCTGCCTCCCAGCCTGGTGCTCTACCCATTGAGCCACCATAGCTGCAAAAGAACCACTTCATTAATCAGCTTCAGTTTTTTTTATTGTTACTGCATACATATACATGTTGCACATACATAAGTAAATAACAGAAGTAAATAACATTGATTAGCTTGATACAATGGCACCTGGAAATGGGTGGGATATATTAGGCAGCAAGTGAACATTTTGTCTCTCAAATTGATGTGTTGGAAGGAGGAAAAATGGGCAAATGTAAGGATGTGAGTGACTTTGACAAGGGCCAAATTGGGATGGCTAGATGACAGGGTCAGAGTGACTTCAAAACTGCAGCTCTTGTAGTCAGGGTCACTATGGAAAGAAGGCAAGCCAGCAGAGGCAGAGTGATACTTTGGGCAATGTTCTGCTGCATAACCTTGGGTCCTGCCATTCATGTGGATGTTACTTTTACACCCTGCCACACTACAAAAAGGTTCAAGAATGGTTGAATGAGGAACGCAACAATGAGTTCGAGGTGTTGACTTGGTCTCCAAATTTTTCCAGATCTCAATCCAGTCGAGGATCTGTGGGATGTGCTGGAAAAACAAGTCCAATCCATGGAGGCCCCACCTCGCAATTTACAGGATTTAAATGATCTGCTACTGATGGCTTGGTGTCAGATACCACAGAATACCGTTAGAGGTCTAGATCCATGTCTCAACTGGTTAGGACTGTTTTAGCAGCAAAAGGGGACCTACTCAATAATATGTTATGGCTGATTGGTGTGTAATGGCACTTTAACCTGTGTCTCTTTTGGTCCATTGTAATCCAACACTCACCCCATAACCATCAAGTCAGTTTTCTATAATGTGTGTGGTGTTGTGAATCACTGGGGCATGCTGTTTTAATTTGGCTTGAACAACCTGGTACCATGCACTGTGGTAAATGATTTTGCTAGGTATCCATGCCATTCACTGGCCCTGAAGCAAAGACACTTAACCAGAAGTACAACATTTAGTGCCACCTGAATGCTTAAATCTTTAAAGCAAATACGTCATTTGATTAAAAAAAAAAAAAAAAACGAGCGATCTGCAGATTATAAAAGTAAAAGCTCAGCAAAACGTTTAGCTTGTAACCGCTCTTCCAAAGCACCCCAGGGAAAGTGGTTAAAAAGGCAATGAACAGGAACAAGCGGAGCTTGAGCAATCTGCTGCTGATCAGAACTTAAAAAAATCCACTTATTTCCTTCACACTTCTTGTGTGATAAAACAAAAACGAAGTACCACATTAAACTTGGAGATGTCTGAGATTTGCTGACCTATTGTTTTTCATCAGACTAAACCCATTATGGCCCAACATTTGTTTTTCATAAAGCAACGCAATGGTCTGTAGTGTTACTAAGCATGAGTGTTCTGAAAATGTTCCCCCCCTCATAATTACAATGATATATGATTTTCTGGCCACAGACAGTATGAAGGGGAAGCAACTTGTTTGTTTTTACTTCTCTGGAAAATTACTGTTTCTGGATTTTTCATGCGGCAGAGCCAGCGGAGGTAATGTATTGATGCCAACCTCATCAAATCCAATATCTATCAATTTTTAATATAACATCAGCAAACAAACATAACATTTACTATAGCGATTGTCCCTTTTACCAAGACCTGAAGTGACCTGCAGAGTGAAAAGAGCATTGCGCATGAATTTTTGAAAGGGGTGCGTATTTTTCAATGTGTTTGGTAAATAACTGAAGTTGACAAACGCGAGCGTTCTACCAGTATTCAGTTCTTCAGTTTAAGTTGTCATGCATGTGTGTTCATGTGTGCATATCTGCTGGTCTAAGCTATAAGAAATTAAGCTAATGCTGGTGAATATTGGCAAGCTGTAATTACTTAACTGTTTGGACTAGCTTTGTCAGACCTTCTCTTTGGTTTTTATAGCCCACAAAACAGCTTAATAAACAGTTGCTACTCGTGCTACCTGCTGGGAAGGCTGGCCCTGCGGGCAAGATGTGGCCACCGGCGCTGCTGTGAAATATGTGGTCGTGTAGCAGTTGTGAAAGCGGTACAGAAAGAATCCCCCAGTAGTTGGGACAAGAGTGCGATTAGTTCTTCAAGCGAGGGACTCAGATCTTTAGCTCAGGAGTTTAATAGTTTTGTTTGGTAACTCTGTGCAGGCAGAGAAGTCATGAGTTTGAGCCCTCGTTGCCCACTAACCCCCAGAGCGGGTTCATGCACAGGCGTGTGTTCTGTTTTTACTCTCACTTCCTTTGTGTTGTAGCCAACTTAACCTTTTTGGAACCAAACAGCTGTTAAAATTGCCGTGGGGTATAAAAAGAACTAATAACATCACTGCATAAGGGGAGGGGTGGGAGAACGAACACAAGGAGTTACGTTGGTGAAACGTACCAGTGAATGTTTTGTTTAGTGACATCGTGGCATAAATGGGGACAGTAAATTTAATGCGTTAATAACATCTGTCGCGGTGTTCAGGAGAGCACATTGGCTCCCGAGTAACAAATGTCAACTGTTGATCGACAGCCTCGAGGGACATAGACAAAGGTGTAGATCTTGAAGGTATGGAAATGTCTTCAAGCCAAGAAAAAAATACATTCCTGATGTAAAATAAAGAAAAACCAAATGAAACAAGAGACATTAAAAAGAATAATTATTCGCTCAGGGGACTTCAAAAGGTATAATGCTGGGAAATGTTTACCTCTTAGACTGTACTTTCCATGTCTACACACCCTACATTAAGCATTCCACCCAGACGCATCCCTGCAGGACCTAAATGTACACATAACCATCACACCATTATACTGACCCCGCCAGTCTGCTTAAATAGCAGTTCTCACTGTCAGGCAGGGTGAAATGCCTATTGCTTGAAACGGAATAATGTCCAAATATGACAGCATAATAGGAGGACCGGAGGCTTTACAATAATAGTTCTGACACTGTGGGAAATGTAAGTGAAGCATAATTGTCTTAAGTGTGCCCATATGTGAAATCAAATTATAGGTTCCCTTGCAACAATGTGGTTTAATTTCATTTACCTGAGAAAGCACTCATTTTATGCCTTTGTGGAAAAACAAAACATTTCATTGTAATGCAGTGTTTTGTGAATACATACCTGCCTCTCTAAAAACTAGCAATTTCTATCACAATTACGGTGAAAAAACTTTGCAGTTTTTCAAGACCTATCTGTTTTGAAGTTGGTCTAGCCATTGAACATCTTCTTGTATGTGGTTTTCAGAAGGCTGTAACTCAGAAGGCTGTAGCACATCACCGTTAACTTACATTAGGTCTGTCTTGATTGCTTCCTAGTGCATTTTCTCCTTAATTCATCATACTTTCATCAAAGGTTCATATGAGGTCAGATATGTTAAATTTTATGCAGAGAATGTATGGTCAAAATGCCATTGTAAAATTGCCCTTATACCTCAACAAGAATGTCTTATAACATTAAAAAGTAAAAATATTACATACTAACCAATACCGTCTGCGGTTGGCACCCCGCCCTGAGTGTCCTGTGCCCTATGTGTCCTGGGACGGACTCCAGGCTTCCCGCGACTCTTAACAGGATGAAGCGGTATAGAAGTTGACTGACTGACTGGCTGACTAACAAACAGATATTCTGATCAGTTCACTTTCACCAACTTGCTGCTTCATTTGTCTTATTGAAATTAGTGAAACAATTTATTTTCCACTTCTAGCAATATATATTTTGTGTCTGACTTAATGAACTGCAGTAGGCAAAAATTTTCCTGCACATGTCAGATTTAAAAAGCTCCATGCCTCCACACCATGTGACAGACTTAATTACACATTTGCCGCTAATACATGGAAATATTTTGTTAATTATAATCAAAAGAATTTAAGCCATTGCAGTTAAGCACTAGTGGTTTTAAATTGTAGTTGAAGGTTTGCTGCATGCAAAGATCATGTTTTTAACATTGAAGTTTGTGAAACTTGTTCACTGTTACTGAGAAGTAAAATTATGACAAGGTACTTAATGATTTTATTTATTTATTTAATAGTTTTTGGAGATTCTTGTCAGGAGAATGTGGCTCCCTGCATAACCAATGATAGAGCAGGTTTATCTTCTGTTTCATCAGTTAAGCATTGTTTTACACTCCTATCACAAATACCCTGGGAATCATAGTTTCGCTCCTTGGCCTACACTTCAAACAGAGCTGCAGCCTTCATGATGGGCAGAGTAATCAAGCCCTGATTGCTCGAGTCTTCCAGACAGCTATTATGGGCAATCTTTGGTAATGTTGCAAACAACTGAAAAGATTTGCTGTCCCCTTTCTTGTGTTTTTCGTGTCCTTCTGTTAAAGGACGGCCAAAGTCTCGACCAATAGAGACCTATTTTGTGATACTACTCAATAATATAGAAAAAGCCTACCACATGCATTAAACATGCCACTTCCAATGTTGTTCTTTTGGGCATAGTGCTTAGTTTAAATGTGGCGTCATTTATAAAAGGATATTAAGTGAAATTATATATGTTCTGTGCATGAATGGCATGTAAATGTCCAAGTGTTCTACGTTCAGAATGGTGCAAGAATACAACAGGGCCACCTCTGTTGGATTGCAGACTGAAGGCCCGAACAGTGATATGTCCACACATTGCTCATTGCTTCAGGAAAATTTATTGTATACTTTTTATTGGTCCTAATATTGTTTTTTAAGAGGTTTCTAGCACAATAAGTAGGGTTTCTTTGCACAGAGGTTCTGGTGACCAGCACATATGGCAGTAACAAAGAAATTATCCATTTAAAGTTTAGCGCTATCGACAGTTTTACTGCTCTCAAATGCACAGTGGTTGGGCCGTCAAAGCACTTGTTTTAAAAACAAGCTGCGGATCCATTGTTGCTTGACAGTGGAGTTTACAGCCTCCCGTGCTGACACATTGCAAGATGAGTATTGTGCTATAAGGTTGGAGTTATTACTTAGAAGAACAAACTATGGTGCTGATCAGAAACATAGCCCTACAATGTCTTTGAAATAGGCTTTTCCATTGCCTGTATCAAGGCCTGCTTATGGGACATTCAAATGTTGTCTTAGCTCTTTTTCAGCTGTATTTATGCTAGAGTGACTGAGGTCATGTGTCCGCCTGACCCTAACAAGCGTTCCACCTCATACACTTTAAACTTACAACACCTTGGTCACAGTTCATGCAGTTCAGACGAGGTTCACTTATGACAAAACAAATGTAAAATCAGAGAATTTCAATGCAGCTGATGTGATGCTGGGGCAATTCCATAAGATTTATACTAAGTTGCATTTAATCACTGATACAACACAAGCCACCATTCAATGAATTCCTGGCCATTAAGAGCTGGAAAGGTTGAGTTTGCCCACACGACAATCATACTGCTAACTAATAAATACATCTTTGTTGTTTTGCATTGCTGTTTGTCTGTTATTTGACCTTGTTTTAGTTTTAAAGAGATTTAAGGTTAAGCTTTGTTTACACTAAACAATTGTCAAAGATTTTATATCATTTTCCATTTCACAGTAAACACCTTGCAGTCGTCTGATAGCCTGTGGTAAAGTCGTAGGGGTGTATACACGACATGACTGATTTGAGGCACAGCTATTCACGCTGGACAATCTCTCCTTAGTGATATCACAAAAAAATGTATAGTGCATACAGAAAGGAGCTTGTTTTCATCCTTCCTCAGTTTAGATTTATATTTTCATTTACATTCATTCATTTAGCAAATTTCAACCTTTCCAGTACTTACCAAAAGAAAGCTGGAGTGACACTCAGGGTGGCCAGTCAGATTTCCTAGACTGTTCTAGAATACCCTTCCCCATGCAAGCAACGTTGCTTGTGTCTGCTAATTATGTAAAGTGATAATAATAATAATAATAATAATAACAACAAGTATAACAACAATAATAATAATAATAATCATCAATATTATTATTATTATTTTGATCGTTGATTTTATGCTGTGAAATGCTTCCTGGTTAGAGTAGTCTATATTACAATAGAGTAGGCCAGTCTTAATAAATGGAATAATATGCAGGAATGAAGGAGGAGAGTGGGGGGTTACAAAAGCAGTAGTAGGGAAATCCTTTCCTCCATACCTCCTTCAAAACCCTGACTATATATATATAATAATAATACAGTGATAATTTCTACCTTGGCTGGCCTCCTGTACTTTGCTCTTATTGGCTGTTTTCATTGTCAGCTGCATTTGACTTATCAAGATTTCAAACATGCTAAAAGTCTTCTGAATGCTGCAAACCAATTACCACAAACTGATAGGCTCAGGTGCAGTCAAACAGGAGCATGTCCATGAATTCCTGTGATCGCTGGCTTGAGTTATCGAGTGGTCAGTGACCAGAAAATTGTGTAGTGTGAACTGGCATTTGTTAAGCATTAAATCACAAGCTACTCCTCCAGTACATCCAATAGGGAAGCAAGAACCATTTGCTATGCCGAGCTTTCAGTCTGCAGATAGGTGTGGCTGGGCACGTCACTGACATCTTTGCTATCCATGGAAAAAACATAAAACAGTAGAACACAACACCTTATGAAAAATAAAGCAAACTTTTGGTCTATAACAACTTTTCAGGAACGTTCACATGGCCTTTCACTCATGGGCCTAAGCACTCTTCCATGAAGTCTCCTTTCTGGTCGCAGCAGAACATTAAATGTTTACTTCAATAAATCATCCATGGGGTTTTGCATCAAGTACAGTAATATACAAGTACAGTATATTGTGCTTATGACTGGACTATAAAGAAGAGAGGTCTAAATTGTTCACCATACTGCAGAAATAAGCTAATGGTGTTCAGAATTTCTACTACTTGCACTATGTTGTAAGGACTTCTAAAGCACAAGTTAAAGCAAGACCTCACTTGATGCAATTACACAGTGCAGTAGAAAATGAACTCTTAAGGACAGCATTTCAGATGTGCTCAGTTAAGTATCGAAACCAGCTCAAGCTATAATTTAGCAACCAATCGCTTAAAGGGCAGTCTGGAATGACAGTTAAAAAATAGGACTAATCATCTAGCAAAGGTAAAATAAAAGGTGGTAGGTATAGTACGTTATGGATCTTACTAGAGAAATAAATTTATTTACTGACCCCACCAATGCCAGAATGTTATAAAAGTGATTTAATGAAGGATTTTTGACTGCAATCATTTTCCCTGCTTTCCACCCCTTTTTTCCATTGAAAAAAGTGACTTCATCAAGAATTGGGTTTGCGCTGTGTGATTAGTTGTCAATTGTTCTTTTATTCTTTTCCTCTCTGTGTTTCAAACTGGGTTTTGCTTTGGATGCTGACCTCATAGCATGACATACTGCCTAGTGGTCTGAACTGGATACGTTAATGTGATCCTCTTTAATTACACACTCTGTTTTGTATCCATCTTAATGACTTAATAACACATTAATAACATGTCGCTCTGCTACTTCAGATGTAGTTGGGCCAAACATCCTATCAGCTGTAAAATCTGCAAGATGACAACCCGAATAGCGTGAAAAAAAGACATTGTGGAAAAAAAAAATACTCGGAGCACCACGATGGAATCTTATGGGCTTTTCTGTACCAGGAGACAGAAGCCTCAAATGTGGATCAGCTACATCACTGGACTGGAGTTTTTATGCATTGTCTTTCACATAGCTTTACCTGCCGTGTGAATATGTGGACCCTCATTTATTTGCCTACTGTTCTTTTATCTCTTTTTTTGTGTTTGGCTCAGATTCACCGTAATATTTTTGGGGCAAGCGAATGGGTGCTGGGTATTTCACAAAGGTTGAGGAAATCTGCCTGGCCTTCCCAAGTGTCACTCCAACTTTCTTCAGCATAATTGCCTGATTTGAAGTACACTTTTCCTAAAATAGACTTGTGCACCCCTTTATAAATTTCTGCTGGTAGGCATGAGCCTGACACATGTACAGCCTGATAACAAACCACAGCATGTAGGAGCAGCACATGCTGGAACAGAGCTACGGAAGATGTTTTCTGGGAGAAAAAAAGATTGCTGGAAGTAAGTGTGGTTAGTCAAGGTTTCCTTCCCACCCTGGTCAAGCCCCACTGGCCTCCTGTAGGCCATAAACATGTCCTCCCACGACCCCGTTAAATACTGATATTAAAGCACAGAGAACGTCAGCATTACAGTAGACTGAAGTTCAAAGGGCGAGAGAGAAGAAGGGAGCCCAAAAAGGCGACAGAGACCTCTCTTCCAATTGTTTGATGCGTAATTATAGGTCAGCTGTTCCACTTACCATCACTGACCACTGGGCCACATGCTGAACCTATTTCTGTCAAGATAATATCAGGCCTATTCTCAAGGATGACCTGACAGACAAAAAATATATGGTTTAAGTTTTTAAATTCAAGAATGCATGGGCCATGAGATGAGGAGACCATTGCTGAACCAAACTGTCCATGCTGATTAGGTTAGGATTTTAGCCAGTTGACTGAAGCAACCAGTCCCATTGTTATTTAAACTGCAGGCTTTGTCAGACAGAATTTAAGATAAAAAATAACAAAGGAAAAAAGAGGAGTTTCTCTAAAGCATTTGAGGCATTTCTATTTAAGATGTTTACATTACTTTGTGCTGTTTATGCTATAGCATTATTAGGTTCAAAATCACAACATACAGTAAGGAGCTGGAATGCCAGAAAATTTAAGAAAAGCAAGAGGTAAATAAAACCTCTCTGTAACAGTTGAAAGAACCCTAATAAGAATAAAGAGTTCTTGAATATTCATTTCTGTTTTATATGGACATAGTTCTGATGCTATAAAAACTTAAGGAAATAAAAGCTACTGATGTAGCATTTAAAAGCTGACGACAGACTAAGCAAAGACCACATCACATGAAATGAACTATGCTTGCAACTTGTAATTATGTTTTGAATTGTGGTAACCAGAAATAATTATTTCCATTTTTTGCAGAGATTCACAAGGCCTAAGATTCACATGGTTCCACTTTGCAAGCTTAAAGAGAAACAAACAAATTGCTCTCAATTGGTTGAGCAGATCATTTAACCTCAGGGTTCACCCCTTCGATCACTAATAGCAGGAGAATGGAAACAGTTACTTAAACCAGGATTAATAGCTGATTCATGGCTTCTTTTCAGAGCCTTAATAAAAGCGCTCAAGCGTGCATTTAAATGCGTCTTTGACATCCGTGGTTGTTGCTGGAATCTTTATGGAGGTCTGACCTACCACTTAGGGTCGTATGGCAGCAGAGGAAGAAACAGTAGTCTTCACAAGCGCTGCACAGATTGTGACAGAGAGACATTAGTTTTGCAATAAGACTGCACTTAGAGTGGCTCAGAATTGTGTGATAATAATGTTAAATTTTACAGTTGAACCCATGTGACCTGTTATTTGAATTATGTTACTGCGACCACCCATGTGTCGTTTTTAAACCAGCTGCACTTTCAAGCCTCAGCATGTCGGTAAGTCTGATCCCGCTATGTCATCACTTTGTAAAACAGGTGTGCAGACTTTTTTTTTTTTGCAACAAAGAAGAAAACTAAAAGACTGCATTCTGCCTTTTTTGTCTCTGAGGAGGTGCCCAGGCAGCTTCTATAAGAGTGTGTACAGTGTTGTGATTGTTCTGTTTGTCTTTACATGTGGAGCCAAACTGGCAAACCCAGAACAGAAAGAGTCCTAAGAAGTCCTTGCTTGTGTACAGACGGAACTGTATTGGTGGTGCTCTGCTGTTGGCTGTTTTGACCAGAATGCTGTGCATCAAAGGCTTAGATATTGGTTCTGTGAAGCACCCACACAGCATTCCCTTGCTCTGCCTTCCCTCTGTTTGCCTCCCCCCCCTCTCTTTTTCTTTCTGTCTCTGGGTGCAAGAGTAGAGCGAGGCTGAATTCCAAAACCTGAACATGAGCTCACGTGGCATTTAGAGGGCTGGTTTACATGTATGTTTGTCTGTGCATGGTGTGAGTGTATGCTTGTGCATGTAGGGGTGCATGTATAATTGTCTGTGTATGTTTGTGCTTTAGCGAAAAGGTTTACATTTACACAGTTTATATGTATAAGAAATAACTGAAAGTATTCACTAAAAATAAAAAAGGGGACATTACACATTTCCAAAGCTGATTTAGTTCTTAAATATATAAAATATGAAATCAGTTTCCCAATCCCTGCATAATACATATAGTTTACCAGTACTTTTGATTCTCACCTAAATATACAGCATTTTATATAAAACGCAACTTGTGTGTGTGTTTGTGTGCATGTGCTTGTTTTTTTTTAATGCATTGCGGTAATGTGTCTTGTTGTAAAGTATGTCCATCCAGGGCTTCTCTCTGCTGTAACATTCAAAGACAGATGAGTGGAGTCAGCAAGTTAATTTCAGAACACTATTACAACTGGTGGCAAAATGATTAAACGGAGGACACAGCTAGCGGTGCTGAGTTTATGCCTTCTTACTTCAGTCCCGTAAAACTTTATTGGTTTTACACAATGAACAGCCAGTCACGCTGAAGGCTTTTTCAAGAACACAAAAAAGGCCTTGGCTTCTTTCTTGAAAGCAGTCTTTAAGACACTAAGCAATTCTGAAAGCAAGCTCAGGGAGGGGCAAACGAGTGCTGGGTGAGAAAGGGGTTCTTCCCCTCTGTAACACAAATTCACAGAAAATCTCTGCCATTAAAACTAGGTTCAACAATTGATGCATTGATTGTGGTATTAGATGTCTTTTTAAACTCCTTTGAAATAAGGTTAAAATTCACATACTTCACACTACCTTGAAATGATACAAAATCAGCAGACGGCCCATTTGTCCAGATGCCTAGCGCTGGCCAAAGTGTTTTGAACTAATCCATTTAAGTTAACATGTGATTCCTCGAGGTAAGCAAGGCAAAGCATTTTTTGACATGGTAAAAATATTTGAATGTGTGAGATGGAGGTTCTCAGAAAGGAAATGTGGACTGTTAGTAACATAGAGACTAAATACTGAAAATTACTGCAAAAATGGTATGATCAATGAACATGAAATTTAGCAGCTATTTTGAATATTATTGTGTGATGATGGGGAGGTGGTTTGTGATGAGCTGGATAGAATTGCTTTTATGTATTTTTAAAGTTTTATCTGCTTTTGCTGACATTAAAGGCTAATTCCATTTTAAAAGCCATTATCTATAATTACATTAAGAAAATTCTGTTTGCACACTGTGTTGAAAGAAAACTGTTTCATACATAATTTAAAAACTGAGTTAATGGTTTCTGTGATGGTTTTTGTTGAACTAGCTGTCTTCCTGTGAACACATCCGCAGAGCTTGGCTGTCACCCAAACGGAAGTATTGACAAGGACCTTGCAGGGGGACAGCTGTTTTTCTGTTAAATGGGCCACAGGGTCACACCCTGTGTTGTACCCTTCAGCCACTCTCTCCAAGGGGTGGGCCCTCATTTGACTTCAGGGGTTGTAGTTCCCATGCTATCAGTTAGTTTCATGTTAAGATGGAGGGACGAAGGTCACAGGGCATGACCCAGAGCATTATGGGAGAATTGTGATCTTTGCAATGGATGTCCAATAAAGGCTATAAGGCTGAAAAGTGTTTAAGATTATATCTGTATTTATATCTGTGTTCAAATGTGACCCTGACCTTGGTGATTACTGGATTCTTTCTGGATGAAAATATAATGTCATGCAGTTGTACCATCGAAATATTTTCTGTGTTGCCCAGTCTAACATAATTGGAATATGACATTTACAGATAACTTGTAGATGTCAAACTCTGAGAGCTGACTTCTTTAGAGGTTACAGCACTGAAAACAAAGACCAGGCTCTGGAGCCCTGGACATCTGTTGTTCTAAAAGGTAAAGAGTCTTTATGTATGCATTTTCCCAAACTGCTGTTTCAGTTATAGAGTTGTGGGAAATCTGAAGCCTGTCCCAAGAAACAAAAGCTGAAAAGCAGGATGCTGTGAGAGAGAGAAAAAACCCATACACTGATACCGCAGAGACTGAACATTACGCATCAGCTAAACCAGGGGAACCCAAAGGTTCTCAATGTTTGGCCCAGACAAAATTTTAAAGCACTCCCCATGGGCCGGACAATTACAAGCACAAAGTATTAAATGTTAAACAGGATGACATTAATACACAAATTAAATATTAACTCTCGTTCAGTGTCGAAGTAGCTTGGAAGTTTTTGTAGCTTTGTTTGGTACCTTCTCACTGTACACAAAAGCTCTAGAACTGCAGTATCCCCAGCTGCAACAAATCCATATTTTTAGCATTTGACATCATATTTTTGAATTAATGCTTTTTGTTTTTTTGTCCCCTTTGTCCTCATAATCCACTGGCCATTATTCTGCAGCAGTTGTTTCTTCCTTCATTTTTTGTAATGCTGTCCAGCATAGATCTAGTGGTGTGAGTGTCTGAGAGCTGAAAGCTCACTTTTGACCTGTAGAATAATAGCATTGATTAGCCCTAATCAATATATTTTTTTCTTTGGTAAAACAAAATTTTTTCTGTATGGAAAATGTTTTTGAACATTTTGGAAATTATTTTTAATGGGATGTGTAATTTAAAAATGTCATTTATATAAAAAAAGAATTTAGCAATTTACATGTACACACCCGCTTACAGGACTTTGCTGGCCAATTCAACATTACTTTTTGCGTAATATGTGAGCCTATGGTACCAGTTTGGGGGCCACAGTCTGGGAACTATGAGCTAAACCACAGGTCTAGTCCTAGTGAAAGCATCAGGGAAACATGCTACACAGCACCTCTGCTAAGATAAAGCTACAATTTAATACATCCCTGAAGGCATGATGTGATGATGCTACCTGCCCAGTCCCTGCCCAGTCCCTGCCCAGTCTCTGCCACCTAAAACAAAGCTCACTAACAGTTCATCTCCTATAACAGTGCGTAATTTTATAGTGATTATCAAGAAGAATGGAGGAAAGGAGCTTAAAGTCCAATCAAGCAAACGTGGTGACCAAAATGCAGAAGAACAGAAGCAATGACAAATAACGACAAGTAAGGAAAAATTACAAATCCTAAGCAAAACTCAAAGAAGACAAAACAGAGGAAATAGCAGAGAACTGATACAAAATTAGAATATCCAATATTAAGTCACTGAGAACTAACTCCAACTGACTTATTCAAACTCAAAAAGCCATAAACAAACTGATTCCAACAGTCTTACATACGAAATAGAACAAATCACAGATAAACAATTAGCATAATAGCAAACTTATAACTAATTAGGGGGCAGAGCCATAAACAAGGTAAGTGATGGGAACCGCCTCCAAGGTAGTCCCTATGACAACATGGTCATTCATGGTTATAAGCAAGAGTGACAGCATCAAACTGGTGGTGGGCAAGCTAGGGAATCCATGCCCCATGCAGTCAAAATCAATGTCCATGGTAACCATGCACATCTGTAACACTGCTGCAAAACCCACACCATCATGTGCAAACTGAGAAAAAACAATGCAACCACCACAATCAAAAGTGAGCTCACTTATCTTGGCAAGTCAGAGAGAAACAGTTAATTGCTTACGAGAAAGCCTAATGTCTGCTGGAGCATAGCAGTTCTGCTTTCTCTGTCTCTCCCCCTCATGTAAACAGTAAAATAAGCCAACATCAATCCCACAGGTTTACACTAGCCAATTAAACAAAGGTGTCAAATCTTGCACAATATAGCTGTGTAAAAATGCTTTCCATTTGTTCAAATTTTATTTACGCTCCCTTCTGGGTCTGCCACAAGAGCTGATAATGTGTTTACGCTGTGGCTGTGTTTATTAAGGTGAAGCATGAGGAAAAAAGTACACTTAATGCTGGACAGAACAAAATCACTGACACTTGGTCACTGGGAAAGAAGGTGAGAAACGGCTTTCAGGAAGGGTTCCCACGTGTGTGTGCTAAAGCATTATTGTCTGCTGTGCGCACACAGGAAGCTCTGCAACTCACATGGAAAACTATCAACAAGAACAGAAAGTCACAGGAAAACCGCTTTCAGAGGTCATTGGCCCATCTGTCAGAACATGCGCTTCTGTTATTCCAAAGCTTGTATTACACTGGCAGATATAATTCACGCACAGCACAATAAAGACAGCACATGATGGTCAGCTCCTGATCTGCCTTTGGCAAGTGAGCATTATGAATTGTGGTGATCATGCAACAAAGATGGAACTTTAATAAAATGATGGCTTTGTAGCAGGGGCGCCAAGAGAGGAGCGATTTAATACCATCCTTGGTTTTTAGGTTTTCCACATGCACAGAATGTTCTTCAGTGTCGGACCTACAGCCTGTTCTGAGGAGAAGCAGGGACGTGTGTCTTTGAGGCTGGCTGACACACAGCTGCCAAAAAGAAACGTGTGTCTGCTAGGGCTCTCTTCTATTCCCCCTGCGACATTCCCGACTACGTGCGAAAAGTGCCTCAGAGCTTACGGTGCAAACCAATATTGGTGCACAAGCAGATGTGACCTTACCAGACCAATGTGCGCACGGCCTCCAAGTGAGTCAGTAATTATGGGATGCACGGCACTTTCAGGATGGAGTTGGAATGCCATAAAGCTGTCAGTGTTGTACACTTTTACACCTACTTATGTCATTCTTTTTTGTGGCGAATGGCGCATAAGAATGTCACGGCATTGAGTGGAGATCGAGCATGTGCGCATGGGCCACCCCACCAATGCGGTTTCCCTATTTGCTAACTTTGCAGAAGTGGTCATGAAACGATTCCCACAGCACAGACCCTTCAGCTCCTTGGCCTGCTCAGAACAATCCCTACTACCTCCTTTCCTCCAAGCAGGTCTCCGGACACGCTCGTGTGGTCTCCGGAATGCCTGCTGGGGCCCAGCGATTTCCCCAGCGGTCTCTCACGGCAGCAATCGCTGACCAGCGGTAAGCCGTGAACTGCAAGTCACCTCAGAAGTCCTTTTTTTGAGTGGAAAGATAACTTCCACATTCTGTGGCGTAGCTTTCCTATGGTTTGGCTGTGAGAACTGATAAAAAAGGCTGAGTGCCTGAATGAGGATTATTGCTGAATTGCTTTTAAAGCCACTCATTGGAGAACAAAAGAGGACATTTTTTTAATTTCACTGCTAAAATTCTTGATTTTCAAAAGCAGAAATAAGTTGGATTCTGCCACTTGAAACAAAAACCAAGAGTAATAAAAAATGGCCACTTTTATTGAAGTCTGGCTTGGCCAAACAAACATTTTAATCACATATCCAAGCCTATTAAACATAAGCTAAAGAGTATAGCAACTAAATTCATGTAACCTAAAATTTTTTTTGCGTTTTGGACAAAGTGTGCCTTCCAAGCTTTTTATGGACTTTAAACAACATTTTGGTATTTTTGACCAATATTGCGTTGCTCATGCAGCTGCACTATTACACCCTGTGGCTGCTTTGTCCAGCTAGCAGAGCACTTCTTCTTGTCCTGACCACAGCTCAGCGGCCTGACATAGATCTCCTTTTAGGGGCCTGTTCTTACCGATCTGGATTAAGGCCGAAAATTCTATAGCACTGCTGCAAGAGATGCTGTAGTGATCTGGAACAACTTGACACCACTTGTCCTATGATTATACGTTGTCTTCTGTTTATTCAAGATGCGTGTGAAAAGTATATGCTTGAAATTATCATCAAAATCTAACTTGCCACTTATTTTTGATTTTTTTTTATGAAACAATGGAAATTGTTGTGCCTACAATGCACTTTTCTGTAATTCCTTCGTGACATTTCCTATGAGACAAGAATATTATAGACCAGAACAGAAAATTGGCTTTTAGTCGGTTAAATTTTGTTTCAAAAGTTTCTTTTTGAAATTATTTAGGCAAATGTTTAAATTTCACCTGACAGCCTTTTAAACACAATACAGTAGATTAGGGGATATTCTTGCTTCTTTGTGTCTCTATGATTATGGGTTGAAACTCAGGTCTTGGCACAACGTGTGTAGAGGCTGCATGTGTATCCATGGAGTAACACTAGTAATTCTGTTACCTCTCTTTAGCTGAAAGACATTTGGTACAGGGGCCGTAGCCAGGTGGAGACCTGGGATGATTGCAAAGGTCTGTGACCGACAGGGGCTCTCGAAAATAAAATAATATGATAATCTTTAGTTGGGCCTAAAATCTTTAGTGGTACTTCTGGGTTGAAATTATTTTGGTAACTTGTTTTGTATGTGACTAATGATGATCTAGTACCGTAATCAGCCTGGGGTGTAACCTTCCTGCTCTGTGTCACATGGGGCGGGCCCTAGGCCTTCCATGTGAAAGTGAATAAGTGAACAGCTTTTTAATAACGCACAAACAACCAAGCGCCGCCTTGGTGATATGTGGTTAGCTTCACATAGCTTTATTTTAGTAATAGTGACATTTCTTTAGCTTCTTAATAATTTCATTAAATTAAGGCACAGTATTCCAAATCCTAAAGGGACAGAAATTGTAATGTCAAATATTGGTTATGAAAGCATGACATACTGTTAACATAATAACATAATTGCATTAAAATTAGAAACCCACTGCTACAACCATAATTCATTGCCAAACGTGGTTTTGGAGTCATGGTAAACACATCTGAAATTATTTTATCTGATTATTTTTTCTGCTTTGCTGGGTTATATAATTTGTTTAAGTTGATTTACAGCCCAAATAAGCCATTAGGGTTTGTAATCTTATTTCTGACCCAATTGCTGATGTCTGACAATCGTTTAAAAGCTGTCACAAACAAGATAAATTGAACACCTAAACTACAGATGTTTATACATGAGGGACCCTACATGTTTGACACCTGCGTTCATGACAGTAAAACAGCAAGGTCATAAATTCCATCCGGTTTTGACAATGGAACTCTGATTAGTGCAGGTTTATCGTGTTTATTCAGTGTTATTCATACGTAAAACAGGAACATGAGTAGGGAAGGGTTGTGTTATAAAAATACTGTACCTAGTATAAATAAATGAGATTTTTAGTGACAAAGCGTGTTAGATTTTCAGTGTGCATTTAGGTCCTTTCAGAGGTATCCGTTGCAGCGGATTTTAAAATTACTGGTATCTTCCCACTTTGTTGCAGTTGGAAGGTGGTGATCTCTGTTGGAAGGAGGTGCTGACTACCTTGATATTGTGCCGACTCCTTGCTGCGGTTACTTCATTCCCCAGGACAGCTTCTCGTTGACCGTACACGCCCTGTGATGGACATGACTCTGTTATTATCAGAGGAGTCCAGACACAAACAAGAGTGCAGGAAGATTGCTGTTGTTCTCTGTCTAGAGCAGAGCCAGTCAGTCAGTCGCCCCTGGACCTTTCATTCGGAAAGTTGCGGTCATGTCAGAGCTGACTCAGTACGCCAGAAGCTGCTGTCACATTTTGTGTGCTGTTCAGCTTACTTTTGACTGAGCTCAGCAGTTCATGTTTGGCTTCCATCATATACTCTCACATCTGTCTCATCTTTAATGTTCGGTTGTCTCTTCTAAGATGCTCATTTACGCTGTTGTCCTAGGTGCTCTTTGTGTCGCCTTTGACTCGAGTGACCACACTTACGCCTTAATACCAGCATCTCTGGATGTTTGAAATACTCTTTACTTGAAACTATAAATGAAGCTCATTTTAAAATCTAAGGTGCCGTGGCAAATGTTGCTCCATGTTAGGAAGTCCATTAAAAGTTTAGTTGCTTTTTTTCATTTGCTTTACCAGATAAAACTAAGAGACCTTATTAAAGATGAAAAATGTTTTCATAATGAGTAAAAAAAAACAACCAGATGACAAGCTTTTAAATAGTCCTTCATTCTGTCACCAACTAAAATTAAAAAAAAGATTTGCTGAAACACAAAGAGATAAACCATATTAAACAGAGCTGAGGAAACGGCTGAAGATGAGTTAAAGATGTGTTTCAATAAGTTGCTTTTAATCTTGATTAATTCTGCAGGGGGTATAACTCAGAATGTAGGGTTCAACCCTTGCCCTTTTCCAGCTCAGTCAATATGGTGCACAGATTGGTGTGGGGGGGAAGGCCCTTGATCTTGGGGGGGCTGATATGATTCATTAGTCTCATGATGTACTCCCCCTTGCCTTGCCTTGACAACTGTAAACGCAGCCACGGGTCACTTCTTACTGTAATTGCCTTCCCCTCTCCCAGCATCAAGGACTTACACTGTTTGATTATTACTAGCTATGACTGCCGAAAGGCATCATTTACAGAGAACAAAAGCGGAGGCAACTACCAGCAATGCAGATGTTTGTGACAGCTAAATGCTCTCCCCAGCACCGAAGAAGGTTTCTGTGCAGTCTTGTGTAACACTAGCAGACTTGCTTGGACTTCACCCCTTAGAAAGCACAATGTATTTAAATGATCTGGTAAAATAATCAAGAGGTATATCTGGTCCGATATGCTACATTAGGCTGTCATATGACCAATTTCCTTCTTCCAGGCCTTCCATGCACAAATAATAATAATAATACTAATGATAATAAACTGTCAGTACTTTGCGTTAAGACTGTTAGGATGTGAACTTGTGACAAAGTAGCACCACTCTTCTGTGTAGTGTTCTGTTCTCCCCATGGAAGAGGATGTCCAGCGGACCAGAACATGCGTTAACTAAACCGTCTGCACCACACAGGCTTGGCTCTGCAGACCTCTGCTATTTCTGCAAAGCTCAGAAACAACATGCCTGGCATGGAATAGCTCGAGCCTAATGTAGCCTGAGCAATCAGTGGCTGGCAGTCGACAGCAACCGTGGCACCTTCCGTCTGAGTGAGCGCGCTGACGCCTGTGCTCACCACTTTGTTATTGTAATCTGCCTGCTCTACTTCTGACCTGTATATACAAAAAGGTCATCCTTCTCTTATTTGCTGTCACGTCTGAAATCCACTTTGCACATGGGGTTTCAAAAGTTAATACCCCACCACATCTCATTTGGAGCCCTCCTTTGGGAAAGGCGGCCTGTATTTGCTGTGACTTCTTGATGTGTTCATTTTACATGGCCTTTTCCATCTGTTATTATTCCACATGTTGCTAACCTGTGCTGCAAGTAACTTGAAACTGAAATTTCCATGAATTTGTTCAAGAATATATACTCAGGCAGTGCCTTGTTTTTGATGGTGTTGCCTGTTATGGCACATGATACAGGTTTTGTAACATGGCATGGAAACTCCTATGCCAAAGTAAGGCTGACTCCCCCTCTGTCTTTCAGCAGTGTGTCTTTCGCTTGACCTTTTCTTTGTAATGGTCATGAAGGACATTCTGGGAACAATGGTGGAGAACAAAGACGCGCTACAATTCCCAGGCTCCCCTTCAAAGCTTGGGCGGCTGTGTGTGTGTGTGTGTGTGTGTGTGTGTGTGTGTGTCTGTGTGTGTGTGTGTCAGCAGGAGGGATTCCACACCTGCACATGTCAACACACACCAATACCCCAGTAATCTCATAGCACAGAGCTTACAAAGAAATCTCTGCCAGCAGTCACACTGTATATAAAGAGTACAGACTGCAGCGACCTATTCTTGGCACAGACTTCCCATCAGAACACATTCATCAATGTGCAATATGATTTACAAGTAAAATAGGTAACATGATATTTTCATATTGATTAAGTTTGCTCTTTGTGCTTTGCATTAAATATGTAATGATACTGCATAAAAAAAAAAATATTTCAATAGGACCTAAATGTGTCCAGTTTTCATGCACAAATCTGACTTTTATTTCTCAGAGTGGGTATTCATTCTTTCCAGAACTGAAAACGTTATTTTGGGCCAGACACTCAACACAGGAGTGTTTGCAATTAAAAAGTAACAAACCACATGTTGTTCTGTCCAGAGCCACGTCTATTTGTCAGCACATTTGTGAGCAAACAACCAAGACACCTCTGGTAGGAGCTGAACACACATGCAGAGCCTGGAACACCAGTTAAGATGTGTGTGTGTGTGTGTGTGTGTATTTGAAAGGGGGACTGCATAGCAACTCTACAGAACATCCATTTAAGCACATACAGTAGACCAGGCAAACTCTCGTCCATACCTGTCAATATACCCACTAGAAGTGAGCATTCTACCTTAAAAAAAGAAACATCATCAGACAGCAGTGGTCCAATGTTACTCCAACACCCTATTAATAATGTGGGTGTAACACATTGTAAGTGTAGAATGTACCCCAACACAGATTACTGATGCTAAACCATGCAGATAACTTTGAATTAGAATTTTACTTTTAGTTACTAAATCTGTATACGAATGAATTAAACTCCACATGCAGTGAAACTCTTGCAGCTGCAGTCACACACATATTTTCTATTTGACACAAATTTTAGTGTTTGATATTGGTTACAGGTGAAATTCCCAAGGTTAACTGGCTCACATGCTTTTTTTCCACTTCCTCATTAGTTGGAATAGAAACTGTTCCAGAATGCATTGCTGCAACATCCAGCACATCATGACGCTTTTTTTAGTTCCATTTATAACTGAAAATGGTCTATAGGTATATGTACGAAAAGGAACATTTTAAAAATGATAACAAAGGCAGTGTGGGAAAGTGAGGAGTTATTCCTCTGGGTCTTTGATGTTTGACTCTAACACACATAGAGTGAGGAAAGGGTTCTTAGTGTCTGTGGATGCAGGCGTACATAACACTTCCCACTATTGTTCTCTGTGGACCTGGCCTCGTGAGGTTGCATGCTCAGAATCTCCTGGCCACCCAGCAGAGGAATGCAATTGTAAAGCATCCTGTTGGGTGAGGTGAATCTGCATTAAAAGCCGCATGAGTTCTGTCTTTTCGTTTTTCCTTTTTTGTGTGTGTGGGGTTGGAGAAGGATGGGGTTGGGGTGGGAGGCTGGAGCTTTTTATTCTTTCTCTCTGTCAACCTTTCCTTCGTTTGAGTGCACAACAACTGCACTGGCACGAAAGCCAACATTAATTCTGGGCACACACAGGCTTCTAAGAACAGTTTTTTCCTCCCACCAATTTGCTTTAAATCACAGAGAGGAGATGTACACAGCTGTCAGATCAAACCCGGCCTTTTTTAAACTGATTCCCGTCGCACAATCTGAGCCCAGGCCAGGGTGGCTATATTCAATATGGTGGTGTCTTTGTGGTGAGAGCGAGGGTGGGGGCAGCAGAACACGGCCCCTGCTGGTGGCCTAATGCTTTACCTGTCCAGCAGGAGCGGACTGATTTCCAGGCCCGCTCTTAGATTGCCACAGCAACACCTCTGGAATGCAGTGGTGCAGTTTGTTAAGCCCCTTTGACGGTGATGAGAAGAGATCCAGCAAGGCCTGTTTGGCAGACCAGTGACGTGTGCAGCTTTCAGTCTATCGACCCTCACTGCAAAGCACACATGGAGCAGCTGGTATTTCAACTGCCATTTCAAACTCCAAATTCAATTTCAGACCGTCTATCCCATACCATTCAACTTCTGTCATTTCAAAGTATCCTTTAGTTTGCCATCACCTTATCTCATCACTTAAGAAATCTTTCATACATGTATTTACCAACAGTCATGTCATCACAGGAATAACAAAAATATCTTTGTGGTTACTGCCACTTTTGCCAATATCACTGAAAGCAGTTCAAGTGCATTAACTGAATGACTTAATAGTTAACAGTTTTGTTTTCTAGTGTTTCAGGGAAGTAGATTAACAATTAGTGATTGTACTGATATCATGGCTGTGTTTAACATTCTTTCTGTAAACTTTAGCTCCCTCTCTGATGGCTGATTAATGTCAAGAGACAAACATACAGATACTGAAAAGGAAGGAAGAAACTCGGGCTTTTAATCAAGAGAAGCTGGACAGTCTGATGTGTGTCCTGGATAAAATGCAGTTTCAGTAGTGAACACTAACTAACTGCTTTATGCAGCCGAGTAACTGTCTGCCACTGACTGCCGTTCTATAGACCAAAATCGTCATTTCAAAAACTAATTTTGTATTTTGGTACGATTCAGAGATGAACAGTTAGGAATGGCTTAAAAAGATTTTCAGGGAAGAAAAAAATCAGAAAAATAACTGGAAACTTTTGACACAAAACAGTCATTTTGTCCCATGACTGGACTATGTCAAATTTGCTTTTTTACGTTAAGGTTAGACAGCAAGAATCAACAAAAAGGGTAGCTGACAATGGAAAACATGACTTGTAGTTTGGAAATGTAAACATACAAAATAAAAAATATCTTATTTAATTACAATTCTACTTATTTTCATGCAGCACCATTTGCACTATATTGTAAATTCAATTGTAGATTGTATATCATCTACGATATGATGCACTAATATATCTCGTGTAGATTTGACAAAATTAGTATTTATCACTCAGACAGCAGGCCTCAGGGAGACAAAAAATATAAGATACAAAATACAAGACATGATATATACAATAAACCTTAAAGAATATTTCTGAACACTGGGTTAGTTGAACGAGCTAACAGTTTCAGCTTTGTTAACAACTAAATGTTCAGAGTGAAGATGTTGGAGATGTTGGCAATAGTTCACAATCTAACACACTTTAGTTAAGAGTGTACCTCAGGCATATAATTGCAAATACACCAAGGATTAGAAGTTAAATTTATATTTAAAAATTACTTTTGGAAGTATTATATTTTTATTTACAGTTATTCATTTAATTTTTATAATTGTTGTTGTGATGACTTAAAATATTTACGATGCTGTATTTAATGCAAAACTTGCCAGGAGTTTTCAACATATATAACAAAGCAATTTTTCCTCACAGTCCAAATGAAAAATACCTGTAGCACCACTGTCTGTGTGCGTGAGTGCATGTGTGCATTTGTGTGTGCATGCATTTGTGTGTGTGCATTTGTGTATGTGTGCATTTGTGTGTGCGCATTCGTGTGAGTATCTATGTTAAAACTCCAAACAGGGCCACCAACTGGCTTAACTGAGGCTTCTGCCGCAAAATGGATGCAAACATTTTTGTAATGTCACCAGATCCCAGCCTGTAATTTGGTGAAACTTGCTTAAAATAAATATAAAGTGCTTCCACTTGGATTTAATTTGGACAAATATTTGCTAAGCATGGGCTGTGTGTGGGATGCAATAAGGAGAAGAGAAAAAGTGGCAGATGTGATCCCAATGTCCTGGCGCATGTGGCATTACTTTATAGCGAAGCTCCACTTCCTTCCCTGCCGAGAGCCACGAACGTGGGTACCGCATGTCTTGCATCAGCAGAATGCTCTGATCCCACTGCTCATCAGATACAAGACCGATGACCACAATGGCTTGTGATACGTGCACCCTTGGCATGACAAGACACTGGGTGCCTGACAAGGTCTGCCAGGCTCCCAGCATCTTTTCTTCACCATGACCTCAGCAGCGCCACTGAATGCTTTGTTTGCATGGTGAACATGAATGTTGAAGACAGCAGAGTGGTCACAGGCACCAGAGCTGAATCCTGCACATTAACACACACTGTTCCCATGCACATTTCCTACATAAAAAACACAAAACAAGAAAATGCTTTTAAATTTTCTTAAGCAGTTATGAATGATAAAGCATGTCAGAAAAAAATACATGGTGCTTAAAGTGATTGCATATCTCTGGGAAACAAAGGGAGATCGTAGCAATTTGCCATCCATTCCTTCAAGATTTGATTGTAAATAAATGTTAGTTTGCTGATTGCTAAAGCAGCCAGCTATGCAGGGCTTTCCCCGTTATCTCCAAACCACCCTCTGATAATGCGGCTCCAAACATCTAAAGCTCTCCTATCATTTACTTTTTTTTTTTTGATGATAAGGTTACCGTACTCTCCTAGAGCCTAGTTTCATGTAAGAAAGCGCAATTTAGATATTTTATGTTCTGCTAGCTGCACATCAACTGAGCAGTTTAAAGCAGTAATTCGTTCAGATTAAAATGTTACCTTTAGTTTCCCTGAGAGGGAACAGTGAAACAGCCCTCAGTTAAGCACTTCCGAAAAATGTGTTTGTTTCTAATATATTTCCATGAGCACCATGGTAGACAGTTCAAATTAACAGCCTGGAAACCATTCGTTTGTAAGACGTCTCCAATAAAAACTGAGTCAATTAACTTTAAAATGATTTGTTTGTATTGGTTGTATTTTTGTATTTTAATTTGAATTTTGTAATGGATTTTAGAGGTTCTCATAAAAATGTTGCATACATTCATTCATCTTCTAAACCACTGCATCCCGTTAAGGGTCACGGGGAAGCCTGGAGCCCATCACAGAAAACATAGGGTGCAGGGCAGGGCTCCAACCCACCACAGGACACACACACAACCCAACACACACTACTGATAATCTGGACACACCAATCAACCTAACCTGCATGTCTTTGGACTGTGGGAGAAAACCAGAGAACCTGGAGAAAACCCACCAAGCACAGGGAGAACATGCAAACTCCACACACACAGACGCAAGGTGGGAATCGAACCCCAGGCCTGGAGGTACAAGATGACGGTGCTATCTACCACGTCATCATGTTACATACAGCTTTAATTAAAAATTATTACATTTAGTTTCATGTGCAAAATTGCAAAATTGCACAAAAATAAATCCTAATCATCCCCCAAAAAACCAAATAAATACAATATTAACTAAATAATTAAAATTAATTATCATGTTTCGTTAAGTCTGTTAAAAAAGGCTAAGATGGAAAAAGAAAATTATGCAAAGAAATTTAAGAGTTGTGCCAACATTTCCTGAACAGAGACTCAAAAGGTAAATATGTTTGGATTGCACTATTGATCATTAGCGCAACTTGTGAAATTTACAAGGCTGCTCATTTTACACACACATGACAAATCCATCCTAAATGCAACAGCTGGAGGCTGCAATTTACTGCACATGTCCTCCTTCATTCCCCATCCTTATATACACTTTAAATGTGTCTTTTCGTACCAACACTCGTCATCACATGATATTTAATGTGCTTCATATCTTAGAAACTGAGCTCACAATGACAGCAACCAAAAAACTCCAACAGAATTTGTAAAGCAGAGACTAAATTGAGCAGGAACATTAAAGAGGACAGTGAGGCAGAACAGTGAGATAATGACACACAGTGAAGACAAATACACCCCACATGTGCATAACATATTTACATCTTTGCCTCTGAAGTGTTAGGATGTTCCTGAACTGCAGATCTCACACACACGTGCATCTGTGCTGTTGATCATGACAGAGAGCAGAACACACACAAAGATGTGTTCACCTTCATTTCCTTCACCTTTCCATCCATCCATCCATTATCTTAACCGCTTATTCCTGGTGAGGGTCGCAGGGAAACCTGGAGCCCATCCCAGAGCA
>JABJVR010000034.1:1747147-1764893 GCA_025773905.1 Chitala chitala | reverse complement strand
CCCAGAGAAAACCCACCAAGCACAGGGAGAACATGCAAACTCCACGCACACAGACCCAAGGCGGGAATTGAACCCCATGCCGGAGGTGCGCGGCGACAGTGCTAACCACCACGCCACCGTGCCGCCCCTTCACCTTTCCTTCAGGTCCTTTTATTCATTATAAGCCTTCACAGCTTCTCATAGCTTAATCATGAATGTACTGTTGAAGCATTGACTTAGCAATTTAACAGCTTCTCCATCTACGCGCCTGCTTCTTTGTCCCTTTGACTGTATTAGAAATTAACACCTGGTGCGTTTGCAGCCTCCCCAGCCATACATCAGCTTGGCACACAGGAGATACTGTTCCTGTTTCTGTTCTTTTCTCAGCGGTATCTTTCTAACTGCCTCTGGACCTAAGATGCTTCTAGAACTGAAAAAGTTTAGATGTTGGGCTGTGTAAAGGAAATGAGCAGGCCTGCACAGTAGGAAACGCATGGCCTGGGGCTGCTTAGGAACACTGCTTAGGACACTGCTATTTCCTGTTGATATCTTGGGGAAAGGGACAAAGGCTTTGAAGGGGCCTTACGTCCACAACACGTCTATGTCAGCACATTACGCCAGCTGACTTATGGCGAGCATTTCGTGTATTGGCCGAAACTTGGTTGACCAGGTCTCCCTGACATGAGCCACACACGCAAGATCACTTTATCCATATGAGCCCGTGCATGTGAGGGGAGGAGTGTGAGCTGGCAGGCACGGCCCAAACACTGGACTTAGTCATAACACTATGTGAAGAGCTTTGTGTGAGAAGCGCTTCCTCCCTTGACGCACGGACGTGGTTCCTGTTGTCAAAAAATGTGGTTTCCAACACAGGCCATGGGGAAGGTAAAGTGGTGTGGGGTGGGGCCAAGTCCATATATGGTCTGTTGAACACTAGCAAAAAAAATACGCAGAGGTTTTAAGGAGGCTCTTTTTCAGTCCTCATGTGCTGCCTCACACATTTAGATGTATTTTTGCTCTTCCAGGAAAAAATGTGCTTATTATACCTGTTCATAAATAATGCAAGCATACTTCTCATCTAATAAATAAGGCAGAACACAATTAGCACATATTACAGAGACTGAGAGGTGCTTGTGAGGACGGACAAGTGAACTGGTGGGGTGTGGGTGCATGTGGGTCAGCTGATCTCAGTTAGTTCCCTATGGACTGAAAACTGCATGCAAGGTGACAGAAACACAACGGCATGCCCTTGTAAGAGTTAATAACGGAGCTCCAAGGAAATTAGAGTCAGTATGCTACTTTATGCATGTACTCTGTAATTGGGTCCTCTAACATGTTCACGTGACAAGAATTTCTGTAGGTCACCAAGGTCTGTCAGTGTCAGATTCTTTTTTCTTTGTACTCTTCCTTTCAAACCCACCCCATAATAAAAGTGCTTTGAAATATCAGTTGATTTATTTCAAATGACATCAATTATGCCATGATTAGTTCTGTGCAATATGCTTCGTTAAATCAGCCCTTTTCTATTTGTCACTTAAATTTGTACGTGTAATTTAAGAGCATAATATTTTCCAGACATTGGTGTTATGTACCAAAAACCACAGTAAACATATAAGTGGAAGATGTAGAAATTTTTGTTAAAATTAGTATCAAGCTCAGATTGAGCCATCTGTAATTTAATGTTCCTTTTTTTTTTAATTGAAGAGTGTTCTTATCCCAGCATGTCGATAACAGCAACCAAAACACCGAAAAGAAAAATCTCAAGATTTTAGAATAGACTGTCTTAAATAACAAAATTTAGTCTGTAAAAGTACTTTGATCTCATTCTTTTCAGTATATTTCTGCCTTGGAAAGCTATGTAATGTTTTTTATTTTTTCAGCAAATGTGATTCAAAGTTTAATGGTCGGTTCCCCTATGTATAAGCATCTTATAATTTGTCAAAATCTAAAACGATATGTTGGGGGTAAAACATCTTTTACCTGATTGGGCTTAAGATTTAAGAATGTAAGATTGTAGCTCAGAATGGATCTGCCGTAACTGTATTGTGGCTGTTACACACACTCTCTACCATAAACTGAACGTGGAGTTTTCTGAGTCGTGTCACAACAGATAACTATTTCCTGTTTTATTTGCTTTTCACTGTGATTACTGTATATATCCTGACACAAATTTGATCCGTTTTGGTATTCCATCCCAGTTTGATATATTGTGCATGCATATTTCATTTGAGATTGTGTATAGGAAAACTTACCAGAGTTAGGTAGAGCATGCTATTTTCAGTTACGTATCAGTGTTGAGTTTTACATACTTTTTGTTTTCCTGTACTCTGGTACCCTTGATTACTCTTTACTGTGACGAGGGTTCCTAATTTGCATAGTTTGCTTCTGTATGCACATGGGAACCATTGCCTAATTTGGACATAGCACGTGTAGTTATATGATCATACCACATTTCAGATTTTGAACAGACCATCCATACACCCTCTGAATCTAAAGTTATGGTTTGTTTTGAGGTGTGATTTATGAACACAAAGTCCCTATTAACCTTCTTTCACAGAACAGAGCTAAATTCTCCCTTGATGTATGTTAATTTTGTTTAACAAAACCTGATACTTAATGGACATATTCTAGTAGTTTTGGATACCTGGAAGTACTTAAGTAGCCTATTGGATAAAGGAACCACAAGTTTTTGATCTATAACCATAACCAATAAACACACATCTGTAAAATTCATTATACATATAAAGAGAATCTGAGTGTGATGTTTGCACTGGTTATGTTACATTCCAGAGCTGGACTCCGCGATGTTGTAGTAGACCGGGAAACTTTGAGGTGACACATACCCACGTTCCCCAAAGCTCCTGCAGGTTGTGTAAGTGTGGCTGCTACTTCATATCCAGTCTGCAAAATGTAGATGGAAATACAAATGGCTTCAGCGCTTCAGCTTGTTTGGTTAGTGTAAGGGTCTACTTAACAGGTTTATACTGCTCACATATTTACAGCCCACTTCCAGACACCTCTTATCATAATGTCATCTTGCTGTACCTCCTGGAGAAGCTGGAAAAGCCACGTGAAGCTGAAAGCGCTTCAAACCCAATTAGGTTCTTACACTGAAACCCACCCGTTCTGAGATTCCTCTAGAGACACACATAAACACTTTTACTAGTTCTGCAGTAGACCATAAAATAATTTGTCTTTCTCTGCCACAATAACCGAGAACATCAGAATATCTTCAAAATCGTATTTCCATTTAAAATCTTTTGCAATTTTTGTGAATCTTCAGAATATTTCCATAAAAAGTATGCAATCTTACAGCACAGATTATTGAGAGAGGTTTGAGCTCCTTCAGAATCTTATTATGTTGTAATGATCTATGTGTACATTTCCCTTTTAATGTGGAAATCTGTCCTGCAGCACTTGGCTTTGTGGCTTTCTGTGTGTCTGACATGGTTATGTGTGGAGAGAACTAAAATAAGTGTTTTATTTATATTGTTCTTATTGTTCTAATTGCTATTTTAGTGTATGCATCAATCATAGGACTTGTACTGAGTAGATGTGCTATGCTTAGACTGAAAATAGTAAGGCATAAAAACATGGCATGAATGTAATCTATTAAGGAAGTTATATTATCTGAAGTACATTAACATAACTGCTTTGCAGTATACAGAGTGAGGGGTGGGGTTCACCCTAATTCAAAATATATAAACCACAAAAACCCTATGAGAAAGTCCATCAAAGCACAGAAAAATAACATCTAGCTGTTCAATAAGAACTGAGGGAGGCACTTTGCAGTCCCCCCTTCCCACAAACACACATCCACTTTTAAAATATGTCCTTTTCACATGCCCAGTTTTAAAATAAATTTGTAAGCTAAAATTACTTTAGTCTACTGTGGAACTACAAAAATAGTGATAACAGGTAAAACAAACATATTTCAGCGGATTGTGATTTGAACTCAAGATGTACTGCCTTTTAATGCAATGCTTGGAGATGTGGTTTGGTGTTTAAGGATAAACAGAGGCATAAATTGTACAGACAATTAACTACAAATTAGACCAATTAAGCCCAGGAAATTAGTTTGAATGAAAGGCAGAAGAAGCAATGAGGTAAACAAACACAGGTACAGAATCTGGCATCTATTTGGGTTTCATATGTCATTATATAATTACACAATAAGACTAAACGCATCTAAGTGCATTCCAGTTCATGTGCTTATATCTATACAGAGCACACTGTAGTAGTAATGAATTCCACTATTGTTTTAACTTAAGTTCAAATGTTCATTTTAGATCTAGCTCTCTGAAATCTCAGATACGATCAGTTATGAATACCACTTCTAAAACAGAACAAACCCCAAATGAAGTCTTGCCGAAATTCTAAATAACCCCTTTGTTCCACAGACAACATTATTTCTCAATTTTACCCCGACCACAAATCTGGACGGTGGAATTCTCCACTTCGTTAAGTCTTTGGTAAGTAGAAGAAGAACAATTCTGGACTACATGTTCACAATGCCTGTTTACTGGATGCTGAGAACGATTTGTTTTGGCGTGTAAAACGGAACGTCCTTGCTTCATTAACCTGAAGCTGCGAGCAAAGTTCAACTTGTTTGAAACCTACAAAATCTCCTTCTAAGAAACACCATGCGGATTGTGGATTTTAAGTTTAATTTCAATTTGGTGACACTAGAGTGCCACACATGGTCTTAATTATGCTAATGAATGAAAAAAGCAAACAGAATTGTTTTAACGCAACATATAAAATTCACAAAACAACTGAAAAAGATTTATTATTCAGAGGATGTTGTGCTGTTTTCAAAGAATGGTAACAATTTGTAAAGTATGAAAAAGAATTCTAAGCCCAGAAAAACACTGGCACCTTGATTAGGCGACAGTTAAGCTTCATTCACTGATCATCTAACAGTTTTGACTGGCAATGACTATGTTACATGTAAATATAAAACATAGTTTTCTCAGAACAGGGTTATAATTCATGTAATTACGGACAAAGCGTTTTGTGCATGTTAGGAGTTGTGTCACACAGGACACTCAGTCAATATCTTGCCAAAGACGCCGTTCTTCACAAACGTCAAACTGACATTTTTGATAGACAGCACGTATTTGCCAAATATTTGCGTGAGAATGATGCAGATTAAAATCTGTGTGCAATAACACAGTCGGTAGTGATAATGTACAAAATGTGTTCTCATAATCAGGATTTCAAACAAAAACACGTTATTTGCATTTAATAAATAGACTAGCCAGACAGAAAAACAATTCTCAGGCTTGAAACATTACGAGAAAAAGTAATGTTAGCTGCGTTGTAGCATCTTTGTTAAATGCCATTAATTTATATCCTGGACAAGGCTGCAGGTAGCCAGGAGCTTACGCCAGGTAAGGTAGAACACGAGATGGGGTACACCTTGAACAGCACGCTGACCCATCAGAGCATGAGCTGATAGTTCAAATATTAAAAAAAAAGAAAAAAATTTGGATGTCAGTTAGTTGTTTCAAATGACAGTGTAACAATTCACCTGAACACTGTCAAGTGCACAGCCTGTTTTTTGAAAAGTCGTCACAAAACAAAGTAGAAAAAATAAATGAGTACATGAAAATAAATCTACTCAGGGCACATGGTAGATCATTCCACGGGAAACAAAACACAAGGAAACTTAAGACAGGCAGATGGAAACAGTACTGCAGATCACACATGGACAATGGTCCAGAAACACAGCACTCAGAGAATTCAAAACAGGACACAGAACTTAGAGAGCTCAGCATGCAGAAAGACTGGCAATGCAGTTTCTCACAGGACCTGCTGGTCAAACAGGTAGGCTTCATGAACAGGTAACTGAATGATTCATTTCATTTTCTGGATTGTTTAGCCAAATGAAAGGTCAGGACAGCTGTGTGTATTTTTGCTTATATGTAATGCAACTGGGAGTCAATCTGCCAATGGGATCAATATAATTACACAGATCACATATTTATACTCTTTGAGCTAAGTCTGCTTTAACAGACCGTGCATCTCAGCAAAAGCAGATTTATCAGAATTAACCCCCAATCCTGCTTTACTGTCAGGTGTTCACTGTTCTGAACCCATCTATATGTTTGCTGAGAACACCTGGAAAATTGCCTTCACCTTTGAATTTATGTTTCTTTTTCCACTCTCATTCTAAACTTACATTCAATTAAAATATAAAACCTAAAACATTTTGTCAGTTGATTAAACTGTTGGCTTGCAAAAGTATAAATACAGAAAAATAACATATAAATGGTGCATCCAAATGGGGATTCCAGTGCTTGTTGTCACTAAATTAGAATAAACTGTATAGTTTTACACACATGTCTGCGTGGAAGTTGCAGAGCATGTGACACTGCTCCTCAAGTTGTTAAAGAAATTACTTAAGCTCCAGGCTGGGGTCACTCAGTCATCTATGAAAAATTGCGATGTACAAAACAAAAGCTCTTAGGGGGATTAAAGTGTCTCTCTTTCCAGCTACGGAGCTCAGAGGAATCACTGCTCCCGGCACAGAGGTACCAGCATCGTGGGGGATTATTAAAGTGCCAAATTAATGAGGAAAAAGACCGCCCCAATAGAGGGGCTACGTTTTCATGTGTTGGCAGTGAGGCCAACAACTTTCTCAATTAGGCATTGCCACCAGCTGAGCTGAATGTAGGCTGAGGCTGTCGAGGTACAGCTCGCTTTCAAAACTACTTTCAGCTTGGCTTCACTGGTCCTTTGATGTGCGCCATTTTGAAAAGGTCCATGAGTTCTTCTTCTGTCAATGCACATCTTCAAACAAGGGACCTAATCCTGAGCACTTTACCATTTTGTTTGTTTATTATTATTTTTTTTACTAAGTTGGAATCAAATCGTATTACTTGGCATGTTTAATTTAAGCAAGTGATCAGTTTAAGTGTTGCCAAGCATTAGAGAAAGGTTTTTCTACTAGTGAGTTTTTTTTAACAACTGAAATGAAGGTATCTTTGGGTACATCGGTTCTTTTAAACATTTTGTAAGTGCATAATGATTCCTTCCAAAGGGCAAAGCAAAGTCGCATTTTGTTAACAGCATCAGACCTCTTTTACTTCCAGAACTGGAAGTAAACTCCAGAACTCATCGAACTTCAGGGGGCTATGAAGTCATAAAAGAGGAGCATGTCATTGTGGGTAGTCTTCCCTCAACAGTGGCAGAAAAGAGAAACAGTTTCTGCTGAGCAAGTCATTCTGAAGAATGATAAGAATTTATGCATTTAAGCAATTATAGGACCATGTTGTAAGTCTGCAGACTTACATTTGAAGTACTTTCCAGAGTGATGTGCAAAGGGAACTGCTAAAAAGCAGAGTGTAAATGTGAAGCACTGACATGGTTAAATTGAATAAAATAGTGACCAGATGTAGATCAGAACCATTCTGGTGAGGTGGTGGATTGGATGGCCTTTAATGAGGGAGAATTCTGTGGGATTTCTTCACTAATTACCCTCTCCATATAAGAGTCATGCTCCAAATGTCCCCTGCTGGGCAAACTAAAATGTTTCAATCCTCAAAGAATGTGGATTAGGCATTACTTGAAGAGTTGCATCACTTCAAACTGAGGTGTGCTGCGATGCACCTTTTGTTACTTACTCTGTTACTTTTGTTACTTTTTAGAGTAAAAAATGCACACGTAAACATGTGCACACACAAATACACACAACTGAAATTCCAAGTCTGACAAATTCCGAATAAGAACACAATGCCCTCTTAAGATGTAGAAACATTAATTTAATGCCTTTATAGAATGACCAGCCCTTCTTATAAACATTTCTCTTGGCAGCATGCTTTCATCGGTTTCATCTGATCAAGCACGCTGTGTGGAAATCATCAGCAAACATTCCCACCTCCCAGCTCCACACTTGCAAGCTGCAGTTCCACACTACATTATACTTAAAGGAATTCTCATGTTCTCTCTCCCCTTCTCTCTCTGTCACTATTGGATACATATGTTTGCAGACTTCCTGCTATTGGCCACTTCAGTTTACCTGCTGACATATGATGGTCTTACTGTGTGATAATGATCCAACGAGGCAAAGGTCCATCTAGATCTATGATGTACAAAAGGAAATACATGAAGTAATGTGAAATAATAGAGTTTACTGTGTAAAAAAATTATAGATTAGCATGTAAAATCTGGAATTAGAGCTACAGTGCATGGAACAGTAAGGTCATGTCTCATTGTGTTCTTTTCATTACTTCTGAACAATATGACTATTGAAATGAAACAGGAAACAGAAGCCTCACCTTGAAAGATTGTTGAATTAGATGACCTTGTTAAAACTGTATCTTAATTTATGGTAAGCATACTGGACTAGATGGCAAAATAGCTGCTGTGCACATGTGCACAACACAAAGTAAACTCATAAAGTCATAAAGCCAATTGAAATAGGAAATGTATTTCAAAAGCAGGTAGCTGCAAAACATGTAAAGATACAATAATTTTTACTTTATATCCAGTCCGTAACATGCTAAATATTAAAGATAAACTTGATTGTACCTTGGAGGGGGGTTGCTTTTATACAAACAGGTAACAGAAAAGAATAAATACAATTGAATCACTTTTCATTTTACTGCTGGCTGAAAAAAACAGAAATTAATTCGTTTTTATCAATATTTTGAAATGTCTGTATTTAATCTCATTAGTAACTGTCTTGCCAATTTATTTGTAACCGTTTGGCCAGTATTTTTGCATCTTTTCTGGAAACAAGTTCTATCTTGCAATTCCATTTAACAAACGTAAACCTCTGACCTATATTGGTCATGACACATTACAGTCATTGAATTAGTGGGATGCCTTAAACTGGGAAAGGTTGCTTGCCCATGGAAGATGCATGTTGATTTCACAGACATTAGAATCTCTTAAAGACCATAACTTGGACTTCATCCATTGCAGCAGCAATGGAACAAGGATATTTGTGATAGAACCACATATACACACTTCTGTGTTTAGTGATCTCAGTTATTATTTATCAAGAGGCCTGCACTTCATTCACTACAGTAATACGGCGACTTCCTCAGAGTGCTGAGGCCACTAAAATTCTTTATCAGCCATTTGACAGCACCACAAAGGTCAGTGGATACCCCTGACATGTTATAATTCACCGTGTCATTGTGGTAATAATCATTTACCTTATCTTATTGAATGTTAAAAATGCCATGGTAATATTTTGAATTACTTGTTGGTTGGCCTTTTTCGGGAAGCACTTTATGAAGTTACCACAACTTTAACAGGACAATTAAGAAATCCTGTGTGTCCATTATTGAAGATTATATCACTGCTGGTGACTCTAAAACGTTCTGGTTATTAGCTAATGAACTCATTAATCAATCGAATTTATTGTCTTTAACATCCATTGCCCCAAATGAAAGAATTTCAAACCCATATTTAAACAAAATTTTAAATAAACAATCTTGCGGCATCACAAATAGCACCTGGTTTAGCACTCTGAGAAATGGGCAAACAGATGTGAGAATAGC
Organism: Chitala chitala; assembly: GCA_025773905.1. NCBI lineage: Eukaryota > Metazoa > Chordata > Actinopteri > Osteoglossiformes > Notopteridae > Chitala > Chitala chitala. Next base: position 1,755,399 of record JABJVR010000034.1, on the reverse strand, counting down.
TGGAGGGGGGCACAAACCTGGCATGGTGGTCAATACCTGTGAAACACATTTACTTTTGGCTTTAAAGTAAGATATGGTACACATGAGATTAAAATGTGGCAGTGAAAAAGTACCTTTATCTTCTAGCCTTGCTCAGAGCCACACACTGATCACTTCTCATTCACACGACAAAAAAACTTCACTTTTCTATAAACTACACAGAGCTGAACATTCTGCTAAGGTAAAGGCTTAAAGAGTGGTCTCCATCATGGTAAGTTACCTAGCACTTCTAAATTAGGTATGTTTACTTAAAGCAAGAGCTCTTGTCTAAGCAGAGTATCATTGACTCCAGAAGATGACTCATGGACATTAATTTGTGGATTATTTATAGAGCCTAACTTTTCTATAAATTCTATTTTAGATTTTTTTCCACGATAACATAACACTTAGTTGTTGTTGCAGACGGTTACTGTGACGTCAGGTCATTTGTCAAGGGGCTTCAAAGCAGAGTGGAGAGCAACGGAGATAAAGGTCACACCAGAAAAGTTCTGAAGAAACGTCTTCGTACCTGTGCATTGTTTCTGTCTAGAGAAAATGTAAAAATAGACGGAAAAGCTATTTCCTGGCAACAGCTAGCCTGCCAAAAAATTGTTACCAGACCATGACAACATTTCCATTTGCCTTGACACAATAAAGAAAATAAGAGAGGACAGAAATACAACACAAAGTGTAGTGGAAATGATAATATCAGTGAAACCTCTTTCAACTCATCTTCTATTACTTAAAAAGGTAAGGAAAGAGGACAGCAACAAATATTTAGCATCTTTAATTGATACAACCAGCCTTCTTTATAACTGTTATTATGTATGTTGACCTTTAATGTCTATGGTTACAGAAGCCAATTATCACAAACATTCAGACAAATAAAAATGAACAAAGAAGCTATTAAATGGACCTGATTCAAACCTGATTAACTCTCAGGTTTCTAATTTATGTTAACAAACTGTGGTCTTTTTCACAGCTATAACCCTTTTTGAAAACGTAACTACCTGCACAATTGTCAAATTTGGGCAAGGGAACCGTCCCTCATAAGTGCTGACTTTCTTTTAATTGAAGTGTTGTGCTGATTGGTGGAAAGAGAGAGCAAGTCATCATGCATTTCTGCCTCTGAGAACGTGAAGTGCACACAGATAACTTGGACATCAACGCAGTGCCTTTTCAAGTCCTCAGACTCTGGCAAATGGGCCAAAAATGAATAAAAGCTCATTCTCCTTCTCGTAGAGCAGCCATTCAGTACTTCCTCCATGTTCTGAGACCCTCACAGCTCTGCAGATGAATGTGATCTGACAAAAGCAGCATATTTCTGTACCAAGTAAAGCAGTGGTAGACCAGGCTGGTGCTCACACACATTACACTGTGAATGATACATATATCTTGCCTAAGAAATGGTTATTTACCCTAAATTAAAATGTAAATGTTTCCCACAAATAACTTTGAAAATCAGCTTTCGATATATCTTGTTCAATATGGTAAAACCTTGTGCATGAGGTATATATGTTTTGCACTTGTACAGAATACAGATGTAAACTGAATGAAAAATAAAATACCTACTTTTATTTCTCAAGTAGTGAGAAACAGCACGAGGGTGCAATTGAGTGACTGAGTGAGCAATGAGTGAGAAAACGAGTGAACAACAGAGTGTATAAGTGAGAAAGGAAGCAGACATTGTTTCTCATTTTCAATAGTTTATTCAGACCTCCCTAAAACCTTTTGGGCATTAAAATGAGCTACGTACACCCTTAACTTACAGATAAATGACAAATGCTTCTGTAGAACATATTTTTCTTGTATTTGAAAAATAGGATGTATAAAAGTACATAAAGATAACACCAGACGTTTCTTTTCGTGTGATTGTACAGACAACTTTCAGTAATGTTTCTCAGTTGTTTCGGTATGACACCTTAATGGCTGCTGAATGGGCAATGTGGATGTTATTGAAACCTGGTAACAGACATAATTTAATCTTGTTTGCTTGAACTTGCTGGACTCTTTGTTCACCCTCCCCTTCTGTTCTACCCTCACGCAGCCTCATATGTCCAAGGGAGAAAATGAAATACTTTCCACGCGTCCGTGCCTGTGTTATTTTTCTTCACCTAATGTTTGGCAAGGGCCCAGCGCCCAGCCTCCTGCTATGGGAGGGGTTTTTTGAGGACAGGGTACCGCTGCTCTGCCCCACATCATCTGTGCAGCGCTTCATACAGCATCTGCAGAACCCAGTTCCTCTCCCTGCATTAATATACCCCCCCCCCTTTCTTGCAATCCCACTGCCCACCTTCCCGCTTTCCCCCAAGTACTAGGAAAGCCTAATCCTGCCGGAATTCTGTCTTCTGCATGCCCTCCCTTACGCGGGGTCTCTTTATCTTTGCCATTCTTACGGTAAAGCAGATTAGTGAGATAGTGCAGATCTAATGGGAAAAGATGCAGTTAAATGGCTGGTGTTGGTCCTTCTGGAGGAGGGTGCTTAAGTGGGTGGGGGGGTGTCTAAAGCTACAGTTTGGGGGGGGGGGGTGCATAGCAAAATGTGCTCCTGTTGGTCTTGCAGGTAGCGTGGCTGATTTGTACACAGCCAGCCGCCGGACGTGCCGTTCAGACTGGCATGCTAATCGGAAACAGCCGCAGTCCGAGGTTTTCTGGGTTTTCACCCTCCAAGAGCCCAATAACACAGTAACAGCTTGAAAATAGCGCTGTTAGGTATGCAATAAAATTGTTCTTTATACCCAATTTAGCATTTTAATATACAGAACGCTGGTGCATTCCCCCTGATTCACTATACACCAATAAAGTCGAGCTGTATGTGGCAAGAGAAGGGAATGAATAAAGGTTTTACCTGCCAAGATCTTGGTCCTTTTAATAGTCTTATTATTTGGTTCCCTTACTTGAACATGGTCATTCCCTGCCAACGAGCTGCACCTTTTGTTTGTAGAAGCTGAAAAGTAACACATAGGCTCAAATATTTCCCTTGACCAAAAATACCTCCTCTCGGCTGACCTCTTCACATATGTACCCTAGCTTCTACAATGGAAGCACAAGGACTGGTCAGACAGAGAGATTGAAATGGAGATGTGGCAAATTACATCTTTAGTCTAATGTCTGTTGTTCTGTATTGTTACTTTTATGCCAGTATGGAGCCAGACTTTTACCTTTTCAGTACTGCTGCAAAACAAACGTGTGAACTTCTAAAAAAATAGCCGCAATTCAATTGTTAGAATTATATTTAGTATATTCCCTGTAAGTGCATTATGCATTTTATTAGTGGCATTGTAACGTTTTTTTTATAAGTATGAAGTGATGATTGAGTGAAATTGTATGAATAAAGAGCTATACGTATGTGTTTTCATATTGTGTAAAACTGCTATGCTGTGTGTTTAACTTCTTGATTTTGGCAGGAGAAATTATATTTAATATTAACGTTTTTTTTTCTTCATGAGCAGAAGTATGATTCACCTACATACGGGCCAAGAAAACATTTAGCACTTTCTGATACAAACACAGATGGCAGGCATTTCATCCAGGACCAAGAATATGCTCAGCTTAAAACATGATGGTAAATACTGAAGAACACCTCAGATTAATCACATTTTCCATTGCTCTTCTCTGAAGTTAGGTGTGCTTTTTAATTCTTTATTTGTGTTGTATAAATTCGTTTGAATTTTCACTGGTTTACATTGGCAGCTTTGCGCCGTCTTAAACAATTGTGCTTCTTTATGAAAACTGCAGATTTGTTTTCATCACAAAACATCTAACGCACACAACCAAAGCTAGTCAGCAGCAGGGCAGAATTATGATTCTTTCCAGAACCTGTTGTTCTATTACCTTAGCAACCCTCAAACATGCTTAGACACCTCTGAAATGCAAGATGCTAAATTGAACACAGGCTTTCAGCTATCACACTGGTCAAAGTGGAAGAAAAAAGGCACATATTTCTTTTGCCTTCATATTATAATTTCTCATTGTTTAATGCTTAGCCATGTTGCTCTCACAAGTGGATTGTCAACATAGATATTGATGTAGTTTCAAAATCAAGTGCCAGGGGACAATGAGCCTGAATTTAATGAGGCAAGCATGTTATTATCACATTTCCACTACATTGGCTCATAGACCAGTATCACTTTTTAAGTATTTAAGATTTATCATGCAGTGTATTATCTAAACACATTCCACTGTGACAGCCATACAATGGAACGTGCAGATGTTATTACAAAAATAAAACATCTAAAATCACAGAAAGAATATCTATACCATTCCATAATTAAAGGTACAATTTTTCTTGTGATCATATGGTCAGAGTGTTACAGTAAACCTGTCATATACTGTGAATACATAAAATAAAGAGTTGCATTGACCAACCTTGAGGAAAAGAAGACAGTAAAATGTTAAGAATGCATATTACATGCAGTGTTTTAGTCATAATACATTGAGCAATGTGTAATTACAGCTGCCATCACCTTGAACATCACAGAGTTATAACATTTCTAAGTGAACAGTGAAATGAAACCAGTAAGACACTTCTTAAACAAACTGCTTCCCAGAGCTGGCATTTTTGGTCCAGGTGGCCAACGATTACAATCCAGAATCAGTCCATATAATAACAATGCATTGTATTGACCCCAAAGTATGTTGGCCCACCAGGATCACGCCTGGTATGCCAGATTACCAATCCAGCCCTGAACTGGTTAGTAGGCCTGATAGCCATCCACACACAAGGTCGGCCAGTGCCACTCTGGCATTTGACAGAATGTCCTTATTAGCAGACTGCCTATGCTGCTTCCCAGTTAAAGTGAAATACTTGCTTAATTTATATTGTGTATCTGTAAAACCATTAGATGGCTGACTACATACAATATCACAATGTTTTTACCTAAAAACAAAAAAGTGTAATAGGCAGTATTGTAAAATCATGCAAAGCATCAAAGAGGTTACTACACATGCCATTTTCGTTGTCTGTGTTTACTTAATTAAATCATCCAGCAGCACCGCAACGCCTGGCCATATTTAGTGTTGAATAATAAATGTGTGTGACCATTCCATCGCCAGGAAGGAACACAAGCAAATTCTCATATAAAGTAAAATATTCTTAGGAAGTCATTTTCTTTTGAGATGATGAAGGCATAACTATGTCATTTTAAAACACAAACTTGTGTCATACTCCCTCAAATCTCAGTTTGTCACTTGGGAAAAATGGCAGCATGGGAAAAATGCCATCATAGCCTTAGGTTTTACTGTAAGTTCTCACACCTTTTGTGAGTCACCAAGGAACTAAAAATAACTTAATGGTTTTAAATGTAAAAAATTATGTTTTTAAAGAGATTTTTTACCACTGTGTCCACCTTATGCCTGTTCTTACACTTTATGTATCCAAAGAAAGGCTTGAACTCTCCTTTGCTCTGATTTGAAAAAAGGATATTGAAAACCAACTGATTATAACTACTTAACATGGTATAACATATTTCGTACAAGCTGTCAGACGTTTTGTAGCAGCCAAAAACCAAGCACAGACAAATTAATGAGCCAATGGTTGAAAAAGGTGTCAGCAGACAACTAAAATATGACAATGTTACACATAAACATATAATAAAGGTCTAGAGCATCCTTTAAAAGGTGAGCACTTCATATGAAAGATAATATGACTTGAAAAAAAGGCCTGGGTGTTCACAGTCTAGGCAGATCTCAGAACAAGCCTTCCATGATTGAAACCAGAAGAGCATAGGCAGTCTGACTGTTGCTGTGTGAGCTCACATAATTATACTAGCGATAATCAACAGACTTGTGCTAACATTTAGTTAAGTAGAACAAAAAATAATATAAATTAGGTCTGAGTGGGCATTATCTTATGTTATCGAAAAATCCGGGCACTGGGATTGTTTACAAAAATAATTGTGCTGGTAATTAGTCATTATGGATTCTAAATGTTGCCAACCCGAGATGCTGGCTAGGTTGCATGAGCAGTTTCATCAGATTTTTACAGTTAGTGGGGGTCTTTAAATCCTTCCAACAATGACAGACATCAGTTTACCAAGACAAAAAATTTGTGGAGAAGCATTTCATTGCTTTGTCTCTCATTAAGGTAAGAACAGTGACATTTATATGAAAACAGAACAAGTGTTAATGTCCTACTGGTTCAATGGATGGAACATCAAGGTAGGAGTTTCCCGGTTTAAATCCCAGCCCCGCTGCCAGGTACAACCGTGAGTGGGACACTTTAGCACCAGCTCCCCTGGTACTGGTGCCCACTGCCGCCAACTAGCTTGATCAAAATATTAGAAATACCTTTAGTAAGTTTACTGTCTAATTAGCAGCAGTTAGGATTGCAGTTTTGTTTGAGGCAATTTGTTTAATCTATCATTTTCAGCAAATCTCGTGTGATTTTTTTTTTGGAGTTTTACAGTTTTGGCAGAATAAGAAACAAAGCAGTTTGGAGAGACTTGTTTAAAAAAATGTTGCAAGTAATTGTTAAAAGCATATGTTGACACTAAAGAGGCAATGCTTATATCTAACCCAGGAAAGTCATTTTATTAACTCAGAAGATGGGCTTTTTTTGGTGGGAGGGGAGGGGGTGGGGTTGCCAATTAATTCCATGTTTTGTCCATGCACTCAGGCTTCCAGTGTCACACTGACATTGGAAGGAACACTTTGTTCCCTATTTCTACTGCATCGTCCTGGCCTTCAATACACCTCATTCATGTGCTGGAAACTGTGCCCAGTGGACAGAGTGTGGCAGAAAACCCTCACTCTGCTACCTTCTGCACTCTCCAACCTTCTGCACTCTCCAACCTTCTGCACTGTCCTATCTTGCCCCCCTACCCCAGCTAGCCATTGGGAAATCTCAACATGAGATTGAGCACCAACATTCCCTGGATGTAAAAAGTGACCCAAGAAGTGCTGTGTTTGCCCTGGATCACCTCCTGAGTGCCACAACACTTAAAAAAAATCAGGCTGGTACATTAACTATGGAAGGGTTTGACTTTGCACTGATGTAGCACGTCTTTAATAAACCAAGAGTCCTAATCACCCATTTATTACATTTTTATATTAAAAAGTTTCTGGGAATGTGTACCCCTAAGAATGTAAATAAAATGCATGCCAGAAACCTTGTCTATATGTGGATTGGTTACAACAACAACAACAACAACAACAATAATAATAATAATAATAATAATAATAATAATAATAATAATAATAATAATGTAAAAGTGTCATAATCATGGTTTTTTTCCTTAGACAAAAAACTGCTGGTTCATTTCCTCTGTTTTTCCCTTTCCTTCACTGTTCCATCAAGTGAAACCACACCTCAGACATGATCCAGTGTGACAAAAAATTATAATAACAACCTCCTCAGACCTTCAGGCTGGTGATTCAGATGTCTGGTCTGAAACCTCATATTAATGTCATTTACTTGAATATGAGGATCAGGAAGGAAAGTCCAGTGACTGGGTGTACTTACCATGTCTGCGGTTAAGTCCCTGCTGCAGTATCAGTACCAGATATGTGTTCTGGAACTGGCAGATAATCTTTTTTTTTCATATTTTCATTTTCTTTGTTTTTAATTCACTTAAGTAAGATGACACTGAGATTGGAAATTTGGCTCAGTTATCGCACTGTCATCAAAAAGAATTGTGCTAGGTCCAGCTAGGTCTCCTGTTTTATTTGCGGAGGGGGGGGTTGTGGGCAGCGGCGGCACCAAAGGGGAGACACAGAAACTTCGCTGCACGTCCTCTGACAGGAAGAGGTACAAGTGACTAATCACTGACTGTGCAAACCATCCTGTTCCCCTGAGTGTGGGTAGACACTTCCGCCACAAAAAGAAGTGACCCCCCACCCTCCTCTGGTACCCCCCCTCCCTCTGAGCCACCACAGAGCATGAGTCTGATTATGTGTGAAACTAGGACTGACTGACAAAGTGCTTTCAGTGAGTACACCCCTCCCTGAGGTGTTTTGCAGAAAGTGAAATGTTTCAGCAGTTAGAAAGTGCGAGATGTCTTTCTGCACATGAGAGACCTTAAACAAACCACTTGTGTCAGTCCACTGTTATGACCCCGCTATCTTCATGCGGAAACTTTTGGGGTTGGCACTGAACAATTGCTTGGGCATTTCATGCTCCATGTGTTGCCAAGAAACCTCAACAAAGGTAAACACGTGCAGGGGGGGGGGGGGGGGGGGGGGGGGGGGGGGGGGGGGGGGGGGGGGGGGGGGGGGGGCGCGGGGGGGGGGGGGGG
>JABJVR010000034.1:1716096-1745325 GCA_025773905.1 Chitala chitala | reverse complement strand
TGCACCCCCCCCCCCCGCCCTGCTGTGCCCCACAAGCAAAGAACAGTGTAAATAGGCTTGCACATGCTTGAGTTATCCAGAGAACATGTCAAGATCGTTGCCCTCTGCTGGCATCACTTGGTTTTACATTAAGCATCCTGCACCCACAGGAGTGTCCAGACAGCTCTGCCAGGCAACACCTCATAGCATTAGGGTCAAGTACACGTTTCATTCTTGATCATTTCACTATTTTCAAAATATTCATTAGTAACCACATTTATTTTGTACATGTACAAAAAACATAAACATTTTTTTTTGTTTCATGTGACTTATTTCAGCAGTTTTATCACTCATACACTGATGTTTTGATATTTTAACAGAGTTAGCAATTACTACAATGTGGGTAACATACAGCATGTCTATGTAATCAGTTTTTTTCAGAACATATCTCATAACAATATGCCAAATACACAGCAGGTGCAAAATGTGTGGACTGAATTTGAAATAATTGTATGATAGTAACATTTCAATGACTTTACACTTAAAAATATGATGGATATTTTTACCAGGGCACCAGGTATTAAACCTGCCTGAAAGGTCCTGGTGAAGTTTGTGGTCAAACATTCGTACTTATTGCTTAAATGGCTTCAACTTCAAGGCCAAGATGGGCTGCTGCAGCTGTACCCCTGAACATGGTACTCCTGCTATTCTCAGCAAATAAACATGGACAGCTGTACAAACCCCTGTATAACTCCAGATGTATCTGTACATTCTAACGTCAGGCCTAATTCTCACAAACAATGCCTTGACATATTTCACATCTTCCCAACATGCACTTTAGCCACATGAACAATGGTCCATGTGGTCAACAGGGGAGAATAAAAAGTACACATGAAAATACATGAAAGAATCACCAGCATCGCCCTTATGGAGATTCACAAGCAGAGCTACCACAGCCCACCTTGAAAAAAACAAAAAACCTGAGGTTCCGCCATCGCCATCACCTCCCCTCCTTGTGATGACGCACAAATCAGCCAGTATCTGATGATGAGCGTCTGTGGCTTAACTGAGCTCCTCAGCATGGCATGTGAGCGCTCAGAATAGCATTACAAACCATCCACTGCAAAGCTGATATTTTCTGTTGGAGTAATTCACTAAGAGCATTTGGGGAGATGAGCTGAACAATTCCAAGTGCTTTGTGAAGATGTAGTTGGGGCAGCGAAACACCATAAAGACTTACTGATTTCCTATTCATTTGAATGATTCTCTTAAACCCTATAATGAACACTTTTAAAGTGAACACTTGGCAGAGGTTTAAGGCTATAATTTATCATTGACAAAAATTTTCAGCATAACGCCATGCAAGCATTATGTCATGCTTCAATTACTTGCTTAATTCCCCAAAAGGCTATCATTTACGTAATCACAGCACATTTGCCTGCTAAGAAATACCAATTATTCCTGGATATGGGTTAAAAATTCACAAGACAGCATCAGCTCTGAACTTCAGAAGAGCGTTCAAACATCCTTACATCATGTCTGTGGTGTGCAAAATTGATAGAAGGAACTTCATGATTGTTTAATAATGTTTAAAAGGCAGTTTTAAAGTTGAAAAGAAATTTTTCAATTTGCTTAAAGAACACTTTTAAACCTGTGAGAATTATACTCCATATATATAATATGAGAGAGAGAGAGAGAGAGAGAGAGAGAGAGAGAGAGAGAGAGAGAGAGAGAGAGAGAGAGAGAGAGAGAGAGAGAGCTCTTTCCCTTTAGAAAGACAGTACAAGTGCTGGTTACAGTGAGCCAGCAACATTTACAACGGCATTTACTGTGCTAGGAAATTTATATTTTAGGACAAAAAAGGAATGTCTGGCTGGTATGAAACAAGCTCTGCTAGAAAAAAAATCATCTTTCCCCATTCCTTTATTCTTTGGTCTCGTTTAAGCAAAAGCAGGCGTTTTCCGTTAGAGCAGTGTTCCATGATAGGTCCACGGCACATTGACTCCATAATAAGTGGTGCTCTACAAACGCACGGACAATGAGGCGTGAATAAATAAACAAGGAGCGCAGGAGATATTAAGAGCTGGTTTAATTTCCAGGAAGACGTCAGAAGGCACTCCCAGCATGCCAGCCCTCTCGCCCACCCCTGCCATTACCTGAGATCTTTCCTCATTGTAATATTGAAGGACTGGAAGTCGGTGATCCACTTGTCACCGTGCTGTACGAAAGTTTGTACAGATATTATTTCTGACTGACAGTTACAGGGAGTGGCCTGCTCTTGTTTTTACTCGCGTGGTTATCCTCTTGCTGAGACCGCCTTCACAAAGATCTCAAAAATAAAAACGAAAAGTGTACAGTATTAACCGAGTTCTAAGAGTGGTCATTTGCAATAGAAGCCAAATGCATGCAAACGAAGCTATTTCTTGTTGTTCGTTAATTACTGAAGACATGTAGGATATCCCTTATGCATTGTAGGTAGACATGATGAATGTTTTAACACATTAGTATATGACAGGTAATTTGATTTGTACATTACTAGCCATTCTTGATTCCATAAAAAAAGTCTTAACTGTGCAAATATATTTATTCCACTCTGGTTTGTCTGTGTGCATGCATGTGTTTTTTTTTTCACTTTGAAGGGCACAGTAGATGACACTTCATGAGTTTTATGAGTTTTTTTCCCACCAAACATGCACCCATAGGATGCCCCAGGTTTATTCAATGCTAAGGGCACTTTATATGACACTACTTCATATTTTCTCCACTTGAAGGGCACTCCCTAACATACTACATCACATTTCTTTCTCTGTAGGGCACATGAAAGAGGCATACACCCTAGATGGCACTCAATCATTATTTTCCCATATGAACAAGAGCCACTAGTAGTATTTTGCCAATCTAGAGAGAAGTTAGAAAATGTTTTTCAACCATGTTGCCCCCCCACGCACCCCCCGAGTCCACCTGTGTGTGTGCGACTGTGTCTAGATCTTGATCACTACATGTCTATGTGTGTAGGACATGTAGTGATCAAGGTGCAATTTTTTCCCTCCAACAAAACCGTCACTCTCCAGCTGTTAAATTCATTTTCAATTTAATTAGCGCTCTTAGTGTATTGTTTAAAGTGGTCGTTCTCTTTTTAAATCAATCAGTGAATCAATCAGTCAATCTATCGATAGACCAATCAATCGGTGAGTCAGTCATCTATTCACATCTGTGAACGGCAGAGCGTGTCAGAACGTTTCTCAAAACAAACTGAAGTCGGTCCCACAGCATGATTTTCCACTTGCTCCACGCTCCAGGGGAAGAATCAAACGACACGGCTCACGAGCAATGTGTTTCTCGTTGAATGCTGAATGTTTACATTAGTGTCACGCAAAACGACGTTACACTAGAAATGGCATCAAACAAACACACAAATGCTGCCACTGACAGACCATTAATACCACCATATAACAAAACCTTAAACAAATCTGAAACCACTTGGTGATTACTAAGTTTTAAAAAATTAATTTTTAATACATTTTGGTCGTATACATAATTTACAATTGCTGTTGTATGTATAGTGTTGTATGTAATGCCACCATGTACAGTATTAATACGCGGTGTACCTTGTCTTGTTATAATCAGGTCTGTGGAACCACATCACAGACATGTCTCAGCAAGGGAACAGGTACTATAGAATAACGTAGCTTCAAATGCGATGTGTAGTTTTTTGCATGGATATGTGCTGTGGTGCATTCTCCTCAGTGTCTGGCCACCTTCTGCAGAGCTGTTCTCTGGAAGCTCAGTTGTGCATCTGGATATATCAAGCGGGCCTGATTTAGCCCTCTCATGCAACGTCTGCGCGGACCATCTGTGTTTGGTGTCAGGCAGAAGGAGCTGATAGAAAGCAGGGCGTGAGTTCACACACCATGATGAGCTTTAGCCCCCTACGCCCAGGATGTGGCTGCCAAGACCTTTGAAAAACAGAGCCTAAATTGGAGAGTCAGGTGTGGAGATGGGAGGGGGCATTGTTTGGAACAGCATTAAACAGCTTGTCTCCACCTCAAAAACATTAAGAGAGAGACCTCTCCCTGCTAGTACAATAAACAGAACTGCCTATGAGAAAACACTAATCCTGTGGTAACCTGCAGACTCCACGTTGAAGGTGGACCAACCATCCAGCCTCTGCTGTCTTTTTGTCAGTCCTGTGCAGAAGTGATTGGCAGATTGTCAGTCTCTATGCTTTTTGTTCATTCACATCCCACGCCAGAAAGCGTTCTGCCTTTAAACATATATTCACATGGATTTTAATGTGCGACATTGAAATGGGTCGGGAGCAATTTTTCTGACCCATCTTGGACAACCAGTTGCTGAACCTGGTATGTATTAATGACTTCAACAGTCGCACAGGAGTGTCACCTAAGAAATCATTAACAACTTTGTTAACAATTAACAACTCTGTGACAGACAATCAGAACATGAACAATATTTCTCACCTTACGTGCAGATTTGGAGGGGATAGGCCCCCAGAATTTGAATGAGAGCAAATTTTCCCCCAAGGCCACCCTCATCATGCATCCTGGTTCATTTACTGACAGGACAAACCAGGTGTGATGTGTACGGTCCCCATCAAAAGTTGAAATGAAACATGCCTCTGTGTGTGAGGAACACAAGCTTCCACTGACTACAGATAAAAGTAACGGTATTGTTAAAAATGACCTTTTTCCTCTTATTTTGGAGATATCAGAATATTGTGTGCAAAGTCACTGATATGCTATAAATGCCAGAATTTGCAAAGAAAAACATAAACCGTAAGCTTAGTGTGAGAATGAGGAGTGCACAGGAAGTAAATATGGCAGAGGACAATGTTGTCCCCATTAGGAAGCATATAAGACCACCTTAAGAGGCACTACTGTATCATTACTTTATGTATGCAGAAATTAACTTTATTGTCATAGCACCAATTATTTAAAGTTAAATACATTTAAAATGTTTTATCTTTCATAGGGACAAACCAATAAAGGACTTCTGATAAGCCAGCAGGAACTGACACCCCACCCCCTCCCACCAACATCTGTACAACACATGACAGCACAAAGCATTTCAACACCTTTCAGCACCAATGGTCGTAACAGGAGAGAAGGATCGGCCTGAAAATCTGTCCCGGAAAGAAATCGTCTCTGCTCACGGCACAAACCCCTTCTAGAAGCAACGCTCCCTGGTGTTCACAAAACACCCGTACCATGTTACCTTTTACATCTGACCTCGCATTTGACTTTGGGCGAGAAGTAGTTCGTCATACGCTTCGTTGAAAAGCAGCATGGAACCGAGGGCTTGGGCTGTTCCAGAGGGAGAGGAGTTTAAGTCCCTCCTCTTCCAGTAAAAAGCTAGATCTAAACTTAGCCCAAGTATGCACGGCACGAAGGTGAGAGATGCTTGCCGCCGGGTGTGAGGAGTCTTGCTTCTCCGTGTATGTCGTGGAATCAGCCCAAGAATCCGCTTGCCACGTTCCCTCAGTTACCATTCATTATGCAACAAGGGCCATCCTGAAACTGAATCTAAGCTGCCATATGCTCAAAATCTTTTATTTTTCCCTGAATCGACAATGCCACTGGTACTTAATGATCTGTATTTGTATTGTCATAATCAACAAGGTGACCGTTTTGTATTTTTCTTGTAAGTGAGGAAAACTGTTCAGAAAGGTAACACAAAAACAATTCAGTAGGTCATATCTGGTTCTGAGTTGCTGCTAAGGTCAATGTAAAATGAGATCTGCGTGTATGTTTTTTATAGCCAAAATAGAGACCAATCACTGCAAATTAGTGCTTGAATCAATATCAAATTCATATAATACTTGCAGTCCTTATGAAAATAATTTAAATACACACATTATCATAATAATGTAGTTACTTGTAGTTGTAATTAATTCTCAAAGTTTCAGTACTACCTACGGTAGCTCATGGAGTATGATGCTTGGACCAGGTTAAGTGCACAGGAAAAATTACCGTGGCAATATTCTCCACTTACCTCGCTAACTAAATGATCAGTGTGAACTACACCTTCTTAGCCTCAACAACTGACTTACAACACGTCAAGCACACAAGTTATGTAAGAGAGTTATCTAGGAGCACGACATTCACAACATTTATATCTTGGTCTTGTCAAAGACTCGATCCATTATCTAAAAATCTGTAATTAATTAAATATTTAGGAATATTTCTGATTTCCTTCAAAGTGGAACATAGATTTTGAAGTATTTTCATAAGTTTCTTATCTAGTATTTTGTCCAAATGGCACCCAGATTAATTCCCAAAACATGTGAAGTAAACCTGTTTATAAAGCACAGTGAGGCCTGAGGCAGGCATGGTATGGAAGAAACTTAAGAGGGAGTTTGTGAGTATCCCTCAGAAGGACATGAGGCTGGTTACACAAGCGCTGCTGCTTTCAGCCTCCTGTCCGCATATCATCCACGATATGGTGGCTTAAAAAGCACAACGTTATGCACCTGGCAACTCAGCACTTACATTACAGCTTTCAGTGAAAAAAAAATACTAATGCCAGAAATTAACACGTGTGTGTTTGCATGTGTATATGAGCATGTATATATACTGAATTAAGCTTTATGGCAATTTAAAGTTGTAAAGATAAATTCTGAATGGATGAATTGTTTGCAATTAGGAAGTCTGAGGAACAGCAGTAAATGTGAGCCACATATCATTATCCGTCTATTCTCTCATTACATTCTCATATATTAGGAAAATTAGTCTTCTTTAAATGGAAACATTGATGACAGTCTTGCTTTTGGATCTGGTTTATACGCTCAAGTGTAGACCTGGACTGTGGAGCCCTAGAGGGACCACGGCTGCATGTTGAAGCAGGCCAGACAGGGCCGGGGCACAGAGTCTGATTCGCCACAGGCCTGGCGGTCTGTAAGACATTAGAACCGGAATTGGAACCAGAACCAAACAGGCATTCCACTGCTCTCCAAAAACATGTAAAAAGAAGGATATTCCTGTAATGCTTAGTGATGGAAAAACCATGCTGCAGGAAGTAACATCTGAGCATTGGGTAACCAACAAGGCAGACTGCCTTCCTATCCTGTAAACTTCTCATTTGTGGTGATGAGAATCGTTTGCCTTCACGGGTGGTAAGACGACGTGCGGCGGAAAACCTCTTCACCCCCCCCCACCGTTCGAGGTTGTTTTTGGCGGCAACTGAGAGATGTTTATTGGAGTGGATGCGAGAAGAAAACAAAGGCCTTGGACCTGGCCTGCAATAGCTCGGCTTGTCCTGCCGCACGCTCACTCTCACACGCATTTCAAAGGTGCTGCCAGTGCGACTCCTCCTCGCCGCACGCCAGCTGTTCTGAGAAAAAAAAAAAACTTGAATTCTGCCAGATTTCACGCCAGCCTGCCAGCCGACAGCCCCAGGGTACTCTGTTGCGGGCTGCCACGTTTAAGCTGGACTGAGCCTGCAAAAAATAAGGTGAACAATCCTTTAAATTGTCTGGGAAGAAGACGGCTTTGCAACTGCGTGTAAATTTGTGCAACCCCAGAATGAGTTTATTATTATTTTATACAATCTTACAGAAACTAAGTACATGGCATCTGTCTAAATATATTTATGTACTATTCATATTACATATGAAGTACAAACCCATTGTTCATTTTCCCCTTTTTCCAAGCAGTTCTATACAGTAACAATTAGAAATATATCAACAGCTTATTTGTTTACATTCTTGAAAATCCATCTGAGAAAAAGGGGAGAATACTGAAATGTTTCTTCTGTTGAGCACTCTGCCCACTAGCAGACAGGACAACACGCAGGACTGTTGTGGTTTCGTACTTCCCTTTGGTCTCCTTGACCATGTGAGGCTGCTTAACATTTTTGCTCCAGACAGACATACCTCTGGACACACCATGTGATTTATCACAAACTGTAATGGGCAATTTATAAAAAGTGTTAAAATATTTTGCTTTTTTTTCCCCCAGATCCAGATTTGTCCTTTTCTAAATATAGGTCTGGTGAGAAGGCAGTTCTTAAAATTTGTCTTCTGATTTCTCTCTGACCTTGTTGAAGTATTTCGGATTATGGTTTTTTTCTAGACCATTTTAGGTTGAATAATTGTACTGAGATGATCAAATGATCAAGTTTAAGGTTAAAAAAATGTTGAGGTTTGATGTTTTCCCCTGTGCTAATTGATTTACTTATGTATTTTTTTATCCAATACTTGTAATATATTTAAATAAAAAATTCACAGTACTATTGTATTATAAAACAAATAAACCTGTAAGTGCAGTCTCGGGGGTCGCACAATGGGAACATTGAGGACTACATCAACATATATTCAGATGGACATAATTGACTACATCAACTTCTGTATGGACATTGTTGTTCCGGAAAGAACTGTACGCTGCTATCCCAACAATAAGCCCTGGATCACGAGGGACATCAAGGGTCTTCTGAACCAGAAGAAGAGGGCATTTAAAGAGAGTGATTAGCAGGAACTTAAGCGTGTGCAGAGGGAATTTGGATTCCACCTCAGGGAGGAGAATGAACAGTACAAGAGGAAGCTAGAGCAAGAGTTGC
The DNA here is from genome assembly GCA_025773905.1 of Chitala chitala. Taxonomy (NCBI): domain Eukaryota; kingdom Metazoa; phylum Chordata; class Actinopteri; order Osteoglossiformes; family Notopteridae; genus Chitala; species Chitala chitala. Next base: position 1,736,775 of record JABJVR010000034.1, on the reverse strand, counting down.
AGAACAACATGAAGGAGGTATGGGGGGGATGAAGAAAATCACTGGTTGAAGCTCGAAGCAGGTTGATACCATTGAGGGAGATGTGGGGAAAGCAAACCAGTTGAATAACTTCTTCAACAGGTTTGATTACTCCAACCCACTGACACCTCACAACACTGCACCCTTCACTCCCCCTCTGCCCTCTCTCTCCTCCCTGGAACCAACTCTAGCACAGAGGAGAATGTCCCCCCACCTACAATCACAGCAGCCCAGGTGAGTGGAGAGTTGGGATGGACTATCCCCACGCCTGCCGAAGGCCTGTGCGTTGGAACTGGGAGACCCTCTACAATATATCTTCAACCTGAGTCTGGAACAGGAGAGGGTTCCTCGGCTGTAGAAAACATCATGCATCATCCCAGTCCCAAAGAAACCATGCCCTGGAGAGCTGAATTACTTCAGGCTGGTTGCCCTGACGTCACATGTAATGAAGACCATGGAGCGGGTGCTGCTGCACCACATGAGGCCACAGGTCCCCCATGCCCTCGACCCTCTGCAGTTTGCATACCAGGAGAGGGTGGTAGTAGAGGATGCCAATGTCTACATGCTACACCAGTCCCTCTCTCACCTAGACAGGGGCAGTGGGGCTGTGAGAATTATATTTTTGGATTTCTCCAGTGTCTTCAACACCATCCAGTCGCTGCTCCTCAGAGATTAACTGACAGAGATGGGAGTGAGCTCACAACTGGTGATGTGGATTACGGACTACTTGACTGGCAGACCTCAGTACATGCGACTGGGGGGCTGTAGGTCTGACACTGTAGTCAGCAGTACGGGAGCACCGCAGGGGACTGGGCTCTCTCTGGCCCTGTTCACCCTGTACATGTCGGATTTTCAGTACAACTCTGAGTCCTGCCACGTGCAAACGTTTGTGGACGACGCTGCTATTGTGGGCTGTATCAGGGGTGGACAGGAGGAGGAGTACAGGAAACTGAACCAGGACTTCGTCGCATGGTGCAACTCCAACCACCTGCATCTCAACACCACCAAGACCAAGGAGATGGTGATGGACTTTAGGAGGCCCAGGCCTCAGCTGGAACCTGTGACCATCAACAGTGACTGTGTGGAGTTTGTGAAAACTTGCAAATACCTGAGAGTGTAGCTGGATGATAAGCTTGACAGGTCCGCCAACATGGAAGTGCTGTGCAGGAAAGGACAGATCCACTTGTACTTCCTCAGAAGGCTAGCGTCCTTCAATATCTGCAAAAAGCTGCTGCAGATGTTCTATCAGACTGTTATGGCGAGTGCCCTCTTCTATGCGGTGGTGTGCTGGAGAGGCAGCATCAAGAAGAAGGACGCCTCATGTCTGTACAAACTGGTGAGGAAGGTGGGCTCTATAGCAGAGCAAGGGGCACTGAACAGGCTCCTGTCAATGGACAATCCACTGCATCCACTGCACAGCATCATGTCCAGGCAGAGGAGCAGTTTCAGTGACAGGTTGCTGTCACTGCCCTGCTCCACTGACAGACTGAGGAGGTCGTTCCTGCCCCATGCCATGTGCCTTTTTAACTCCACTCGAGGGGGGAAAAGTCAACACTGACTTCTCATCACAGATCTAATAACACACTACTACACTGTGCTGTAATGTAACGCTACCTTGAACACTCGTTTGCACAGGACTTTTTAGCGTTATTACTTTAACATTTTCTTTTATTTCAATATTTATTGCATGCTATACTGTCTTGTCATGTTTGTGAATGCTGCTGGAACTTGTCTGTCTGTCTGTCTATCTGTCTATCTGTCTACATTACTCCCGTTCTCTATTCTCTTCATTGGCTGCCAGTTTAATCTACAGTTAAATTCAAACTATTGTTATTTGTCTTTAAGGTGCCCAATGGACTGGCTCCAACTTACCTTGCTGACCTCGTACGTAAGTGCAATTCTGGTCACTCTCCTAGGTCATCTGAACAATGTGTGTTGGAAATCCCAAGGTCAAGATACAAATCCTGGGGTGGCCATGCATTTGCTGTGGCTATGGAACTCGTTACCTGTGCTGTAAATGTGTTCTGTCTCTTTAAAGCTAGGATGAAAACATGTTTATTCACTCAAGCTTTTGGTACTTAGCACAGGGTGATGACAGGGTTTTTTTTCTGTAACTCTCAATCTGTTGTATTAACTTGTGTGTTGTTTTATGTTGTATTACTGGTTTTATTCTTTGTTCAGCACCTAGGTTTATCCATGTAGTTGCTGTTAGGTGCTATAAAAATAAAGGTTGATTTGATTAACATCGCACAAACATGCTACTTAATATCTTTCTCATTAACTCCAGTAACTGTGTTGATGACCAGTCGTTGTATAAACAGACTGCTATTTGCACTGGTATGTTGCATTTAATGGAAGCCACACTGACAATGATTTATAAGTTGCTTTAAACTTACTATGCCTTGTGATAGTTTGGCACTGTTCAGGGTGTCCTAAGTCCTATTCAGGGCTTCAGTAAAATACCCCTTTCGCTAAATAAAATGCTAACAAATGATGCAGTAGTATGTGTCTTAGAAGGTAAAGAATACTTTGTTATTCTGTACAAACTTGATTTCAAAAATTCCCATAATTACTGAATTAATATTTAATAAAATTAATATGCCCCTCATCATTCAAATTGTCCCCCATACTACATAAGTTAATATTCAAGTACTGTAAAGAACCAGGAACAATTCACGCTGAGACAGGTAACAAAATGTGAGTCATCACATGCGATGACTTCAGCTGTCACCCAGATCACACAAACAGTGAAGTGTTAGGCGTCACTAGTCTCTTCATCTCTTTTCAGCTCCAGACCATGTGGGTTTTATACAGGCTCTTTAGCAGTGGTGTAATATAACAAAGTAATAGTACTTCATTACAGTACTTAAGTATTTTTAGGGAGTATCTGTACTTGAGTTTTTACATTTTACTCTTACTCCGCTGTTTTTTTTTAATAAAATGCATACTTTTACTCCAATACATTTGCCACATGGCATTTTCATTACTTACAACAGAAAGAAAAAATATATAAATACACACTCCTTAAGTTTCAGTTTTCAGTCTGTGAGTTCAGCATAACAAGGTTTGACAGGTCAAAAGAACAGAAAAATGAAACTATCATGGAAGCAGCAGATCCTCATCTAGCAGCAGTGATGCTGCTCCAAAATCTGCTATGTCTGCTAGCATAACGTCTCCAACAACACCTCCTGCTTTAAATGAATCAGACACCTATGGCTGCATCTCCAAGAGATGTTCTCTTTTCTTGGCATGACGGATTCATGAAATTGGATAAAGAGCCTCCTGTGCTGCTAAAAAGCACTGAAATTCTGGCATTCAAAAACTCCCCTTCAAACCTTAAGAAACACATAGGCTATATATGTTTTTTGTTTTAATTTTAGGTGGTGCAATAATTAATAATTTGGCAAAGAAGACACTAAAAAATAAAAAATTGGAATTCTTCAAATTGTGACTGATTTTTTTAACAAGATAATTTTACTTTCAATGCTTAAGTATGTTTATTCAAAAACTACTTTTGATACTTAAGTAGAGTTAATAACAGATACTTTCATGCTTTCACTTAATTACAATGTGTGACTTTTACTTAAGTAATTTCATAGTGAAATATCTGAACTTTTACTTGAGTGTGGGTTTCAGGTACTTTACACAAAAGTACTCTTTGGCTGCCTCAGGTGGTCAACTCTCTACCTAGTCACCCTCTTTGGTTTCTACTGGATTTTATCATGGCAAGGCATCTACACTTGCTATGCAAACAGTAGCCAGCGGCCAAGCTACAGAGCTCCAGAAAGCCAAAAAAAAAAAACTTAATGATGAATTAAATTAATAAGAAAAAGTAATGTTATAACAACAGCAAATACAGTTTCCTCCATCGAGGTCAAAGGCAACGCTATGTACGAATTGCGAAGAAGTGACAATGGAGCAGTTCACGGTGGCCTTTGGATATATACTTTTAAAGTTTTTAAACTTTTAAACTGTCTTCTGTTATATACCTCTGTTATGTGTATACAAGGGCAAATCGGAAGTAACTGTTTTATGGTTAATTAATACAGTTTGAACATATTGCGGTTGAACAAATAAAAAACCTAACAAGTACTTAACTCTTTAACTTCATTTTGTAATTGTAATATAATGTTAATATCAAGAAAAGCAAGATATATAAATAACTATGCTCTGTTTATAACACTACATAAAAAATATTAGTTTTATATTGGTATTGATCATCTAGAACGTTAAATACATTTTTGTAATTATACTGTTTATATTGAGAATTACATTTATTAGTATTTATCAGTGACAAGTCTTTGTTTTACTGTTCATATGCTGCTTCAATAGCAAATAAAATAGTTAAACAGCACAACAGACAGCTTCCCCATGCGGTGTAATATACAGGCAGTGCACGCTTGGTGTAATATACAGGCAGTGCATGCTTGGTGTAATATACAGGCAGTGCACGCTTGGTGTAATATACAGGCAGTGCACGCTTGGTGTAATATACAGGCAGTGCACGCTTGGTGTTCGCAATATCTCTCACAACCTACAAGATACTGTGTTCAGTACACTAAAGACTCAGGTAAGCAAACTTCCACAACACAAGCAACTGATGTCTTAGTCACATTCCAATGGTTGACATCATCTTCATGTCATGTACATACCCAACAACTGCGCTAAACAATTAGCATAACATATTAGAAAGTGGATTTTCCCCACATGTAATAGAGGGAAGCCTGGGCATTGTAAAGGGCAAGCAAAGCGTAATTCTGCTGGGCCTACTTACTTGGCTCAGGACTGCGGGTGTGCTGCAGTACATTAGAAAAGGGAATGCAGACAGACTGCAAACTCTGCCACCACCCTGAGATATAAACATAAGTGAAAACACAAATTTCCAACAGTACATTTTAGCTTAATCATGTGCCAGAACAGGAGGTAACAGGTCAGTCCTGACCACTGTTTCTCAAGCCTTGCCCTCCTCACCTGCAGCGTACGCTAGTTTTTGTTTCATCTCAGAAAATGATTTGTTATCCTAAATTGGCCAGGAGCTGGAATGTACTGGAAAGTTCATATGCAGTAATATAAAGGCATGTCTTTCTGAATTTTTTATGACATTTTGATGCGCAGTGAGTTACAATAATGCTTAAAAATTCTGAAACTTTTCACACATGATCTTATTGTAATTGTGAAACAATAACTTCACTGAATTTGTTATTCCTATACATGATTTAACATGTTTTTTTATTACTAAAGGCACATGGACTTTAGCCAATATTCAGTTGACGAAAATCATAAAATTTATAAGCAAAGGCATGTAAGCAAGCTGGCTTGGTCTCAGCAGTCAAGTCTCAGTGTCAAATTCATCTTGACTCTGTTTCACCAAATGCTGTGGGCATAATGAAATTGATTTTGTGATTAATTATTCAGCTATTCAGAATTTTACAAGAGAACATGGGGTACTTTTTATTGGATTCTTACCTTTTCATTAAATAAACAACATTGTGTTCGGAGATTTGAGACAGTTGGGGAATACAGATTGAAAGTTATTGTAAGGAACGTACAACATGGTTAGCTACTCATTTTTCCCAACAATTCTCTGTGTTCACTTAGACTGTTGTAGAGGTTGTCTATGAGTATGTGTGTGTTCTGTAGCCATTTCATATTTTTACTTCCAAGAAATTTTAAAATAGCGCATTGCAAACTCGCAGTATTTTCTAACATGTCAAACTATGTTTGTTGTCAAGCAATTTTTGGTACTATGCCTGGACAAAACTATCCTTAGTCACAATATGATAATTAAGTGAACATAAAATCCTTTCCTATACACACGCACATGCACAAGTACACAAACACACACAAGTACAGTACACCCATACAGTACAGTACAGTATACAAAATGTATACATTTTACAATTAGTACAATGTTTGTAAACTAATAAGTATAACTTTGACTCACAAAATTTCACGTGTTTTATTGTACACATTTTGAGTTTGGTTGTCTGCATATGTAAATACACTGTAAAACCAATAATATAAATAAAATAATGTTTAATTACTTAAATTACTGAAAACATTTCTAATGAAAAATGCATGTACATATTGCCAGCACACTGTGTTTAATATACAGTACTCTGATTAAGTTTTTGTTTTATCTAAACATGCTGTAAACACAACTAAGACAGTGTTTAAATGGATAAAAATTCTGTATAAAAATTCATATCTTACAACTCTCAAACTAATACCATCACAATAGCATTTTACTTGTCTGTTTGTAATAGCATTTCAGTTAAAGTTAAAAAAGCAGAAGTAAAACCCTGATTCTAAAAGATTAGTAAGTGGAAAGCCAAGAAAGTTAAATTAAAATAAAAACTGAAGCCAAACTTATTGTCTGGACTTTTAGTCCAACAGTGTGCCTTCAATGATCCTGTAGCAAAGCCATAGTGTTCAGAATTTACACAGAGATGTCCCTTTATCCAGCCCGCTGTGATGGGAAACATCTATAAAGCACAGCTTAAGAGGCTTCCCAGAATTCCTCCTGGCTTTACAGCCACCTGGTTCAGCAGCTCCTAACCTAACCTGGCTACCATAATGATGAGGAAGTTGAACCACCAGCAGGGAAGGGTTGAGGAGTGGGTGGTTGCTGGACATGTTTATTTTTCCTGGGATAAATTTTTCCATTTCATATTGCATTTTTTGCTATTATTGGGTTTTTTGCAGGAGAAGAAATATAAACCACCTGGTGTAGATGCCCCCTGGGGACGAAGAGAACTGGTGCGCTCCACGCACCGATGCCCCACTGTTCCTTAGGCTCTCACGGTGAGAAGGGCCTCTCTCCCATGCGCTGGCCACGTCTAATCACTCGCAAACCAGTGGTAATAAGTGCCGTATGTTTTTCCTAAACCGAGGACAGGATCCTGCGGTCTGTGTGGCCTAATTTTACCACAACAATTCCCTCAATCAAGAAATAAGTTGATTCTGCAGAGGCCAAGGGACTAGTGAGAGGCAGTGGTTATATGCCCCGTGCCTCTGACTTCCTTGTGCAAATCTGCATCCCCTCATTTTAGGGCAACAAGTTTGAGGCAAAAACTCTGTTACATAAACTATCAAAAATGATGCTGAAGACTACTGAAGCAATAATAACTCACCAGACATCTGCAATGTGACATTTAGAACTTTACCTGTAGGGAAATAATTTCTCAGGATAAATCTTCTGCTCTGTGATGGGTTGGTGTTCTGTACAGAGCGTACCCTGCCCTGCACCCAAGGCTGCCGAGGTTAGGATCCAGGCCACCCAAAACCCTGAGAAATGACAAGCAGCTGGCTAATGTATGTGTGTATGTGTATATGTGTATAGGTATGTAGTTCTTTAGGTATGTTAATTGTAAAATATACCTTGAGACTGACCTTCTGAAGCCTCTATGGAATTTTTTTTTGCTGAAAATTGGCATTAATTTACCTCACATTTAAAAAAAACATTAAATGTCTTCCACAGTTGCTTATCTCATGGTCCTTATGGAAAGCAGTGCATACGGTATGGACATGTTATGCTTGTAGCAAAATTATAGAAAATTTATGATGGAAAGTAAAGCACACTGATGTGATACAGACACACTCCACATCACCAAAATTGATTAATACCCCATCAAACATATGAGAGGCCCTCAATTAAGAAGAGTAAGCTCTCTGGCACACAATCTCAACGCATCCTCTCATAAAATGAACAGATCAGTACGTAGGGCAGGATTCAGGCAGGACGTCACCCGTGCAGGTGAAGAGCAATGAAGGCCGTCACAGTTTTGAATGTCTGAACAAACTGACAGCTCGTATGCTGCTCAACCTCATGTTTCAGGAACGAGCAAAGGCCCCGTGCTCACGTCAAAATACCAGCGTCTGACAGCAACTGGTTGTTTTCATATACGCCCGTTTACAGCGTGCGGCTATATAACCGTGTCTAAGCAAAATCAACACTTTCATACTTGAGAAACAGTTTGTAGGTGCTTCAAAACACACATCATCCATTAGGAGGGAACTTGCAGTCACTGCTCACAGGTGACATTTATTCATTCATTTTCCATCTGCTTATTCTGGGTAGGGCTGCAGGGTGCTCTGTGATCAGCTGGCTCCATTTGTTTTCCCCCCTGTGCTGCCTGGTTAGGCTTCAGTGGTTTGTAAAATGAGCATATGAGTGTTTACTTTGAACTTTTGTAGCAGACATGAATATCTACTTTGTTTAGTTTTGTAAAAGGTATGTGTGTATTTAGATTAAGGAGTTGTTCATATGCATGAAGACATACACATTATCACACCAGCATTTTATCCTCTTGAAGAAATACGTTATAAAAACTAAACTAAACCAAGAAGAACTATTTTTAATTCTTGCAGAAGAGCCTAGCAAAGGTACAAGAAGCTGCTGTTCTTCTGCTTCAGATGTGGAAAACCAATATACATTGATCAGGTTGAACTGAATTTTACATTTTTGCTAAAATACAGCTAATAAAACCTTCATGTACTGTATTTGTAATGTGTTTAATATTTCAAGACGTTTTTGTTTATCATAAGAGTTCTGCAGTCCCTGTAGTTCAATCAGAGCCCTAAAGTTCATAATGTTCCATCCTGTTTTTGATGATCTGCTCCTTGGCCCCAAATGTATGTAAGATCTGAAAACTTTGTTTGGTTAGGCCAGATCCAATGATCCTTTTGATGTTGCGGAATCAACTATCTGTTTAAAGTGATTCCATGTTATTACTGTTATTAATTATGGCTCAAAGCAATGACAATGCAGATCATGCAAAATAATTTGAAAGGACACAAACACCACAGCTGTAATAGAGCAAATAGTGGAAAATGATATGGTCTTGCTTGGGAGTTTATACTCAGTGAAGCAGATCTCTGGAGCCAGCATACACATCACCACAGGACAGCGCTGAGATGCCGCAAATTCTGACGCACTACAAAAAAAAAAAAAAACTGTTAAAATAACAAATCCTTGTGTGCAACAACCAAAAAAAGAAAAGGCAATTTTGTGTTTACAGTATTTTTTTTTTACGTATTTTTATTACTGTTTTTTAACTTTTTATTAATGTTGAAGTACTGTGCACATACCAATTAATTGGGATAAATTCGTTCACACCCTTTCTGAAAATGACGGTTTTATACGTTGATGGTGATGACACCCTAATACGTCTACGACATTTTAATTTGCCTTTAAACTTTACCACAATTAACTTAAAAAATATACTTAGCATGTATAAAGAACACACGGCACGTGTATAGCAGTTAGTGCGTCTCATCTTTGCTGACAGTTTCTGGGACTTAGGCCACAGTGACAGACCTGTTGCCTATCACAGACATGAGCACTCTGAATTACTTTCGACAAAGCTCCTTTGGGTCCACACTTGTTATTTTCCAAGACATCAACGAAGACTCATTTGTCTAGTCTCATCTGGCAGCATTTTGCCTCAACCAAATTCCCCTCCACACTAGTTCAAATAGGATCTCTATAGCTGATCCTACATAGTGAAAAGGAATATTAGTGAGTCAACATATGCTCAGATGTTGCTGGCTGATTAAAAGCTATAGTAAATCAGCCCAAAGCACACCATGTGACATGAACATTACAGACATTACCTTTTACCAAAGTGCTCCAGCCTTATGTTAACATAGAAATACTAATGGCAAAAATACCAGATTTCCAGTTGTAAAATTCTGTTACTAATTTGGTAATATCTCAGGTTTTTCAAAGAAATATTGGAGCTGGTGCCCAAATTTGCATATTTACAAATGAAAAATGAAAGAAGAAACGTGTCCACGACTGGAAGGCACTTCCAGTTTGCAGGTCTGAACGTGGTCCTTAGGGTTGTGTGACATCTGCATGTTCGCCTTTGTGGTTGTGCGGCCTCCTGTCCTTTCACTGCACAGACACGTGGTCGAGTTGAACTGAGAACTTAAATAGCTCCTTGTGCTCCTGTGTGTTTCAGTGCAATGTGTTAGACTGATACAACACAGTGGCCACACCCTTCGTCCTGCTCTGTTTCCCAACTTCGGCCCCTTAAGACCCTGAATGGGATATGGAGGTTTGGAACTTAAAATAACATTTTAAATTCAGACAACATGTATAGGACTGGAGCATATGGGGTAAATCTAGCTACACTGCGCATGTGGCAGGATCAGTCATATCTGGAACACGAGGCATCAATATTCATTAATGTAATATTGTGCTTAAACTGTGAATTGCACGCTACCGTGTTAGCAGCACATGTGGCATCCCCTGACCACAACTGCCACAGCTACCATGTCATGAAATGTAATTTAAACCTCTGTGGTGATTTCATTGCATTTCTTCATATCTGTTCATGTTGCAAGCAAACAGACAAGTACTGTATGAGCCACAAAAACAGGCTGAATGATTTCTTGTTGATGCGTTGCTCAAGAGGAGGCTGATGGGTGATGGCAGAAGAGGAGTAAAACCTGTCTTGATGTCCAGTCTCAAGGTAACAGCGTGGTCTAAAAAAATCTGACATTAAAGGGCCACGAAAAGTTTGGGTGTTGGTGAGCACTTAGTATTAGTCTTGCAGCTTTTGACAGACAGACACAACAATAACATCTTGACACATCTACTTACTTTCATCAGGGTGAATGTTGCAAACATACTGAACGTGGCTCATCTGTTTGGTATGTTTCTGAAAAGCACGTGCTGCACTTGTACAAATGCAACTCTAGAAATGCATAATTTTTTTCTTTGTATTGTACATGGCCAATGTCAGCAGGGCACCCAGAGATCAAAGGAATGCCACATCATCCTGCAGATTAACTCAGCAACGTCAGATGCACTGAAATAGCTCTAAATTTTTATCCAAGAGAGAAAAGGCCCTACAGAGTAACCTCAATGTCTCCATAATCCATCAACTTTTCTGCCCAAGTTGATGCCATGGGGTTTTGATTTTAGGAGAGCTTATGGTGTTGAGTAGGGGGGAGGGCATGACAGTGCCAGTTTGAGTTCCTTCCTATGTGCAGAATTCCCCTTCACCCCAAACCGACCCCTGGGGCAGTTCTCTTTTTGCCTCTAGTGTGCAGCCAGTCCCCAGGCCCAGGCAGCACTGAGGTAACTCCTTGCATGCAGAGAGGACTTCCAGGGGAGAAGCAGAAGAAGTAGCGCATTACTTGGGCTGCGAGACTCCTATCTTAGCAACAGCTTTGTCTTTGACAAAATTACACCACTCTGGAACACTTCATGAATAAAACATAAGGTACACAAGGTGCCGAGTCTGTCTGAACGTTATTTACGGTCACTGTGTTATATAACCTAGCGACAAAAAAGGACTCAATTATGAAGTTGAACAATTGCCAGGTTGGTATGGGAAACAAGGTTTTGTTATACAGGAATAAACTCCTTCTGACAGTATTTTGATAGTGGCTGTCCCCATTAGTGACATGCCAGAGGAGCAGATCTTAAAGTTTAAGATTACAGTTTGTGAAAGGACTCCTGTGAACCAATGTTCTTACTGGCTACACACCTCTGCCTCGTCCCATCTCTACACAGAATGCTGCACAGAAACAAACTAATGCCTCCTGTGGTCTGTACTGTTAAAGTTCGAGCCTTACTTTAGTCATTTGGTAGATAATCTTCTAATCGGGACCATGACCTCAGTGAAAATCAACACCCTATATCCAAAATGTTTTACATCTGCAAAATAATAATGTTATACATGACACAGTGTCAAATATGCCTGGCATAACACTTTAAACATCTTTCAGATTCTGTCTACTGGAGGTCTGTAAGCCAAGGTAAAAATAAAACTATATTTGCACTGGAAAATATATCTACTTTTTGTGAGTTCCTCTTCATTTGTATTCTTTGTGTTCACTGGAGAAAAGAAATCTCTGTTACTATGGGCATTGGCATCTTAACATTTATGAGACTTGTTCAAAATACTCATACTGAACTTGACAGGAAATTGCAGTACAGGTACATCAATACACCACAGACTTGGATTTCAAAGTCAGAGGAGAAAAAAGAATTCTGGGGCCTGTGAACAGATTTTTATGGGTAATACGAGGGGGGAGGAATTCTTAAAACAAATAGAAACAATATGCTTATGGGTTTACTGGAATGTTTTTCAAACAGGACAACAACATGCAAAACTCTGTGAACAGTGGAAGTTTTCTGACTAAAAGTTATCTGCATTTCAAGTGGAAAAAAAAACAGCAGAACTAGGGGAGGGGCTGACATAATACATATTGTTCTGCATTCACTTGCACATTACAAATAAAAGTGGCAGATTATGGGTACTCGGGAAAAAAAAACACCTAACATAGTTTCTTTTTAAGTAAAGATAATCCCTTGGCAAGTCGTCATGGGAACCCGAAATATTCAGTGAACCTTTAATTGACAGATTAGCGTCAGAATCAAAATTTCTTACGATTTGCATCAGACTGTGAACAATTCAAGAAAAAGAAAATCAGCGGTGATAAAGACACGTCGTTAATCGTTTAATGTAGAGAAGGCGTTAAATCACACTACTCAATGTATCCTATTGAACGCCATGTAACAAGCCACAGCATGAACCATTCGGACATCCCCGGGGGCTCGTGAGCAGCAAGAGCTCCGATTCACGCTCAGATAGTCCCAATGTACCAACCAAGCAGTAAATCATAGACTGATTTATATTATAAAACCTTATGCTAATTCACCAACAGGACATCAAACGATGTAAACGGATACAAAGTGACTGTATCCTGACTCTCTTTTTGAGTAGTAAGCCATAAAGCGATTAATATTTGTTAACTCACTTTAGCTCTCACTTCACAGATCAGACAGCGCAGAATGATTTCTGTGATTTACGTCCACGTTGACTGACCTAGCGAAAAAGAGGTAGTAAAGCAAAGACGAATGAACACGACTCATCGGCAGCTAGCAGACAACTATCGTTCGTACTTCAGCTTTCACGCTAGTGCTCCGCTGTGTGCCGTGAAACAGTCCCTGGGACTGTATCTTGCACAAGCCTTCTCGTTCAGCAAGGGCTTTCATCTCTTCGCCCTAAATCGTCTCACATTGTCATATTACTGATTAAACAAGGACCTCTGCTGGAAGTAATGCACTTCCAATCAGGATTTAGTCCAGTCACCGAGATATCCATGAAAATTAGAAGATAAATTTCACTTGAATGAAAATTAATAGGCAGTCGTTAGCTTTATACAGTGTTGTGCGTGTGTATACACATACGTATGAGTTTAATTACAAGCACATTACATCATTACATAAATTTGACATAGGTTTTCAGGCTCTTCATCTAAAATATTCAATATTCTGAGTTTTAATTTCAAAAAGAAGATTTTTAGCCTGTCAAGGTTTAGGTGGTGCTATGCTGTGTGGTTGTTTGTGTTAAGGTCTTGACCTTGCGCCACAAGGAGCATACGAACATGTGAGAATTTATTGTTATTATTTTTACTTTTATTTTTCACAAATGACAATAAGCTGTGTTTTTGAATCTGTGGTGAGTGATGCAGTGGTCAGTGATACAGAATTCGTTGTTCAGTCCAAGAAGGTTTCGGCATCAATTCGTCCAAACTCAAACTTACTTTCCTTTGTTTTAGACCATGTTTCAGTCGTTTACTTTCCCGTGACCTTCCAAACTGTTACCTTTGCCAGTGCAACCATGATGACTATAATAAAGGTGTGTGAAAGTAAAGACCGTCTGCATCTGCAAAGTTTCTCCCCAAAGCATACTGTGATTAAAGTGGAGTTCTGTATACACTGCCTGTGCAGACAGTAACAACTGGAAAACACATATTACCTGAATATATATTATATATACATACTGTATGTACACACAGGAGAGGGATATTGAGGAAAATCCCTGAGATTCCATTTAGAGAGCAGGCTTTAGCTTGTGATATATGCGGGAATGAGGAGTTTATTGTGGTCCCACACTGCCATGTGTGAGGTTTCCCTGCTATTTAAAATTACAAGTTAAGTGCATTTTGTTCTTTACGGCTAGAACCAGTCGATAATTAACATTCCCCCCTCTGTTTACAGTCAATTATTTAACGCGGTGGTTTTCTCTGTGAGCTGGTGATTATCCTGTTGCTTGTCTTCTAATAAAGAAATCTCTTTCAGAAAGGTTCATATCAGGGAGATCTTTGAAGGCCAGACCTAGTTATTAAGATTGAGACACAAAATGTTCCCTGTTTATATCTCAAGTACAGATTTTTTTTCAGGGGTGTGGAGTTAGACAAAAAATGCACAATTGCTACAGTGGAAACACTGTGCAGCAAAACTATGGCCATTGAAAGAGAGTCATCAAGTCTGAATGTGTCCACATGTGCGAAACTTTTCAGACTTACTGAGACACAACACTTTAACATTTTCATAAAGTCTAAATTGTTTGTACTGAGCATGTAGTCCCCCTCTTAAACACATTTCCCGAAGCACCATGAAACTAATGTGGCCTCTTCTGTATGTACAAACATGTCCAGAACGTTAAAAACCAGACACATCTCTAATCCCTGATATCACTCTGCTAACCCATCTTGTCTCCCATGGTCTCCATTCCTCCCACTGCTGTTTGTAGTTTGATAAAAATGCTCACACATTTCGGGATAATGTTATGTGTGTTTGTATGTGTGTGCTAGTTAACGTGATGCAAGCAAACCGCCTTCCTACCACATGCAAACCAAAGAGGCACATAGCGTTTCTTTCTATCAGAAGCGTGCAATTAGGCATCGTTTTCACATCTGCAAGCTTCTTTTTTTGTGCAGTTCTCTTTCCTTATGCAGAGTGTTCCTCAGCATCAAGGGCCCAGAGCATGCTGGAACCACTTTGGCGCGACACAGGGACACGCTGGAGAGGACGTAGTACTGCTCTGCCAGAAAGTGGCCGCAGAAAAGATCCGCATGGCACAGCCAAACCCCAGGACTGCCAAGACCAGATCGCTGGATCCAAACGCTTTTGTTGTCTTCTAAATTATTTCTCCCTTTTCAACTAACAAAGCAAGGAAAACAAAGCTGTGAAAATACTATTTTCAAAGCCACAGCTGGGCTTGGAAAGGACATTGGATTTTTTGACATTTTTGGAAAATCAGAATACAATGATTTAAATTCATAATTTCTGATATTTTAAAAAATAATAAGTTGCCTACTTCTGTTTGGTGAAACAAAATTTTCTGTTGAATTGTATCGCGATAGGCCTTGCTGAAACATTTGTACTTTCACTTCATATTCCTTAAGATTTAACAGACACACAGAACAATGGAAACTGCTGTCACTATGATGACAAAATGTCATTCATTAACATATGCAAATTTATTTGCCTTTGACCTTGTGGGCAAACAGGAAAAAAAGGTGGATCAATGAAAACTACCTCTGCTCAACTAGTTTCATGGTTTTACAGATCCTAACATAAAATTCCATAGATGCGACACACATATACATTGCATTTATGGGTACTGTGTGCTTGTGGAGAATTTCTGTTGTTGGCCCATGGCTTCAAAAGGTGCATTCTGAGTTTTAGGTTAATGTACAGGAAGGTACATCCTATACCTTATATGTCTCATTAAAATCATAAAGCTAAGACGTCAATAAGATAATAAATATTGGCTGCTTCTTAGCCAGCTGATGTCAAACATAAATGGCCATGTGATAGAATAAGCCAGTTTTGTGTGTGGATAGAAGGGATCCAGCACAGGGGCTCATCTGGAGAGATGTGTATGCTGTTTTAAATAATTAAATTAATTGAAATCCTCATGACCGTCCCTTCCTTCACATTGCAAGCTGTCGCTCCAAACATCTGGATGCGCTGAAGTCTCTGAACCCACAAACAAAGCGGATGGAAACAAAATACCACGCCACTGAGAGGAAGTGTATTCAAGTCCAGATCCTGACAAATTGTTGGCCACACCCCCACCCCCTTGTCAGAACTGCTCATATTTAGAACTTTCTGCTTGGATTAAAAAGTATGACAGCTAACAGAACACCACAGAAAATCTATTCTTAAAAATTTCAGTGCTAAAAGAGGTCAGTAGGAGTAAAATGTTAAAAGCCATTTTTTCATGTCTTGTTGACTGTCAAACTCAGTACAAATGTTCCAAACCTTCCAACAGTTTTGAATTTCAGTTTCAGAACCAAACACTAAAAAGCTTGTAAAAACAGAATTTGTGGAATCAAGGGTACAAATTACCAACTTTAAGTGGTTGCTTGTATTTTTTCATTATGTCTTGATAAAGGTCAAGGTCATTAAAGTAACAATGGTGATTACGGCTATTTTTAATGAGAACATCTCCCAAATGAGCACATTTCATTTCTTTTTTCAGGTTTTTAAAAGTTTTTCTTGTTAAAATGTATTCTTTAAAAACAACCCAGTGTCAGTGCGATCTTTAAATTCAATATTCAATGTGTTTTCTTCACAGTGTTGACCAACAGACATGCTTACACCTGTGCCTTCTGACCTTAAAGCTTGAACAAAAGGTCTTTTTCAGGTGCATTGCTGTTTTTATTCCTAACCATTTGCATTTAAAAATGTCTATAAAAGAAATGATCTCGGTTAGCATGAACGATTGTTCCAAGTGCATGTAGTTATACTTTAAATGTGGCTTACTAAACGGTCTGAAGCTGTATTCCATAAATGACAAATCACAGTTAATAACATGTATCTAAATTCGTGGTAGGCGTACTATTAAAGTATTCAACATTTTATTGGAAGAATTGATTGGTCTTCTCTCATATCTGTCATGACTATTAGTGAAACACAGAGCTTTTTGAACCTTTTCTACTAGAATATGTTGATCTTTTCCACAATAACTACACCAATACATTTTGGATTCATTATCTACTTGTGCACAAAACTGTTGCTGTTTTGCAAAATTGCATCGTACCAGATAAGTTTACTGAACAATTTCCTTGAACTCAGGAAATGTATCATGTAAAGTGTCTCTGCTGTAAGCCGTTTATCTGCATTATACTTTACTCTTGCTATGAAACGTCTTTTCATGCAAACAGTACTTATGAAAGAGTTCTACCTTCCAGCATTTCCCACTTCCATTTTGCTCCAGTAATTGTCAGGTACATGTAAACTCCTTATAAATTACTTTCCTCTTTCAAGTAATAAAATATGTAAATAATTTTAGGGCTTGTTAAGTTTAAGTCACATTGCAGACATACAGCGCTCATGTGTAAGACAATAAAAATGCGATTTTGGCTTCTCTTTTAGGGTCAGCTTAGTTTATGTATACTGAATGCCGATAAAACTACATCCAGAGCAGGTTATGTTGCCAAACTCACAAAGCAGCATTTGGGAAATAATGAAGTTAAATACATAGAACAGGTTTATATAGTACACAGGTTCTCTTATTATACAAGACAGGACAGCAAAACCTTTGTTTTTACAGCTAAAACGAAATAACAGAAATGCAATAAATGTTAATACAATCCAAAATCCTTCAATATTACATTTTGAGACATGCAGACTCAGTATCTACTTCCAGTCTTATCTTACCCCAAACAGAATGATCACCCTGGGCTACACAGAAGTTTTCTACAAGTCCTGTCTGTTTTTCAAAGTTAATTTATGTTGCTGTGCCCTATGAAGGGTTGGGAATTTTTTTTTTTTTTTTTTTTTTTTTTGGTGAAAGCTCACATTATATAAAATACAATTTATGTTTATGAACTTGTTTTATTTCCTACTAAATGACCCAAGATCTTGCCAGACTTAAGTTGTAAGGGACTGAGTAAAAAGCTCTGCTGGACATTTCACCAACTTGAAGTAGTGCTGTCCAATTACTTCTGGGATGTTTGTCATGCTGTTGGCAGCGATGTGGTTAGAATAAGCCATCAAATCCATTACAGTAACTGACTTGCAGCAAAGGTCACTCTCACTCCCAGTATGTTTTCAATGTGCATGCCGTTGTGTTCGTGTGCAGGGTGGAGAGGATGATGCATGTACACAGAATACTCAGGTGATGATTACAGAGCAGGGGCCGATGGCTGCACAGAATCAGGAATTCACAAGTCAACCTGAATCAACAAGCATTTTGCTCTGCGTGGGAATGAACCAAAGCAACCACATGGAGACCATGCACGCACACACGCGCGCACACACACACAGACACAGTTACACAAATGCACATATAATAAGCACAAGCAGAAATTAAATGTGAAGTTTTGAGGCAACAAAATACCTGTTAAGTGCCACACTATCCTCAAACTTCATGACTCTTATGTAGTTCTAATAGTGAAAAATTGTCATTTAAACCATTATTTCCCCAACATTACTAACTAAAAAATCCAGTCCTTTAGTAAACATGCTAAACTTGCATCTTTAGTTTAGTAACCGGCTCATACTGTGGCAACAAAGTGGATAAAGTGAAAACTTCATGTCTCCTGGACTGTGTGTGTAAAACAATGCTCTTAGTGTCCTGGAGCTGACATGTGTGTTCTCCTTGCTTCAACAATGTTTCCCCTTATTTCTGAAAAGGCCTCATTTGGAGAGGTCTAAAATGACCAGTAAAAAGAAAAATACTAGTTAAATTCATGTTTTACAGTGTTTTAAATTTTTGTGAGGTTTTTTTTTTATGTTTCTCAGTATTATTTTTGTTTAGTTTTACTGTTTTTTTTTTAGACCCACACGTCCATTATCTAACTTGGTAGTTCAAATAACACTGTGAAATGTTGGAGTTCCAACTTCAGTTTTGACAGAAAACATTAAGTTCTTTACTTACCAGTATTAAAAGTGATAGAAGATCAGCTGCAGTTATGTGTCACTGTGTTCTAAACATCAACATGGAGTGTCGCGCAATTGTCTTTACTGCTCGACTTGGTTACTGTCATCAGTGGGTATATTAGTGTATGAAATGTTCATATAGAACGTGAAAATTGTTGTTGTACAGTGCCATGAAAATGTAAGTACATCCTTATAAAACATTTTGAGTTAATTGAAATTGGGAGATTGCATATAGACAGTTAAGTAATGCAATCCCTACATGGTGAAACCAAATGTATTAAAATACCCTTTAATAAATTCTGCTAGTATGCATTTTAACCACATGTAAATGGTTTGATCACATATCTAAGATTTTGGAGTACAGAGGCAAATAAGGAAAAATCTGTCTTTGTCACAGACATTATGGAGGACGCTGTAAAAGCTTGTTTTTAGTTTGTTAATGTTGCCAGGTGGATTGCGTGTCTTCTTACTTCTTGAAACACTAGTGAAAACCTGTTTAGTTTGTGAACTTTGTAGTAGATTACATTATAAAGGAATTTAAAATATAACTGTGTAATGTCTTAGTCTTTATATATTTTCTTAGTTCTGATACTGTGCAAGTCTTATCACTGAGCTGTCTTTGTTGATGGACAGTGGTCTTCTTACCCATCGTTTTTCAAAGATAGAGTCCTCCGAACTCCTGTGTTTACATTTAGAACACAAATGCTTCCTTGATTAAGTCCCCATCCCTGACACCTCCTCCACTGAAACAGGTTCAGCATGTTCAAGGCTGAAGAATGAAAAGAGCTCTGTTATCACGTCATTCAGTTTTTATTTTATTTTATTTTTTTCAGCTCTATGGACACCTTCTTTGGTCGAAAGATAATTACAAGAAATGTTAACAACAAAGTCTTTCTATGCTTTGTCTTCTATGCTTCAGACGTTTGGCCATTAATACAGATAAAACATACCTGGGCCACAGTTACGGTTATTTGAAATTATCTGAAATTTGTAAGCACACAGAGAGACTTTGTACGAGAACATTAAACATTTAAATTCTTTATGATACTGAAACTCAAAGTAATACAATACTGCAGTTCACTGGCTGGTTATCCAAATACCCTTGACAGAGTCACAGGAGGCTTGGAGGTTTCACAGGGGCTAAGGCACGGTGCACCTGGGATAGGATGCCAACCCATCACAAGCCACGCACACACAAAACAGCATGCAATCTTCGCGTGCACACAGAGCAAATAGTGCTACCCACTATGTACAACAGAAGACAACAGAAAATAACAAAGTAAAAGAAAGTGTTGTCTTTTGTGCAGATACAGCAATTCAACTGTGCTGTTGTGAACTCATGGCATTATTATAAGCTTCCTGAACCCATGTTTGTTTCAAAACACATATTTCATGCAGTACAGAATTACAAATATTCTATGATTAAACAATAAAACAACATTTATACAAAAAGTACCGTATACACTGTTTAGGAAACAACAGTGTGTGTGTACCTACACACACACACACACACACACACACATTTTGGTCCAAATGTCCAAGGCCACTAGTAGAAATGCTTCTAGTTCGCATTCAATTTAACACAAAATATAATGTCATAAATCATAATTCATGCAAAAATCTAGTTAGGTGGAATTTTCCACCAAATTTAGGATTTTACATGCTAACAGATAGCTGTTTGCTAGTGTTTTTACATGCTAACAGATACCTGTTTGCTAGTGTTTTTACATGCTGACAGGTAGCTGTTTGCTAGTGTTTTTACATGCTGACAGGTAGCTGTTTGCTAGTGTTCTTACATGCTGACAGGTAGCTGTTTGCTAGTGTTTTTACATGCTGACAGGTAGCTGTTTGCTAGTGTTTTTACATGCTGACAGGTAGCTGTTTGCTAGTGTTTTTACATGCTGACAGGTAGCTGTTTGCTAGTGTTTTTACATGCTGACAGGTAGCTGTTTGCTAGTGTT
>JABJVR010000034.1:1665520-1709467 GCA_025773905.1 Chitala chitala | reverse complement strand
TTACATGCTGACAGGTAGCTGTTTGCTAGTGTTTTTACATGCTGACAGGTAGCTGTTTGCTAGTGTTTTTACATGCTAACAGATACCTGTTTGCTAGTGTTTTTACATGCTAACAGGTAGCTGTTTGCTAGTGTTTTTACATGCTAACAGGCAGCTTTTTGCTAGTGCTTGAGGAAACCACCAGACCAGATCTCTTTCATTTTCTGAACGGATTTGTGGTTTTTTGCCAATCAGATAAAATAGCTTACTTACCTTTTAAAATATGAGAAATGACTGTCTTACACAAAAAATGTTTGCAGTCATCACTTCCAGTTTGTTCTAACAGTTTAAGAAATAAGTAATGAAATTGTTAATGTT
This sequence comes from Chitala chitala, assembly GCA_025773905.1. Taxonomy (NCBI): domain Eukaryota; kingdom Metazoa; phylum Chordata; class Actinopteri; order Osteoglossiformes; family Notopteridae; genus Chitala; species Chitala chitala. Next base: position 1,709,110 of record JABJVR010000034.1, on the reverse strand, counting down.
ACAAGCTTTCACTGAGACATTTTAATGTGCTAAACCAATATTAAAAACAAGTTTGTTCACTGTGACTGCTCATGTGTCTCCACTTGTGCAATCTAATGGACATTATAATATGAGTTACAGAGCTTAAATATTTTATCTATAAAACTTATTTATCCACTTGTGCCATATCCAGTTATCCACATGTACCACTGAAGTTGAAGGCAGAAAAGCAAATGTGTGACTTTGTCTGACTTGATGGACACTAAAGAAATGTGTGACTTTGTGCTGTTGGACACCAATTCAGATTCCTCTATGAACAGAAAATACAGCAACATGTACAACATTACCACGTACAGCTGGGTTTTGTGTAAAAATATGGTGACGTCTTAAAAATGCATTTTTTTCTTAATTGGCTGTTGTTCAATTTGCTAATTATATTGAATATAAATGCTTCAGTGATGCACATGCAGTGGCACAAGTAGACAGCCCCTGACCCCAACTGGAATAAGCATTTTGCTAAAGGATGTGTGCATAGACAGATCAAATACACAAAGTTGGAAAAATATTTAATTTATAATTTTACAGCTGTTCTGGTATTAGATGTTTATGACTCCATAATGATGTTGAACATCTGTGTAACACAGCTGATATTTGGTGTTTCAAAGGTTACTACTCAAGACAGTTAAAGCTGAAACCAGTTTTAGGGACTAATTCTGAAATACTGTCTTCTAGATCCCTGGCTTTTTCTTTTTAGGAAAATAGCTCCTTGCGGCCTTTAAAAGCCTCAGTGCTGCCGTGGTGGTTACATTATGTACTGATGTGGCTGTACCTTATTTACAGCCTCCAAATTTGCCTAATCCTGTTGTGCCCCCTAGACAGATAGGAGCACAACAGGATTTCTGCAGCTAGCAGCCCTGCGTTCCTGCCCTGTGAACTCACTCTTTGTACTGCACCACTGAATGAAGAGAAGATGACCATTACTGCCCTATTAAAACAATGAGAAACACCTGGTAAGGTAGGCCTCAGCTGCACTCCATGCCTGATCAGCCCTCACTGCAGTGAAGACAGTACCTCTTACAAACTCAGAGTTTTTTCACTTTTAAGTTTACTTATCTGTTTTACTTTTTGCCCAAGAACAATTACAATTCTCCTAACCCGTAACTTGCACTTAGGCAATAAAAATAGCTTTTTGTGTGTAATTGTTGTTGGTTAGGGATATACACATTGTTTGCAAGGTCCTAGCTTAATGTTGCATATGCACACTGTAATATATTCTGTGCAAGCACTGTAGTTTTCCATCTGTGTTGGTGGTTTAAAATGTAATGCCTAATGGTCTTTCTACACCTGTTCTAAGCCTATTCTGTATCAGTTCTAAAACAGTTTTACACATTTGTGACACGATATTTACTGTAACAACTTAGGTAAAAATACACATTTTATATTTTATATTTATAATCTGTGCTGAGATTCAAACTTCTCAAAATCTTTGCTTTATGTTTTCTTTATGTCTTACGTCTAATAGTCCTTGGTCGTTGTTTCACCAGCCTCTATGCAAATATGTATAACGCACATACAAAGACACACCAGTGCATATACTGCATGTGTGAGTTTATTTCTGCTTGCAGCACATGTGCTTTGTATCATAGCTGTTACTGTGCAATATTATCTGTGGAAGAACTCATTTAAACACATGTTGTGAATGTTATTTTGGATACATGTTATTAAAGTAAAATTTCGGTCTTGCTCCAGTCAGTGTGTCAGGAGGAATTTATTGTGGCAATCTTTATCGTAAACCATGAGATGAACACCTGGAGCACTTACCACTGGCTTCTCCAGAGTTTATCACCAGAGGACTGAGCTCAGAAAACATCCATAATCAATGTGTGTTCTCCCTTGGTTCTTCTCTTTTGATCAATTACCTATTAATTAATTTATCAAATATCTATCAGTCCTGATGTCTGTGTATTCTGACCATTTTGTGTGCCATTCATCTGCCCTACAATATTACATTTCTAAGCATGTTAATATATGGAATGTGTTCTGTCATCACCACTGAAAGCTTGCATGTGTAAATGTATCCATGTGCTCAATAACTGTTGAAAATACTGGTATTTTATAAGCCTAGAAAGTGTGAGAAAGCAACACACGTTTGCCCGATGGCTCTGGAGGTTTGGCAGTCATATCTCTTTTTCTCAGAACAACTTTTTCATGCCAAAATGTGTATCTTGCAACAGAATGGAGCATTGGCCTTGCAGGCCCAAATTGTCTCATTTAATTATCACAGGAGTCATTCAGGGAAAAAATTAGCAGAGATAAACTGAAAGATAAAGTCAGAAGGATTGTAAAGTTCAAAGGGAGCTTAGCAGATCTCGAGACAGACTACGTTTCATGTCTAGCACAGCCGTAGGATCAAGACACAGATGTGATCATCTCACTTTGATCACTGATCTTATGACAAAAAAAAAACTGAGGACGAAGCAGGTGCTTTGGACAAACGACATCGTTTAGAAATGTGATGATGTCACTATTTACAGGCTATGTAAAATGAATAAAGTGATGTCATAGTGAACAGATGGTGGAAAAAACAATGTCACAAGATCAGTGAAAGTGTATAAAAACACATGCTTACCTGAATTTATATTTGTCTTCTATGACAAGTAAATAGTGAGATGAATATACCACAGAATAATAGAATAACCACTTAAAGAATTTGTTTTCTGTAGTTTTGCATTTACAATAATAAGAGCAACAAGCTAAACACTAGCCAAGCAATGTGTGAGAAATACCATCTGTAAGCAATTTTTCTCTTTCTTTTCACAAAATATTACTTTGGCAAACACAGATTTTAATTGTTTCAGGGATGCTCTGAACATTGTATGTATAGACCTAAAATGCTTCAGTTGTAGTAAAATTCAATGTGATAATTCACCTTATAAAACACATTTGTAAACCATAAAATCCCTTCATCTCAAAATAATACATTAATGGGCTCCAAGTGATTTTTCTTTGAAATTCCTTCACTGTAATTGTATGTTAATACTGTCATTTACTTCACCCATATTTTGTTCAAGCCCCTCCCGACCCCCAGGCATACAAGGTATAGACTGTTTTCCCATGACCTCAGCTTGGGTCAAGCACCTTAAGTTCCATTCTTTATACCCAAAGGCACAAGTCTGAAACCAAACCTGCATGCAGCCCCATTTGGGATACTTTTTGTTTTTTTTTTTTTTTTTGCACAGGAAGCAACACAGAAATTGCACATTTGTTATTATTGTACACATTTAATTCCTTATTGATAAGCTATTTGTTTAAATTCCTTTTGGTTAATATGCAAAAATAATAATAATTGTTATTATAATTATAATAATTACATTAATAAAACCGGTTAATTTGACCAAGGCTCATATGTATGTTGTTTATCGGAGTAGCGGTCTTTCCTTCATAGTCTTAATGTTATGAACTTTGGTTTAATTTATGTCTTGTTTAATACTGAAAACTGAAAAGGAATTAAGTAAAAAAAAATTAAATGTTTGGAATGGAAAGTTTATCTTTAAATCCGTTCTTCTGAATGTAAGGTTCATCATTATCAGAGAGCATTAAGACCAGGACCACCTCTATTAAACAAACGAACCCTGGAGTCTGTCATCCCCCGTTGGGTTTGGTTCCCCTTTCAAACCTGATTACAATGAAGTGCCTAAAACAAAATAAATCCCAGATGAGGACTAACATTAAACTGCACTTTTCTACTGCACCAGGTACTGATCTTTTGGTCAGCAGAACTTCATAGCTTCCTTTCTTCACAATAACATTGTATGATGTGCTTGCAAGGCAGGTTTCAAAACCACCTGACGTTTGCAAGTGCACAGTTCGATACTCGTATTGCACCAGAAACCTGAGAAAGCTGAAAATATGCTGTGAATGTTCACACTAACTAATGGAAATATTAGCCTTCCTGAAAGCTGTACAGCATTGGTGTTTTTCACCTTGAAATTTACAGTATTTTAAAATTCCTTACAAAAACTTTTACTGTTTGAAATTGCCTGTATTTTTATGGATGTTTTTTTTTTTAACTGTCACGATCTGTCCCTGTCAGTTCTGTCTGTGTCCACTAATTGCACCCTTGCCTGTTTTTTGTTTTTCCTCTCAGTCCCCTTGTGTTAATTGTCGTAATTATATCAGTATTCTCCAGTTGTACCTTGTTACCCTGTGCCTCCTATATGTACTTCTCTACTGGTTCAGTCCTTTGCCAGTTGTTGTAGCCTTTGGCTCTGTAATGGTGTCTGTGAATTAGTTGTTTTGCTTGTTTCTTGTTTTTCTGAAAATATTCCCTGATTGTTTCAATAAATCATCTTTGCACATTAAACTTAGCCCCTCTTGTGTTCCTACGCTTCTGTAAATTGTTACATTGACAGTGTGGGACAAACTGTGTAACTCCAACTCTATTGCTGAGCTTCCAATGTCCAAGATAAGGACATACCAGAGGTGGATACCATGGCTGCACTAACGTCTGGACTGGCACAAAAAATTCAGCCCTGGCATTTTTGGTCCAGGTGGCCCACCACTACTACAGAATCGGTCAATGTAATAATAAATTTGTATCAGCCCCAAAGTGCATCAGCCCACCAAGAAAATGCCCGGTGTGCCACATTACCAGTCCAGCCCTGCTATTGTGTATTTTATGGTTAGTGAGTCTGACAGCCGTCCACACACAAGGTTGGCCTTTGACAGAATGTCCTGATTGCCAGTCTGACTATGGTTTCATTGAATCATCATCACTATTGTGTCATTAACATACATTAATATGGTCTTCAGGAAAGCACACAGGCACAATTCTCAGAGAGTGCCTCTTGTTTCTGTTTCGTGTCCATGTCTTTTTAACCATCTCACAGGCAGCAAAGTTGTTTCTGAATATAAAGTGTTAATTACAAAATCTAAATGTGCAAACTTTAACGGATTTTGGCTGCCTTCTGTACTGTCTATAACCACGTCCAATTCTCTGAACAAAAAGAAAAAAATAGATTTTATGTTCTTTTAAAACGCATTTCCTCAAAGCAAAAAAAAAAAAAAAAAAAAGTTTGAACACTGGTCTCTAACTTGCAACAGAGAAAGGTGTGTTTTATTGTTGTGGTCTGATGCATGACTCTAAAATGTAACTAGTTCTTTGGTGAGATCATTCAATTTCAATTTGTGTGGTAGAATATGGAAATAGTGAGCTAATTAGCATACAGAGGCATGCCCATTGGCTGACAGTCAATCAGAGCTTTGAAGCAGCAATAAAACTGTTCATTTGGCAGTCCAGATGAAGCCTAATACTAGCATGGCATAGTTCAGAATTATTTATTCATTAAGTAAAACTAAATCTGCTGTAGTCAGCACTCCTATAATCTTTTCTTGTTTCTCTTTTGTTCTGTGGGACTTCGAGATTAATCGAATAATGAGAGAGAATAAGAACTATAAAAAGAGGGTCCAAGTTTCTACATCCAATGGAAAATGTCAATTCATTCCAGCATTTTTGTTCCAACTCCTTTGCAAAATAGAAAGTAAATATGCAGCTTCACAGCCTCTGCCTGGCTTCTGCCCAGTAAAGCAGGCATTGTTAAAGAATTCCATGTAATTTAGGAGGTAATATTTACTGGCTTTAGTGCACAGAGTGTCTTCAAGCAGAAAGACCTGATCCTCAAGTGCCTGAGCTCACGGATGCCTCTCTTTTCTGCTATTGGAGAATATGCAGGCTTGCATGCTGCCGAGGTAAAGCACCATGGTAAGGGAATCTCTGCACAGAGCCTACACAATTCACATAATAATGTAACATTATTGCCAAAAATGCTGTGTTGGTGGTACTGTAAAAGACAAGAACATGTCAATGTTTTGGTTCCTGCTCATGAATTACCGTGAATCTTAGTTATTCTGAGTTAAACAGACAGAGGCCTGAGTGTCCTTCAGGACATCGGTGACTGTATCCCACTTTCTTTAGTTTTCCATATGCTTTCTTGTGGTGTCACACATCGCCATCTAAAAGAAAACTCATTCTGCAGTAACACCAGATAGTCACATTAGATGATATTGGTTTCATTTGCAGTTTCGAAATACAACAGCTTCAACAGTATATATCCACAGTATTTGTTTACTTAGTGCCAAAATATTTAAAATAACTTTAATATCAGCTAGATTCCTTTCTATATTATTTAAACTCTGCATGAGTTTTGAGTTTTTAGTATTAACCATCATGTATGGAGTATTCTAAAATTTTATAACTTTAAATACAAAATTTCACATTAATATTATTATGTAAATCTGATCTTTTTTTATTATGGAGGAAATTATGACCTTCACGACTTTAATGTGCTCTGACCTTTAGTTTCGTTAATCGTACTGTCTCCAAGTCGCAGACTTGTCTAATTACAGCCATTTTAAAGCCCGTTGTGACATCTTTTGATGTAATATTACTGCCTGTCCCAATTAGCTTGTTGTTGTCAGTTCTGTTTTTCTGGGAAACTTAACTTAACTCTTACAAAGGAAGTTTAGCAGAAGTGATTAAAACTGCTCCTTTCTACAGCCTGAAGCACACACTAACTGAGGCTTAAAGGTGAAACAGTGTAACTATAATTAATCTCCTGTGGAGAATTGTGATTATAAATTTCTAATTATCAAAGCAGTCATTAATATTTGGAACCCATCCCTTCATGCATTAAACAGAAAGTAAAAGAAATGTATATTCAACACTTTCCATATTAAGTTCCTTTATTTCTTAAAAGAATAAAACCAATGAAAATAATTAGTGTTTGTGTGTGTCTGTACAAACTTAAAATTTTATGTCACCATTGTAACACATAGTGATAATTTTAAGCAAGAAGAAATATAAAACTTTTTTTAGAACTTCACCAAATTTGTAACTGTACCTAACTACTAGACAACTCTGAATGGATCGGGTGAATGTTGGGAGGGGAGGACTGTTATAATGTTTACTCAGAAGCAACACCCTGCAAAAAATTCTCCCAGAGTGCACCTGGGTGCACCAGAACTGCAGGTAGGCTAGGAACCATGACCAGTCAACCTACAAAAGGGAATGGTTTTATTTAACCTTTGACCCCCCCCTTTTTTTTTCTTTTTTTTTTCTCCATTTTTTTCCATAGAGAAAAATACTGATGTCTGCTGTCCTTCTGGCATTTTTGCAACTGAAGAAACACTGACAAACAGGTCACAAAACAGTTTATTGGTGATATAACACAACTGCTTTATTTTAAATTAATTAACAGACATTATTAAGAACACAAAAACAAATGTGCTAATTGTAAGCGTATAAAACTGCTGCTATTCTGAAAACTGGAATGACCTGACTGACCTACAGCAGGCCCTCACCAAGCAGACGTGTTTCTTCCTGAAGTGCTCAATCTACCGGCAGCCATGACTGTTTGCTGCTGTGGACCTCCCGCACACAGCAGGCAGACATCAGCCATGTGACTCAGCCCACTGTTGGAGAGAGAAAAATATCACCAATTTGAATATAGCATCAATGCTAGTGTGCCAGAAGCACAGTACCACAATAAGCAGTGCCATTTCCTCCTCTAATTCCTAAATGTGCTGCTGCTTTGCAAGTAACAGATCTCACCTCATCCACCACTGAAGGATTTAACTAACGAGCTGGCAAAGATACATTTTCTAGCATATACATAAACAATAATACTACCTGCTGGATTTCTGTTGATGAAATCTGCTGTTCTAAGGCATGGCTGAGTGCTGCGTTACAATACAGTGGCACACATGGGAACACAACCCTAGCTGTAGTGTGGTGCAAAAGATTACATCTCTACTGGTATACCAGAATTCACAGCTTGACCAGTCTGCAGTTGGGGTTACATAACCACGGTCAGAGCTGTCCTGCCAGTGGCAAATGCAATATTGTTCAGATGAAATTCAGCTTTTTCTATGTGGAATACTGGTTCAGATGTTTTTTTAAATCCTGTAGTTATTCTTGAGTGAAATGCACACATGATGTCCTAACATGTGCAGAATTCATATTCTAAATTATACAGCTATACTCACGTTAATTACATTTTTACATGACCTGTCATTAGCAGTAAATAAGGGTGCATTTCTTTGCATTATTCAGCAGAACATTACAGAATACTATACAGTACAAAAAAATATTAATTTAAAATACTGATTGAATTATTGGGGTAATATATTATACAATGTATTGTTAGACAAGTTGTTTTATGAAACATAAACTCATAGAAACATTTTTAGCGTTAAAAAACAGGAACATTTTTCTTATGTGGTTTGTTTAATTTAACCCTGGAATACCTTGTATGTGAAAAATAATAATAATAACAATAATAATAATAATAATAAATAAATAAATAAATAATAAAGTCTAGGGTTAAAATGTATCAAGGAACCAGTATCCACAGTTCAAAACATAATTCTTGAGAAAATGCAGTTTTTGTTAAACATTATTTTAAAAATAAATCCTTTCTTGTGGCTGGATTTAGTTTCAATAATGAAAATCTACAGGATCTGGTCAGTGGGGTGTGTTTTAAAAATTGGCAGCGATGACAAAAGTGTAAAAATAAATAAATAAAGAATCCAATGGCCTCATCCTTCGTAAAAGATTTCAGCCGAATGTTTAGTTGTAAAAAATTAATGAAAAAAAAACAGCACCATAATACTTTTATGAGTATAACATACTAGTAATCATCAAGCCTGAGAACATTAGTAGTGCATGAAGTGCAAAATCATTTTTTAATTAAGTGTTGCATTAATTTAATTTAAAAGTACTTTTTGCACTCAGTAGATCCAATAGAATTATTCGACATATAATGGATAAGAAAGCATTTAAATTAGAGGGATCGTTTTTTGTTATAGAAACAATGAAATAAAATTTAAATAATTAGAAAACATAACAAAAATGACACAATGTAGAGGCATATATAACCAAAAAATGAAAGAAATCTAATAAAAAACATCTACTGCAGAGGAAGAAAGAATCTTTAACATAGCACTAGAGTGTCATCTAGTGGTAAATCTGTGCGAAACATAGACCAAACAGGATGAACTGGTAACGTAATAAAATTACGTTTTCAGTAAATTACAATAACGTAAAGGTTTTTATATCTTTTTTTTTTTAGATTAGTTTTTAAATAATTTTAAATGGTAAATTTTGGACGTGAGCAGCGAAATCTATGTAATTCATAGATATTGCTCTAAAAAACAATATTCCTTGAAACACTGGGGGTGTACTACTGGTTTAGCTAGGATGACCATACGTCCTTCTTTTCCTGAACATGTATCCTTTTTGGATAAAAGAGTGCGTCCTGCCAGGAGTTCTAAATTGTGTAAAATTTCAGCGCTGTTGTCACCTTGACATTTTATTCTTACAGTCGCCGTACATTCAGTGTAGGTATTTGCAGTGATCGGACCCTTTTTATCTCGCCTTCACGCGAAATATGTTTGACTATTTACACGCCCTGGACGCACTCATCGGTCAAACCGCTTCTCAATTATTATGATCAGCGCGTGTGTACAAACCACTGTGCCACAACACCAGCCATTAGTAATGGGAAGTTCACTTCACTGTGCCAATCGGTTCTTTCGAACTGTTCGTTTCAGTGAATCGATTTTAACACCCGACTCTTTTATTCATTTTCGTATTGGGTGTTGGCTCAAGAAGTCAACAATTATGCTAAACAGTATAACTAATGTTAAGCCTGTTACATGCCACCCATATAATTGGAGACTACCCATATAAACAACAAATTAATATGTATTCCACTGATTACATATACACTATATTGCCAAAAGTATTGGGACGCCTGCCGTTACACGCACATGAACTTTAATGGCATCTCAATCTTAGTCCGTAGGGTTCAATATTGAGTTGGCCCAACCTTGCAGCTATAACATCTTCAACAGTTCTAGGATGGCTGTCCACATGGTTTAGGAATGTGTCTATGGGAATGTTTGACCATTCTTCCAGAAGCACATATGTGAGGTCAGGCACTGATGTTGGACAAGAAGGCCTGACTTGCAGTCTCCGCTCTAATTCATCCCAAAGGTGTTTTATTGGGTTAAGGTCAGGACTCTGTGCAGGCCAGTCAAGTTCCTCCACCCCAAACTCACTCATCTATGTCTTTATGGATCTTGCTTTGTGCACTGGTGCACAGTCATGTTAGAACAGGAAGGGGCCATCCACAAACTGGAGCTAGTTGGAACTAAGGGGCCAAGCCCAACCCCTGAAAAACATCCTCACACCCTAATCCCCCCCCTCCACCAAACCCTTACACTTGGCACAATGCAGTCAGGCAAGTACTGTTCTCCTGGGAACCGCCAAACCCAGACACGTCCATCAGATTGCCAGACAAAGAAGACTGAATTGTCACTCCAGAGAACACGTCTCCACTGCTCTAGAGTCCAGTGGTGGCGTGCTTTACACCACTGCATCTCTGCACTGTTGTTGTGCTAATCTGAAGGCCACACAAAGTTTGGAGATCTATAACTATTAACTCTACTGACAGTTGGCGACTTCTGCACACTGTGTGCTTCAGCATGCATTGACCCTGCTCTGTCATTTTACATGACCTACCACTGAGTTGCTGTTGTTCCCAGTTGCTTCCACTTTGTTATAATACCACTAACAATCAACCATGGAATATTTAGTAGCAAGGAAATTTCACGGAAGGATTTATGGCACAGGTGGCAACCTAGCATGGTACCACACTTGAATTCACTGAGCTCCTGAGAGCGACCCATTCCTTCACAAATGTTTGTAGAAGCAGTCTGCAAGCCTAATGCTTAATTTTATACACCTGTGGCCATGCAGGTGATTAGAACACCTTAATCCAATTATTTGGAGGGATGTCCCAATATTTTTGGCAATATAGTGTATGTTAATACTTTTGTTTTAAATGTTTTATTGCACTTTTATTAAAATATTATGGCGCTGGTGAGGCATGGACAACATGAAGGATGCAGATTTGACTTGTTCCCAGAACAGTTCTTTTATTTGCAGTCCCACTTCACACTTGCACATTGGCATGATTCATTACATTACACATGAAAGGAGCAGGTAGGTAAGCAAACTTTAACACAGCATGATACCGTCACTCTGAGAGGGCAGCAGTGTGGTCTGAGTCTTCTTGATCCCAAGCAGCTGGTAGGTCTGGAATAAAGGTCCTGCCCTGGTCTCTATGGAGCTCTTTGGGGGCTCCAAAGTAATAGAAAAACTCATCCACAAGTTTTGCTGTGGTCATGGTGGAGTTCTGCTCTGGCACTGCGTATGCCTCGGGCTACTTGGTGAAGTAGTCCATGGCTACCAGGACATACCAGTTACCAACATCCATGAATGGGAAGGGGCTTAAAATGTCCACCCTTTCTCACACCATGGGGCTGCTGGACTGCGTGAAGTGGAGCTCAGGAGCATTTTTGTGGCCCTTTCAGGCGGTGCAGGCATTGCAGCAGTAAACAAAGAGCTCGATGTCCAGGCAGCAGCCAGGCCAGCAAGAGCACTGGTGCAACTGACAAAAAGTCTTGTTCAGCCCAAAATGTCTAACCCCGGGGGCCCATGCATACTCCACAGTACCATGGGTTTCAGAGACTCCAGCTGCCAGGTCACCTCTGCAGGAATTGGGCTCTCCCAGCACTGATACAGCAGCTCATCATGATTCTCCAGACTGTCCCACTGAGAGCAGTACACTCTTATGACCAGACTGAGTGCCCTTACCTCTGGCCACTTGGGCTTCCTGTCCCCCTGCAACCAACCCAGAAGACACACAAGGATGGGTTCTGCCGGTTGGGCCTGTGTTACAGGCACAACCGGGGCTCAAACTCAGACCCTAGCAGCCCGCACAAAGTTACCAGACCAGACGTTTAGCCTGCTGAGCTAAAGGCCAGAGTCCCTTCCTTGGCAGAATAATCATATACTTTTTTCCTGACTACTGGGTGATTCTCACCATAGTACTTTCACAGCCACTACACCTGCTCCAGGTCATGTGAGGAGAGGTCCTGCTTTTCAGTGGCTTGCTAGCTAGTGCTGGTCAAAGACACAGTGGTGCTTCTTACCACTGCAACTGTGAACTCCGGTGCTTAGGTGTCACGATCCTGGTCGTGACATGAGTCTGACGCTGGACTGGCTTGAGCCACTGACAGTGGACACACACTTCTACATGGACGCCAGGACAATGCATCTGTATTGCTGTGCAGCTGGTCCTCCCTATGCTGGATGTTGAGCTGGTAAGCCTGAAACTTCTCCAACCACCTCACCACCTGGCCCTCAAATTTCCTAAAATTCAGAAGCCAGGTTAGCAAGGACTGATCAGTCTGAAGAAGAAACTTTCTTCTGTAGAGGTACAAATGTATGTGCAACAGTCCAGCAACCACTGCCAGCAGCACCCTTATTGTCTCACACTAGTTTGTCTTTGTGCAACTCAGGCAGAAGCTCTAGTAATCAATGACCTGGTCCCCCTCAGGGTATTCTTGAGCCAGGATGGTCCCAATGTTAGTGTTACTTGGTGTTCAGCATGAAGAGGAAAGCAGGATCAGGGCAGGCCGGCACCAGGGCAGTCCATAGTGTTTGAACGCCAGCTACTGTTCACTGGTCCACTGCAACTGAGCCTTTCTGGGGATCAGACAGTACAGGGGGGCTGCGATGTCTGCAAACCTGTGGATAAAAAGTTAGTAGTAAAAGGCCACCTGTGACTCTGTAGAAGACAACACGCTAAACCCGTATCCTTACCTTATAGTATATCAACACTGTATGTATGCCTTTACGAATGCTCAAAAATTGACACATCTTAAAAACATAAAATTTAATTTAACTGAATTTCTCCATACCCCTGTCAAATAAAATGTTTTACGAGTTATGTTGACTCAGTGAGTAGTATTGCCACCTCACTGGTCAAAGATTGTGGGCTTGTGTCCTGCATGTGGCACTGTGTGCATGGAGTTTGCATATCTTAAATACTGAGATTTACTTTAGTGTGATTTAATATCCTGCCCAAAGCATGCAGGTCAGGTACACCAATAGCACTAAATTTTCCTTTATATGTGCTTCTCCTCTGTGCCCTTTGCTACCAAGCACAGGCTCCATGCCCCCTATCACCCTGTACAGAATTGGTTGAAAAAGAAATTAATTTTTCACTGTTCATGTCTCTCCCCTTCAATGGATTCTGAGAATAAATGTTTAAATACAAACAAGGTGATATGCCTGACATATAATTGTTCAGAAGTATAACTGATTTTCTTCATTTATTCTCAATCCATTTATCCTAAGCAGGTTACTAAAGGTAGAGCACACGTTGCACCATGGGGTATTTGCCACCATGCTTAGCTGTTTCACTTGTGGGACAACACCCATGCATGCACAAGATGAACATTACACAAAACAGGGCCCAGGGATGTATTTGATGCCACAAAACTGCAGATATAAGGCAACAATGCAAGCCAACAAACAAGGTCACCACCAAGGAGTCACCATGACTACCCCTGGGAAACCTCTGTCCACTTCTGTGGCCACCTTATTTTTTGTCACATTTATTATTATTATTGTTCAGACATTATTCACAGAACTGTATTGAAAAAATCCCACACGTAACATCTTCAACATTAAAATTAGTTTCTTCATAATTTACATTGATCATATTCGGACAAATGTTAACACCAGGATTTGTCATTCTTGACTTGTCTTGGTGTTTCTGTCACTCTATGAAAATCATTGGCCACCCCACTGAAAACTATCTGATGTCGCCCCTGCCACCGAACAATCTTGCTAATCCTCCTAAATCTTGCTAATCCTCCTAAAGCTAAACAAGCAAAATTATGTTCGTCGCAGTGGCTGCAATAAAAAAAAAAAAAAAAAAACTAATAAAATAATAAAAAACTCGCAAACGTAAATACTAAATATTACAGAATATTTAGTAGTTTATATTTAGAATATACAGATATTGCATAATGACTAAGTGACATGCAAGAAATTATTATTGCAACCTTAACATTGAAAAGACTGTAATTTGTAAGTGACTCTTTTTTCACGCAATTATTGTCCTATATGTATTTTGAAGGAACGAGATGTTTTTATGCTTTGACACTTTTTATACTAAACCCCGTTTTACGTTCAGGATACACGTATCACATAATAAATAAAGATGTCAACGTCAGTTTTATTTATAAAGCACATTAAATACAACGTCGTTGTCCAAAGTGCTGTACAATGGCAGGTATAACAACAACAAATTACTAGTAAACTATGCAACAGCACAACAGTAAAGTAAAACGACGGCAGCCAAATAAAACGATAAATAAAACACAATAAAATAATACAATGAAATAATAAAAGATCACCAAGTCCATTCAAATTACATAAAGGTTAAAAAAAATCTTTTCTTAAACTGCGACAAACATTGACAACAGCTCTACAACATGAACAGCCACCTCACAGTCTACGTGCTTTCGTAAAGCTCGCTGTGCATGTCATTGCACGTGAAAACTTACGTAAGTGAGTAAAGAACCAATCAGCGCGCACCAGACCGGACGTTGTATTCCTACGTCGTTTTCTCCAAGTAGTACTGCGCTGAGGTTGCCTGCGACGTATTTTCCCCCCATAAAATACATTTCACATTCCCATTAAAAAAATGAAGCAGAATAACAACGTTCCAGCTTTTCTTACTAAGCTTTGGACTCTAGTTGAGGATTCGGATACAAACGAGTTCATCTGCTGGAGTCAGGTAAACATGGTATCCTCCATTGAGGATCGACTGCAGAAGTATGCTAAGCTAGCTAGCTAACTAGCTAGCCAGCTAGCTAACAAACAAAGAAAGAACGTTTGTCAGCGACTGCTTGTGTAGACACAACTTTTCACTATAGGTAATTTGTCGATGTGGTAAAATATGTCTTAATTGTAACGATCCAGAGATTCAGGTATTTCCTTATTTTCGTCTCATTTTCAATTAAAACATTGAATGGTATCTTATGAATGCGTAACGTAGGGAGCAATGAATCTAAATTCCTCCACATATCTTAAAACTGAAAAAATAATAAAGCATTCCCGGTCAGGCTTCGAAATGTAACTGGTAGCTATCTTTAACGTGTGTGCGAATGAGTGAAAATCCGTTAATTTCAGTACGACCAATTACCTGCAGTGCAGTTACAGCGACTTCACTTATTTTGTTCGCCAACGAGCAAGTACATTGGATTTTTTTCCGTTGCAGATGGCAGAAAAATTGTGAATGCCACTGTTCTTGTGTACTATAGTTAAGTGGTTACCATGCCCCAGTTCGATACCATGAGTACAGCAATAATATTTACAGCTTGTAGTTTGTTTTTTGAGTTTTCCCACTGATGCATACTGCGCACTGCACGTTGCTCAGTTTTGCGGAACACTGATCAATGCGTTTTGTTTCTGTTAAGGAGGGCGGCAGTTTTCTTGTGTTGGACGAGCAACGCTTTGCGAAGGAAATACTTCCTAAGTTTTTTAAGCACAACAACATGGCCAGTTTTGTGAGGCAGCTCAACATGTGTAAGTATGTTTTGCTGTCGTCAGTTTTTGCCATTTATGAGATGAACGAATTAAATACTGTAAATTACGTTTTTGCAGATGGATTTCGCAAAGTGATGCACATTGACACAGGAGTAGTGAAACAGGAGCGTGATGGACCTGTTGAGTTCCAGCATCCTTACTTCAAGCAAGGACAGGATGACCTTTTGGAAAACATCAAGAGAAAGGTCATTAGTGGAATGATGTGTATCATTTTGCTTCTGAATTAGGAAGCTGAAGATTTTCTTTTTTCATGTAAAATTTCAGTTGGCATTACAAATTAAGCTTTGCGAAGTTTAGGACTGTGTAATCAAATTTGACGTGCACTTTTGCAGAGATTTTGTTTATATTTTAGGTTTCCTCTGCCAGACCTGAGGAAAACAGGCTCCGCCAAGAGGACCTTACAAAGATCCTGACCAGTGTCCAAAACATCCAAGGAAAACAAGAAAACATGGACTCTAGACTCGCAACGCTAAAAAGGTACTGCAGTTCCATATTTTTTGTGAATATCAGTGAATTTTTAGGTGCTTTTGTTTCAGTTCTCATTTTCACTTCATCAGAAAACTTAAGCAGTTTGCACAATGGACAAAATCAAAAAAAGACAATTGTAGTGTTTTTTTTCCCTCCTCTCGAAGCCTTGGTGTAATTTATTAAAGGTCAGTCTATACTTTAAAAATATTAGAAGTATGTACATTACAGTACTGGTAAATTTTAAAAGTCAAAGCCTTTTCTGGTGTCTTGGTTTGGAAAGACCTGTATATCATCACATAACTGTGGCTCTGTTCAGGGAAAATGAAGCTCTGTGGAGGGAGATAGCAGACCTGCGCCAGAAGCACAATCATCAGCAACAAGTGATAAAGAAGGTATGCTAAAACCTCCTCGCTTTTGCTGTAATAAAGGAATACCATATTTCTCCTAATTAACGTACTTGCTCTAATAGACGTGCTCTGCACATAACTTGTAACGTGCCCGGGCGTGTTAATTAGGAGAAATAAGGTAGGTCAGGTGTCACTGCTGCACGATCCATTTCGTTGAACACTTGATCATTTAAAGATGGAAGTGAGCTTTAAAATGTCACGTCTTTGCACATCTTTCTTGATGCAACGTAGAGGAAATTCCCACACCACACCAGTGACATACTGTGCACAGTCTTATCAGTGGCATGCTGTCTGCTCAGAGCACTCGGTATAGCTCTGGAATAAGAATTGCCTGAGCAGATGAATAAAATTTATCATAAAAATGTTTTCAGAGACATGGTGTGAAATGCATAAATGTTAACTTACGCAGCTTTTTAAATTGTATGCTTTCAGCTGATACAGTTTATTGTCACGCTGGTTCAGAACAATCGTGTCCTGAGTTTAAAACGCAAAAGGTAAGTTACCCTTTCTCTTACTGTTTAGTATTTCGGTTAAGACATAAAATTTACTCTTCTCCATACATTTCTGCCTTTCCAGACCATTGTTACTGAACAGCAATGGAAAGAAAACGAAATTCATTCAGCCGATCTTTGATGAGCCTGTTGACCACAGCAAAGTATGTGCCCTTCAGAAGTCCACCATGCTTGCATCTAAATCCTTTACTAGGGATTTAAATTACAAAAGTGCTGTTAGTCATTGGTATCCCTGTTCTTATTTTTCCCCTCTTATTTGTTTATGCCTTGTGTGACTTGTTTTGCCTAAGATGTTTTATGTGTAATATTGTTTCATTCCTGGTATATAGGGTCCTGTAAATGGACTCGGGGGGTTGAAAAATAATTCTGACATTTCGGACGATGTCATCATCTGCGACTTAACTGATGAAGATGGCGATGTTACAGAGGAAATTTCCAGAAGTTTTGAACAAAGGTAGGGCTTCTTTAAGCTGTTTTTTAAATATATGAATTACACTTTCGGTCACTTTTGTCTTTAGATTAAAGTAATACTGAAGCATCACTGTTTATGGTCAGTTTTTCTTATGGCAAGAAAAAAGCATGCTGATGTTTTAGTTATGTGAAAACCTGTGAAACTTCACAACTTCACATCTGTTGCAGTGAATATCATGTGGTCTCTTTGTCTCACACACAAACATTCTTGTGTTCAGTGATATGGAAATAGTGGAGGTGCAAGAGGAGGCTGATAGTGACACAGCAGTAGTGGTGGATGGCATACCCAACAAGGAGATGGGGGTGTCCCTAGAAGCTGTCTGTGAGGACATCACCAATGGCTCTGCTGCCATCCCCGAGACCAGCAGCGCCCTACAGATCAACAAGCTGTCTGGGCTGAACCAGGAAGACCCAGTCAAAATGATGGATTCCATCCTTAGTGAGAACGGAGCCATCTCCCAGAACATTAACCTCCTTGGCAAGTAAGCATGTGCCCTGTCATCTGCTACAATGCGAGAACAAACGTTGAATGGTAGGGCTTTAAACAATTCCTTGAGAAACTGAAGTAATTCGATTAGTAAAAAATTGGCAGTGCAAAATCTTAGCATCGAAGCTTTGTGTAAATAATATACCGACAGTTCACTGTGTTTCTCACGGAACATTATACAGCAGCTGGCTCCAATAGTGCTAATATTACACGATAACAGCACTGGGACGTTTGACAATAATATCACTCCGCTTCAATATAGACAAAGAAATCATAATCTATTGTCGCTTATTACAGTAAACTAATAAATTGTGTTTGCAGAACTATTGTATAATTACACTAACTTTCAGTCGCTACCTCAATGCTACATTTTAATAAACTATACTAAAAAGATTAAAATTTTTCCAAAAATAACATTTGAGTACAATTATGAACAGTCGTCAGCATAGGACAAGCAGAAGGAAAAAAGCCAGGATGAGGCTAACACAGTATGTTACACAGCAAATAGTATGGGATTTTAACTGCTTTCAATGTTGTTACTGTAACATGTAAAGTAAGTTAGTGTACACCAATGGTCATTGTGTTCCTTAGCAACAGTCAATTCCCAGTTCAGTTACAGAACTGTTTGTGTTGGTGGAGCCACGTAACTGAAAAATGACAACAGATTATGATTTTTTATTAGTCAGCTAATAAATGGTGCTTGTAGAACTGTTGTATAAAACTATTACTAATGCACAATGTGCAATGTTGTGAAAATGAGACCGGAAGAAGCTATGTTTGATTGTTTAAGAGTACAGACTGCAAACTGGAGGAAAAGAGAGATGCTTCAGCATCTCAGCAGGAAACATCCAGTTTACGCATAACTTGTCTCATGCTCTTTAACAAAGCAAAATAATTTTTACCTGATTGCTTGATTAATCGAAGGGAATAATCGGTAGAATACACGATTGCTAAAATAATCGACAGCTGCAGCCCTAGTAAAAACAGTTTTGGTGTTGCATATGATGATTCCTGTTATGTAACTAGATCTCTCAAGCTGGTCATGTATAATGCAAGCTTTTGGGTTCACCAGCTGGTGTTTGAGAGGAGAAAACGTGCTCTGATGTCACTGGCAATATTATTATTGACTAGGGGTTGGAAAAATAGATTTTTATGATTACTCAGGATTCGAATTTTAACAATTCAGTATTGATTCATAAACTGTTGACGGAAGGTGGCTTTAAAAGTAACTGCAATAGCTGTGTTTATGAAATTCATTCTGTATTGCAATGCGATGTGACATACCTCTCACATCTGCTCATTTGGAACTGCGTTTAGCACAAGGTATCGTGAAAGTCTTAACGCGAAAAAAGGTTAGCTTGGCAATACTGTTTAACTGATTACTATGAATTATAAACTAAAGTGTCCGGACTTTGCTCACACAAAACATGCCATGATTACTAACTGCTGACATTGAATAAAAAGTTTAACCTTGACCTGGTCATTTAGTCTTTGTAGAAATCTGATATGATTAATGCTGGATAATTTCCAAATATTTAAGAACTGATTTAAAATTTGTCTGTAACATGACTGATAAGAAATAATGCCTGGGGACAAAACTTTGATCAGACTGTAGGTATTCGTAGATGGATATATTTATACATGTATGAAGTCAGATAAAGGCTATCCTCCACTATATAAATGTATTTTTATTTAAGAGGTACAGTAAAAGTAATACACCAAAATAATAATGCTTTTAAAGATACAAAGAGAACCATATAAGGGAACCATGTTAATCCCAAAGTTTAATGATTTTAAACGCTTTTAAAATACCAAAAGATTGGTGGCACGCTTATAACATGGGGCAAGTATTTATACAATATGCTTTTTCCATTAAAACTCGTTATTTGAAATAGCTTATTGTCTTAATGTAGTTAAAACTATACCTAGGAATTAAGTTTGTTTTTCAGAGATGTAACTTGTCATATGTATTACAGTACGTTATTCAAGTAATGAATTGATAGCTAAAATAATGGTAGGTCTTTTCATTTTGTGAAAATGAAAGCACTCAACTGGTTCATTTTATGTAGTGAAATGTGACATTTTCAAAAGTATAGTATTGAAAATAATTACTAAAGTTTGTGAGATCAGAGCCAGTTCACAGCCTTGTTATTGACATTGTGTTTTGCTGCTGCTTGTGATAAAATGGTAACTTCTCTGTGTTTTTTAGGGTTGAGCTGATGGACTATCTAGACAGCATTGACTGCAGTTTGGAAGACTTTCAAGCCATGTTATGTGGCAAACAGTTCAGCATCGATCCAGACATTGTTGAGGTACATGCTTTGCTGCGCTTTGACTTTTTTTTTTAGTAGCTTTTATTACTCAAATCTTGACACGACTGTGATTAAAGGTGCTGGAAAGGCGATTCACGATTCTCTGAAGAATGACTAGCACTCTAAAGTACAAATCAGTGAAATTTCAGTAAAAACCCAAAGTTACTAATAGTTTTGGAACCCCCATTCCTGTAGCTTTTCAGTCCAAATTGTACGGTGAGCTAAAATGATATCTGTGTCTATAGCGCCCAAGTGAGTCTGGTAACCTGTAAACGTGTGTGCTATACCTCAGTCTGACATGGTTCCATTCCCACAAAAAAATTACTTTTTAACAGTTTTAGCATACATAGCATAGATGCTTAACTGTGATTTCATGCAGGAATTAACACAGGTTAAAGCACATTTGAGAAAGGTACTTATGTAATACCTTCCTGGACTTGAACTGCAACATTCAGGTTACGAGTCTGTCCTAAATCGCTTTACCTGCCGCCTCTGCTTGCTGTCTTAATTCTTACTCTTATGTAAGCCTTGTCTAGCATTTAGCCTAGAGTTCTACTTGATGTTTTTCTCAAATTCACAGTAATGTAAACATACTTGGACTGCTTTCAGGACACGGACAGTTCAGGGGGAGACGCAGAGGTGTCGTCCAAAGCACAGAAGCTGGATGATGACAATGCAGGTGTGCATCTTTTACTAGGTCCCTATTACAGGTGTTTGTGAGCTAAGGTGTGCTATCCCATAGCAGAAAGCCAGTGTAAAGGAAATCAGAACTGCCAGAGTATTCTGACTTGGATACCTTTTCATGTATGCCACTGGGAAGCGTTGATTATAGGTTATAACATTGCTGACACAGCTGATGTGTTTTGAGGATCCTGAAACCAAAAACAGTTAGGATGAATTGCACCAGAGCTGAGCTGTTGCATTCTCATTTCTTCTTTAGAATAGCGTTTTACAGTCGTGCTGCAGGAAGCACGTGTTGAGAAGTCCTAATCCACATACCAATGAAGCGCAACATATTGGTTTTTTTGTCATTAGTGATGTCAGAGCAACAGAGAGCACTCATTACTTATTTTACCACTTCTAAAGTAAAATCCCAAACCATTGCATTTTTTTGTGATATACCAGTAATGTTTCTCTGAGTGCTTTTCTAGACTTATTTGGGCTGCTGAATTTGAGCTGTTCTCCTGGGTAAGTACAGGTTAGTTTAAAGCTTCTATGGGGACCACCACCATGTCTTAGGACTGCATTCACCTAGAGGTAGCTGCTCACTGTCTCTGCACTGCCATAGTAGGGCTGGGGAGTTAAGTGTTGGGGACTACTACTTTAAAGTACTGTGTGGTACCATTTGGCCTGCAGCTTTAAGGATAGGCCATTTCTCAGACTGGCAGAAGCCTACCAGCATGTTCTCTCTAGCAGATAAGCAGCTGATTCAGTACACCTCCTGCCCCCTGCTGGCCTTCCTGGATGGCTGTGCATCCCTGCCAGCAGAGCCTGAGGCCCCAGTGAGTGAGCTTAGTGAAGCGCTGCTGGAACAGCCCAGCGTGGAGCCCGAGAGTGACCTCCTGGAGTCGAGCCTGGGTGTGGAGGAGCCACCACGGAGCACGCTGATCCGCCTGGAGCCGCTAACAGAGGCTGAGGCCAGCGAGGCCTCCCTCTTCTACCTGTGTGAACTGAGCCCTGATGGGTCTGGAGCTGACCCTCAGCAGCTGGAGTTGTGAAGGAGGAGGCAGCCTTTTTGTATATATTCATCAAAATGATGATCTATTTATTTGCTAGTATCTTTTGGTACAATTCTGTCCCAGAGTTCATTGTATAACATTCCCTATTTAGCAAGTTCTATTCTTCAGCCTGGAGTTGTGGATGGCTGTACATTGCTTGTCCAGAAAGGCCTAAAGGTTGCTACTGTTACCAGATCGCTTCCCCCCCCCCATTTAGTTCTGTTGAATGGTTGAGGAGTCCGCCGTGGTCTGTTCATAGAAGTGCCTGTACTGGAAACTCCTTGTCTTTAATTTTTTTTTTTAAGTGTTTAGGCCTCCCCTGTGCATAGCTTGTATTTTTAGTTCACAAATTATGCTTCAGTTAAAGACTGTGTGACTCGCCTGTTAGCCTTTTGTCATTATTTTAGGCTTGGCAATATCAATAAAAGTTGCACAATTTGTTCGTGAAAGCTGTCTCTTGCTTTTCATCAATCCTAGCTTGTGTCTAAACAAGGAGCTTGACACGATTCAAATTTAAGTATTAACACAGACATATTTTAAAACTGTTTATTAATAGGTGAGTTACAATGCAGTTGCTAGTTACAACAACAAAAGCTGAAAAACCAAAAGCTAATGCTACTTCTAAATGTAACCTAACTGCATTTCCATGAAACTGGAGGTAACACTGCACCAATACAACTGTTCAATAACCAAACACTAACACACCACTTTGTATTATACAGTGAAAAGATAAAGACATATCACATGCAGTGCAAAGAGTACTAGAACAGTGCATGTTACACTGAACAGCAAATGCAATGTTCCAGTTAAATACTGGAAGGAACGAGGCAGAAAAATTAGATTGGAGCATAAGATGGTAACATGCAAATTACAATTCACAGTTAACATATTCACTACCAGCTAGAACTAGCACAACAGAGGCCAAGGCTGTGTCTACATTTACTTTCTGTAATCAAACTAAATTTGCACCACACAGCCACATATAGCTGGAAATTTTTCAAACATTAAAAGAGCTCAAACTTTATTGTAACTTAAGCATATATCCTGTTTTTTTTTTTTATCCATAAAAAAAAAATTGGCAAAAGGCCATTTTAGTCCTGCTTCTGGGACCTCTGACATTACTGCGTACTTGGAGCTCTGCTGGGTTTTTTTTTTTTTTAAACAGCTTTTCTGACAGACCAGCTTTATCTAGTCTATTTTCTGAGTTGAAAACATCAAAAAGCAGTCTACGCTGGGCATGCAGTGGGGGGGGGGGGACGACACAGTCAGCCACAGGGACTACAAGCATGGAATTTACAGTGGTGGGAGGTGATCTATCAACAGAGCACGCACCTGAGCACACGCTCAGTCAAAATCGCGGTTGGTGAGGACAAGTGGTGCCACCAGTGTCCACACGTAAAGCGCCACACAGATCCAACTGGATGACATCTTCACCCACACTGAGGGCCACCTGCTTGTCATCATCTCAGAGTTGGCATCAGGGCTGCAACACCAGAGACAGGAAAAGTCATGACGAAAGTCTGGAAAACACCACTTCCAACAACAGCTCCTAACTTTAAAGAGGACTACACATGTACTCACTGTACTTTTTTGAGCTCCTAATAACAATGAGCTTATTTCCAGCTATCTATAATATTTAGTTTAAAAATAGGTTGGGGGCTGCTGGGACAGACAGGTGGACACAAACCTGTACCAGTTGGTAAGGGTCATCATGATGTACAGGGAAGCCAGAAAGAGCATGAAGTGGAAAAAGGAGTAACTGTAGGTGACACCATCCCTCTCATTGTCAACAGCACGAGTCACGCCATCACCCTCCTCAAAGTTGTCCGGACGGCTGGGTCCGTCCTCGATCAGGGCCGACTCGTCGCTGGTCAAGGTCAGCTTGTTCACCTGAGTGTTGGAGGAGTTTCGAATGCTACGAAAGCAGAAGGGAGAAAATAAAACCTTAAAGGACACTGATGCTTGTATGGAATTAAACTACCAGTTTGATAATACAACCCGTATTCCAAAAAATTTGGGACGTTTTGCAAAACGCTAATGAAAAATACAATGATTTACAAATCTTTCATGAGATATTCAACAGAATACAGCACAGAGACAACATATTGAAACTGGTCAAATGCATTGCAGTTTGTAAATTATGAACTTCATGGTTGCAACAGTTTAAAAAAATTGTGACAGGTGCAAGAAAACCATGAAAAAGTTAAAAAAAAAAAAAAAAAAAAAAAAAAGACAAACATTAATTAGGCCCATCAACATTTACAGTCCATAACCTTACCAAAAGATTCAAAGAATATGGTAACATCCATCTGAATAAAGACCAAGGAGAAAAGCAAACACTGAATGTGCCTTTGTTCCCTAAAGCAGCACTGCATTGAAACTGGTCATCACACAATAAAAGATAACACTGGCTTGGGAATACTTCAGAAAACCTTGCTGGTAAACAAAGTTCACCATAACATCTCTAAATGTAAGCTCAAACTCTATAAAGCAAAATGCAACCCATACAAGAACATCATCCAGAAATGGCAACAATTTTTCTGGGCCCAAGTAAATCTGAGATGGACTGATGTGAGATGGACTGATGTGAAGTGTGCTGTGGTCTGACATGTCTGCATTTCAGACCTGTTTTGGAAATACTGGCTGTTCTCTCCTCAGGGCAAAAGACGAAAAGGACAACCTTGATTTTTATCAACAATACGTTCAAAAGCCAGCATGTGTGATGGTATGGGGGTGTGTTAGTAGCCACAGCATGGATAACTTGCACATATGTGAGGGCACCATTAATGCTGAGAGGTGCATACAGATTTTGGAACAACTTATGTTGCCATCCAAACGATGTCTCTTTCTGGGACATCCCTGTTTATTCCAGCAGAACGATGCTAAGCTGCATTCTGCATGTGTTACAACGGTGCGGCTTTGTAGTAAAAGAGTGCAGGAACTTAACTGGCCTCCCTCAATCCAGACCTGTCCCCCACTGAAAACTTGTGTATTATGAAGCACGACATATGACAGTGGAGACCTAGGACTTAAGACTTACATCAAGCAATAACGGCAAAATTTTCCACTTTGAAAAATTTAACAACTGGCGTCTTCTGATCCAAAATGTTTTTTTTTAAATGTTGTTAAAAGAAGTGGTGAGTGGGGAACATGCTCATGCCCCATCTTTTTTGAAATGTGTTGCAACCATCAAATTTATAATATATACATATTTTTACAAAATGCAATACAGTCGATCAGTTTCAATTCTAAATATGTTGTCGCTGCGCTGTATTCTACTGAATATATGTCAAGAAGGACTTGTAAATCATAGCATTTTTGTTTTTATTTACATTTTACAAAATGTCTCAACTATTTTGGAATAGGGGTTCTAACTTTGGCAGTTTTAAGATTGCAAAATGGGAGTTTCATTTTATTACGAATGAAACACTTCAATTTCAATTAATTTTGATATAGCGCTTTTCAATAGTTGTCTCAAAACACTTTACAGAAAGAAATTACAGATAATACAAAATTACCAACAGGAGGATAATTGACAACAGGCAGATAACCACTTACCTGGAGTAAAGAACACACATAAGAAACAGGATCAGACCCACAATGCCCTGGGCATCCCACCACTGGACCACACGGTCACGGCCTGCTGGGCTGGTACTGTTGTAGCCGATGATCCCGAGCAAGCTTGGATTACACTTACGGTCTGCAAATCCAGTTACACCACATGGTTTAAAGTATTTATATAGGATACCTGTCAATGTTTAGCCAAAAACCTAAACAAATCTTTGACCAATTTCATACAAACAAATACAAACTATAGATATATTCAAAGTCTTATGTATTGTGGGAGGGCATGTTTCCTCCAACCTACACCTGTTATAACAAATACAGAACATGAGAGAATCAAGCGTTTGTTAGATTAATAACTGATACAGACAGCAGACTAATACTCACCCGGCTCGTTGGTCATGGCAGACCAGGTGAGATACATGGTATACAGCGTCACAATGGAAGACTGCAGCAAGCCAGACCTTGGCTGAGATTCCTGCAGAGAAGGTAATGGCACCTTGCTAAATTATTCAAAACATTCATTATTAAGTACCTCATACACCCTTGTGAATTCTACTTCCCAATCCTGATGTTCAGTAATAATTAGTTCTTAGCAGATAATTCTGATTAGCTGCTCCAGTTTCTGCCTCTAAAGTTCACGCCTCGGTAGGTGAGCAGGGGGGCAGCGATGGAGTGTATGCTGCGTGCTCACCTGGATCTTGGGCAGAATGGACATTGCGGAAGCACCGACGCACAGCAGCATGTTCACACTGATGAACACCTTGTTCTCTGTGCAGCCCTCTGTGTTCGTGTAGTAGATGTAGAACAGGACCAGTGCCGTGATGGACAGGATGTAGTTAACTGCCGTGGCTGACAGAAGAGCTTTACACAGAGATAGAGAGAGAGGTCATTTAATTTCAAATTTTATATAGTGCCTTTCACAAGAAGCTGCCTCAAAGCACTTTGAGTGTAAAGCAACAAATTAATAAGTACACCCTGTGCTAATGTTGTTTTAAAATGTTGTCTAATGACCTGCACAATGAAAAATTAGTTTTTAATCTTAGGCGTTTGCACGCACAGAAACAACTGCTGTTCTCATACCTGCATACCAGCAGCGGGAATTTCCTTCCTCCATCTTCTCGACCCATGACTCGTTCCAGGAGTGGGCAAAGTCAATCAGCAGCACCAGCTGGATGAGGATAAAGCAAAAGGCCCCAGACATTCCCACGTAGAACCACACTTTGGGAGAATGGTCACAGGTGGTGAGACAGAGAGAGAGGAGGAAAAGGAGGGAGACACAGAGAGAGAGAATGGAAGAGACGTGTCAGCAGCTTTCACTCCTTAAAATTAAAACTATCAATCTATTCTTACATATTATTTGACCTGACTTAAAAGTATACTTCTAAATACCATAACATATTCTTCTCCAGTACATCCAAAATGATATTCTTGCACAGGAGTGCCCTAATCTCCACAACTTGTACAAATCTTAAAAGAAACTGCTTTTACATATACTGATTTTGTGTTTATATTACCAGTTGTGAAAGGACCCTCAGGAATGAAAAATGCACCGACAGCAATCGCAGTGGCAGCAGCAAACTTGAAGAACCAAAACCTAAAAGAAAAGTCAAAGGTACAAGTGTATAAAAGGACTTGTCTTTAAAAATTAACAACCTGACAATCAATGGAACTGATTTAGTCTTAACAGCAAAAGAAACACACATCAGACAAAAGAAGTTCACACCATAATTATCTGTACAAGTAGGGAGTAGGATCTTAAACTGAACTGTTGAAACTATGCACTGACACCATCTCTTCCCCTTGTCCACTCCCCACGATGATGGTTGAGCTGCTTACCCATTATGCACTGCAGCACGGGGATCCTGGCTGCTCTTTACCTTGATCATGAGAAGGGAGAAGAGCAGAAAGAACATGGCCATGCCAAAGCAAACACGGTACACCGCCTTGTACCCAACGAGCACGTCACAGTTCACCTGACCGTGCACACCAGGCAGGGAGGTTCCCATTCCTCCTTCGCAAAAGCCAGGGATCTGTAACAATACGTCGTGTGGGGTTATTCACGGTGTCTTTTTATTATAACTTTTAACCATACAAAAATCAAACAGGTGAACAAGTGACACATTCAAGACTAAGTGAGGATGACAACCAGAAACTGAAGACTGATGAAAATAAAAACAGACTGTGGTACCTTCTTCAGCTGACCTTCCATGCCAGGCATAAGCATAATACAGGCCACGCCCACTCCCAGTAGCATGAAAGCGGCGTATATGAGCCGGGTCACCGTAGAGTTGTTTCCACTGGGGCAACATCTGCACAGTAAACAGGGGGCGCTACCGCACAGGCAGGGGATCTAAGGAACACACACACACACCTTCATTAGTATACACACCTTAACCATTCCCAAACCTTAACCACTGAACAACTGCTCAATTATTCAAAGGAAGAAAAAAAATGTTCAAAAATAGACTCTACTTATCTTTGAATGTAAGGGCAATGCCTAATTATTTTTTTTTACTTGCATGGGTTTTGACACCAGTGAATCTGGGATTCAATTCACCATGAATTCATGCAACAACCTTACCGTAAACTGACCAGTCAATAGGAAGAACAAGATTACTATTACATGACACCATAAATGTTTGGTTGAAATGAGATCATTAAACAGTATGTGAAAAGTAAGTCGCTTTGGGTAAATATGTCAGCTAAATTTATAAAATGTAAATAAAGAAAGCAGAAATAAAACAGAAGCCGGAAGGAGGGCTCACAAAGAAAGGGGATACACCACTCTAAAATAAAATGTTAAAAGGATATCTTAGTTCATCTCATCTGCTGTTTACAACTTGTGTTCCTGACCTGCATTATGCAATCCGGTCCACAAAAGTATTATTTAAGGCCGACCCAACGACGGCAACCATAACAAAATATATTAATTGCACACCATCATTCTGAGATAATAATCAAACGGGCACAATGTTATTGCTCTTCAAAATTTGCCCACATTTATTTAATCAACTTTGGTTATTATTAGGCACCGCATTACCTAAAAAAAGGCTATGCCACAAACAAGGTTGCACGAGTTCTTCCTGGAAATTCGAACATTTCTTTCTCTCGATATCTCCATAACCAGATCATATTTCACTAAATAACTTGAGCTGTGGGTCGGCGTTGGCTGAGTCAATATGGTAGACTATGTCATCCAGAAAGATCTTTGTGTTGATGCATGGTGAAAAGAAACTAGTGCGTCACCGCCAGGGAAAGCACTGCGGTGAACACACCAAAACGCACAAAATGGGCGATACGCTACGACCATAGACATATTGTTGCATCGCCACCAAAATAATATTTTTATATTAATGATAAGCTTACCAACATATCGAAGACACCATTTTTATTTTCCCTTTGTCATCATGGTTGAAATGACGTGAAAACACCTCGTTCTTCAAAGCATACGGTAATGCCAACTACACAAAAATGTTTTAATAATTAAAATTATTTTTATAAGTTACATCTTACCCAGTTTGCCATGGAGCACAGTCCAAGAACAGCCCCCATGGTTGATGGCGGTGCCGAAGTGTATAGATGGTGTCGGCCTTGATCTTACTGTTTACAATATAATCTCCACTTCCGCTTGTCCTATCGCTGCAAGCTACTGTGTAGCCACTGAGCGGCGTGCATCCTGTTTCATTAAGCCGAACATTCTACTAACGTTTGTTAAACGTAAAACAGGACTTGAACAATAAGCGTTTCAATTTTTTAAATGCTGCTTACTTTGCTATCACGTGTCATTTAACGGTGAAGTATGAGCTGACTTATACGATTTAATTTGTTTTTAAAATTCTTTGAGCAATGTAAAAGGTCGCTGTGGCATTTAGTCTACTATAAATTCAAGATTTAAAAAACCGCTAAGACAAAATAATAAAATTCCGTAAAAATTTCTACCACAAATTCGTAGAAAAAGAACTTGCTTTTCATTTTCATGCGTCGTTTGGTATATTGGTAACAGTGTGTTTTTCTCAGTATATTTTTTTTTTTTACTGAAAGAGCGCTCCTTTAGCTATTGGTTATAAAATATTGATGTAATTTTTAAATTCAGTGCTGTTTATATTCAACGTTAATGCCTTAACTTAAAACTGTATTTTATTAGCAAACGTTTAATGTTGAATTGCATTTCAAGAAGTTTTGACACGTTTTAAAAGTTTTTATCAAACGTGTACCATCTCTCTTCAGAGACACCATAAACTGGTGAACACCTAGAACGACTCCAAGCTCCTGAGCCATGACTGACAGGGGCCCTAAACAATTACAATAACCCGTAATATAACGTTTAATATAATATCTAACATGCATCTGCCCATCTATCCATTTTACATATCTCTTATCCTATACGGACGTAAATTTTAAGTATTTCTTGTTATACGTTGGTAGCTGCTTGTCTTAATTCAATTGTGTATTTCTCCACCTGGTAAAAAAAGAATTACAAAAACAATCCAATTTTCTTTAATCTTCATTAGCCTTGTTTAGCCTTGGTCAAAGACCGTAAATCGCTTTCCATTTTAAATCTTTTAACTGTCATTTTTTAAAATGTTCATTCTTTTAAGGCTAGATTAAACCATTATTAAATTATATAAATTATCTAAATCAATTCCCAATAAAACCATTATCAACAATTTCAATTTAATATAACATTTACTGTCGTATATTATGGCTCTTACATCCTACTGTAGGAGTTTTGAGGGAAAATAAACGCAGGAGGCGAGTTATTTATTAACAAACCTGAAACCAGGGGTTTTAATGTTTTGAATGAACTGAGAAGGAAAATGGAGTGTAGTAAAAACTTAACCTGTCACCTTCCTCAAAAGGGGCAGCTCGGTTGGTGACTTCGGTTTACTTCTACATGCGCCCATTCTGAGACCCAGCAGGACCCAAGGGAGTTTGTTGACCCAGTCACCATTACGGAGGCTGATGCGAAGGGCAGCTTTCAATGACCAATGGAACCACTTGATCAAACCATTAGCCTAGGGGGGTGGTAAGCTGTACTATGATGGAGTTTAATGCAAAGGTTGCAAGCAACAGAACTCCACAGCTGTGACAAGAACTGGGGGCCACGATCAAATGAAAGGTCTACTGGGAGACCAAAACGGACGACCCTCACATCAATGAACGCTTATGCCACGGCAGCTGTAGTTGTTGAGGACAGCGGGACGGCCACGGGCCAGCGGGTAGTTCTGTCCACCATGGTCAGAAGGTGAGTAAACCCCTAGGAGGGGGGAAGAGGTCCCACCAAGTCCATGTTCACATGGTCAAAACACCGAATAGGGACAGAAAAAGGAACCAATGGGGCCTTTGTGTGGCGATGCACCTTTGCTTGCTGGCACTGCAAACAAGCAGTCACCCAGGTGTGAACATCCTTTAGGCCATGCCAGAGAAACCTAGTAGCCACAAGCTTCTGCGTAGCCTTATGACCCGGGTGAGAGAGGCTGTGCGAGGCATCAAAAATACATCTGCACCAGCCTGATGTCACACAGCAGTGTGGCCCCACAATCAGTGAAAGGAACATCAGCTAACTGCAATCTCATAATAACGGACCTGCAAGCTTGGACATCAGGGTCAGAAAGCTGCTCAGCAGCCATCTGGGCATAGTCAATGCCGAGGTACTCCATGCCAATGATGGAGCGAGAAAGGGAATCGGCCACAAGGTTGTCCTTCCCAGTTACGTGGCAGATGTCCATAGTGAACTCAGAAATAAATGAAAGCTGGTGTCATTGCCGGGCAGACCAAGGCTCAGACAGTTTGCCCATAGCAAATGTGAACAGTTTGTGATACACAAATGCTGTAAATGGGCCGCCTTTCAACAAAAACAAGTGACAGACAGACAGGAAAAGACAGAGGAGGTCGCGGTCAAAAGAACTGTTCTTTTGCTAACTAGAGCGTCGTTACCCGTTAAAAAATGCAAGTGGTTTCCAAACCTCATTGACCAACTGCTCATGCACAGCGCCTGGGCAATGGGAGCACCCGGTAATGGGTGTGCTAGCAGAGTTGTATTTGCCAATGCCAGCTTGGTGTCATCAAACGCCTTGGTCATCTCCTCAGACCAGTCAAGGACACACTTGGCAGGCCTGCCTTTGAGGGCTTCATACAAAGTCTGCATAAGCTGAGCTGTGTGGGGAATGAAACGATGGTAATAATTCACTGTGCCCAAAAACTCCTGTAGAGGCCAAACAGAGACTGGAGGGGGTAATTTCTGACAGCCTCCACTTTAGAGGACAACGGAACAGCCACATCCTTGGTAATGCGGTATCCAAAGAAATCAATAGAAGGTAGCCTGAACTAGCACTTTGAATTGATGATCAACCCATGACCGCTGAGATGTTCAAAAAGGGATTTGAGGTGCGCCAAGTGCTCCTCCGTGGAAGAGCTGGCAACCAAAATGTCATCCTCACGTCAAGGCAGGTCCCTCAAAACATTGTCCATAAGGTCCTGGAATGTTTGGGCAGCTTTCTTTAGCTCAAAAGGCATGTGTAGAAACTCAAAAAGCCCAAAAGGATCACCGTTGTTTTCGGGATATCGTCGGAGTGGATAGGCACCTGGTGTTAACCCTAAACTAGGTCCATTAAAAAAAAAAAATGGCTTTCCCAGCTAAGCAAGCAGAGAAATCATGAACATGCAGGACTGTGTAATGGTCAGGGATTGTGGTGTCATTGAGATGACGGTAATTGCCACATGGGCACCAATCGCCACCAGGTTTAGGCACAATGTGGAGTGGTAAGGGGCATGGGCTTTTGGACCTCTGGACAATGCCAAGCTACTCCAGTGTGTCAAACTTAGTCATAGCCACAGCCAATTTATCAGGGTTCAGACCAGGCATGGGCATAGACCAGTGGGTGCTGGGTGGTGATGTGGTACTCCACTCCATGCTTGCGAATGACAGATGTGAAAGTTATCCCAGTCAATTCAGGAAATTCAGCAAGCAGATGTGAAAAAACATCTGAGGGAGCAAGAATGCTAGACAGCCTCGAAGAACCAGCACCACTGAGCAAGCTTGGGAGAGAGTTGAAGGTCTCTGCATTGATGAAATGCTGGTTCTTCACATCAACAAGGAGATTGTTGGCACAGAATAAATTAGCACCCAACAAGGTGATGGACATTGGCCAGCACAAAGTCCCACACAAAACACTGCCCCCTGAAAGACAAAACCACACATCGCTTAAAGGTGCAGGGAGTACAACAGTTCTTAGCTTTCAAGCCAAAGTGTGCATGATAAAAACACAGGGTAGATGCAGACTGATGCCTTGCTACAGCTCAAAAGTGTCAAGGAGGAGTGATTTCAAAGTTTCGTACTTATCAGCTGCAGGGGGAACAAAATCACCTCCCTAGTTGCTATGGCATTGCTCAGTGCTGCAACGACATAATAGTGTTTTCGTCCTCTGTAATTCTGCGAACCGCAAACTGAGCCTCAGACTGCATTAACTACATCACAGCATGGTTTTCCCAAAACTCCAGCAATTTCAGAGAAACTGTTCTTGTCGCCATTCTGAAAGAATGAAGAAGAAAGTAAACACTCCGAAAACATTCAAAGGACTGTTGGGGTCACATTTAGGGGGAGTCAGATTGTTGAGTTCGGTTTCATGGTTACCTCTACACTAAACTTCTCGGAAAACACTGGGATTCCCCCTCAGAATGAAACTGCCCATGTTTTTTGAAATAAGATGTATTGTCTGAAAAGTTTATATAAGGCAAAACTTTGACTGAAAAGTATTCAGTCTAAAAATTGTTCTTCAGGAAAAGTATGTATGAGAAGGAAAAATGTTTTTCATGTCCAATGGAAAGCCAGTCATTTATTTTAACATGTGGTGTTGTAATACACAGGACATCTGCACAGAGGAAGCGGACAGCGAAAGTGAAATATCCAATGAGCACAGTGAAGACAAAATACTTCTGTTTGTGTTCAGTGGTTAATCCTGGCAAGGAGCATTGCGAACATTTTTACAAGCCCACCATCTAACGGCCAAGAAACACCTTGGAACTTACCTAGAAAGGACTTGAAAAGGCTGCGAATGAAAATAAAGAAGAGAAAGACCACAGTAGACTGGCACACGTCCACCAAGTAGGCAGGAGGTAGGAAAGAAGAGACAGACTGCCAGATTGGGTTCTTTTCTCGGCTTGCCTGACCCCTATGATGTATCTGTCATTGACTGCACACACTACCAGGCTAAGAACTGTTATAGAAGAACACTTAAGTATTTTTAATTTAATTTTTTTATTTATAGCACTTTCTTAATCCCAATTAAATATCTTTTATTAGGTGATACAGTAGTGTGGTGGTTGTTTGTACTTAGTTGTGTTGGATTTCTTTGCTGTATATATTTCTTATTGTTTGTATTTCTTTGGTTAAATTAAATTAGTCATTTAGCAGATGCTTTTATCCAAAGCAACTTACAACATTTCTATCAATTTCTTACAATATCTATCACAATGACTTAGTGCAGGGTGTCTTGCTCAAGGACACACCAGGTGGCTGGGATTCGAACTGGGAGATTTCTGCATCCCAGCCTGATGTTCTACCCATCGAGCCACCTGGTCTACATTTTTTTTTACCAACAGTATTTTTATTGATTTTGCAACATAACATAAGTAAACACAATAACATGCAGTAAACAAGCATGAAGAACAAGCCAATCCCCATCACTTACGTCAGGTTTTAGTTAGGGGTCAAGTCACTCCGTCGTAGTACATTACATATATGCAAGTACATATGAGAAGAATATGAGTGTTTGTTATTCTGAACACTGCAAAGGGCCACTTTTAATACATCCCAATGTCTTCCATCATATTTGCCAAGTCTGCTCCTATAACATAATGAAGGGGTCCCAGATCTGATGGAAATTATGTTGCCAATGCTTTATTGTGTAAGTAATTTTCTCTAGAGGAAGTGTTGTAGATAGCTAGGATAACCATCTGCTAACTTGTGGTCTTCTAATATCTTTCCATGAGAGCGCTATCACTCTTTTTGCCAGTAAGATGCTTACATTTACAAATATCCATTGATTCTTTTTAATCTTCAATTTATCTGGAAATAAGACTAATATAAACAGCTGTGGAGTTGGATTTGTAAAATGTTTTGAACAGTTTGTTTCACCTCTTGCCAAAATTTTTGGATTTCTATACATTGCCAGATACAGTGGAAAAAAAATACCTTTTTCCTTCCCACATTTGTTACAAGTGTCAGGTATGGCTCTATTATATCTGTTCAGTTTTACTGCAGTAATATATGTTCGCATCAACCAATTGTACTGTAATAATTTCAGGTGGGTATTAGTAGTTCTCAGTTGTGCCTCAGCACATGCTTCCTCCCACTCTTCCAGTGAAATATCCTCATTCAGGTCATCTCTCCATGTCTCCAGCCGCTCTACGGATATCTCTGTACATCCATCAATCAAGCATTTATATATTTTGGATATTAAGCCCCGCCCCATACAATTCATGTCCATTAGTTTTTCTGAAGGAATGCATAACGTTCGAGTTTGTTGTGTTCTAATAAAGCTTCTCAGCTGTAGGTACTTAAAAAAGTGATTGCGGAGTATATTAAGTTTATTAACTAATTCTTCGAATGTCATCAGTACCATTTGTGGGTTATAAAGATCTTCTATTTTTTCCAGTCCTCTTTTAGCCCAAGCTTTAAATCCCCCATCTGCTTTACCTATATAGAAAGAGGTAGATTAAGATGGAGTTCCTTCCAAATAGGGGTCTCTCTTTCTGTGTAGTAAAATAATGTTCTTAACTCTGCTGCCCAATAGTACAAAAGTAGGCTGGGACAATTAAGCCCCCCTCTGTCATGGGGCAAGTACAATAATGACAGCCGTGTCCGGGGGCACCTATTATTCCATTAAAAAACGGACCAAGTTTTTTAAGTTGAGTACACAGATTACTTGGAGGAAGAAGCGGACGGTTTTGGAAAACAGATACGGCAGTTTAGGCATTATGTTCATTTTAAGGATTTTTCCTATGAGCGACATCGGTATGGGTCTCCACCTGTCCAGTGACTTTGAAATTGCATGCATTAATGGTTCGTAATTACTGGGTACAATATATTTAAACTATGGAATGATTTTAATGCCCAGATATGTGAAATAATTACAGTTTTAGAGTTAGGGTTGTGTATAAAGTAATTTTATCCATTTCTTAAAATTCTCTTCAAAACCAAAATGCGTAAGGAGCTTGAATAAGTAGGGCCACTCAACCCTACCGAAAGCTTTCTCAGCATCCAATGACAGTTGTCACCATACCCCTTCGAACTCTTTCAGCTTCTTATGCTTCTCCGCCGCCATGTCTTGATAAAACCGCACCAGTTATTTTTGTAGAGGATCTGCCGTTTTGCCCTGGCTGCTCTCATCACCGTCCCTTTGTCCGTATAATTCAAAAACTTCATTACAAGGGTTCTAGATGCGGAATTAGCTATGCGTTCCCTCCAGCGTAAGTTTTCCCCAGAGCGGCGCCAACTTCAGCGCCTTCGGGATCCAGCTCTCCAGGAAACCGCAGATATCATCGCCCTCCGCAAGATTTACAAGTGTTACATTACAGCGATGTGACCGAGCCTCCAGGTCCAGTATTTTCTCTTCCAAATCTTAATTTTTTCCCTCCAGATTTTTTACATTATCTTGGAGCGCAGTTA
The DNA here is from genome assembly GCA_025773905.1 of Chitala chitala. Taxonomy (NCBI): domain Eukaryota; kingdom Metazoa; phylum Chordata; class Actinopteri; order Osteoglossiformes; family Notopteridae; genus Chitala; species Chitala chitala. The sequence continues at coordinate 1,672,991 of JABJVR010000034.1, read as the reverse complement.
CACTGTCTTCAGCTGTTGAGATTCTCATCTCTGCTTGTGTGGCTCTTTTTGAGCAGTCTTTAATGTCTTTTCTTACATGTTCAATTGCTGTAAGAATGCTGTCAAATTGGGATGAGTACTCATAATTCATGTTATTAATTGCTGCCATTATTCCTGTTAGGGTGACCTCAGACTCTTCAATCACTACTGACTGTTTCTCAATGCTAACATAAGTAACGATACTAGTGCCAGCGTTAGCTTCCATAGCCCTGTCATTGATCTTGGATTTAGTTAGCGTTGCGAAATTAGACAAATTAGATTGGTTATCTTGGTGTATCCCACTGTGGCTAGTCTTCTTTTGTGACATCGATAACACCTTAACACCGATGTTGTAATTGGGTTGTATGTCGCATTTAAAATAAGGTAATTAGAAAGGATTTCGTGGCTCAAGCAGCAGAGCAGACTTACATGCGTCTTTCCAGCCAGCCGCCATAACCGGAAGTCCTTGGTTCCACATTTAATTTTACATTTTAATTATAAAATGTTCTTGAACTTTGCATTTATTTAATAAAACTTCCCTTTGCAAGCAGACCCCTCCTCTCACATATTCCCGTTTTTGCCAGAGTGGTACACTGTTAAAGAAGAACACTTTAAGTATTCTTTTATTTTTTAAATGTGTAGCACTTTATTAATACCAATAAAAAAATTTTAAAAATGAATAAAATAATAGCAAAGACCATTTATGTATTTTTTTGCATAACCACACCATCAAAGAACTGGGTGGGTGATACAACATCAAAGCAATTTGCTGCATAAGGTGACTCACAAATTGATAGCCTGTCTGCTATCATGACACTTTAGGAATTATTTGAGTTTAATAGTATCCAGTACCATGAAATTTTTTTGGAAAATTTCAAGTCTGTTTTTTGTATGTTTTGTATACTCTGGACTGAAAGCATATGTAAAACACAAAAGACAACAACATGCCTGGGTCATGTTGTACATATTGTTCCACATTTTAACTCCCTTAGTTACTATGCCTACATCTGCAGGAGTTCATCAGATGTACCTTCTATGACAATTACAGAGTTTCATTGGGTGCTGTGCAAGGTCTATCGACAGCATCCGAATCCTGTTAATATAGACAAGAAACACAGGTTTAGTGCCTTTCATAGTTGTATTACCATGACAAACTTTGATGTAAAACCAAATTTTAAAGCACTCACAAAATGCTTTCCCAACAAATAAATTATTAAAAAACTAGAATATTCAATTGCAGACACGCAGAGGTCTGCAACACGTAAAATCAACACATACAAAGCAATTGTTGGTGAAAATCTCTAGTTAGTCAAAAATTCAAGTAAAAAATGCAACTGTACCATGAACATACTAATCAATAGAGACCTCCAAATTTGACAGTGTATCACTGGGACTACGTTTTAAAGGTGTGGTGAGGATCACAACATATGGAAATAACCAATATCTACTGCAGGGGTTGAAAACCATGAAGAACACTACAAAATTTTTTTGATAAAAAAGTACTAATTGTCAAGCACTCTCTATACCAAGAAAAATTGAAAAAATTTTAATGAGGATGATGAATTTAATATTTAATAATGAATTTTAATAACACGTTTCGGACAGGTAGTCCTTCTTCAGTTTAATCACTTGAAATGTATACCAGGACAACTTCTTATACGTGCAACAATCAGTCACATGACTTCAAACAAAAGGATGATATTCAAGGAAGTGCATAGGCAACAAAAGACTGAAAATTGACAGCTCATGTAAACAAGCTTTTACCGATAAATTTTTCGAAGTATTTTTCAAAAGAACCTGCACAGCAAAATAGTAGAAATAGGTTTTGCAAGGAACGTACCAAAAAAGTACAGTAAACATGCTGTTATAAACTGTTTACAAAAAATATTTACAAAAAACACAACAAACCTAAATCCTAATTGAGACCATGTGAAGCTAGTGTTTAAGGTGTGTATCCAGTAGCATTCTCTATATATATGGAGGTGCAATGGGGGGATGGATGAAAGATGAAGTGATGTGAGCAAACCTGAAAGCAAAGAAACAAACAAAACAAGCTAGAAACAAAAACCCGATATGGACTCTAACTGGCTAATGAACAAAACATGAAAAGCAAAATTGTAGGACATTCTACACTAACCCAACAGTGAAAAACAGAACTTACAGGGGTGGTCTTTGCTCCCTCTCGCCAGTGTGCTATACAAACAACCAATATGCAGGCGCTGTACAATTGTGTTGGGTTAACCTGTCCCAAATTCCCAACCTGCCATGACACACACATAAAAGAAAACAAACCACCACCAATACCACAAAGCGAAATACAAAGCATAAACCAAAAGAATAAGGAACACCAAAGCAGCACTAAAAGAATGAATAAACAAAGATTAACGATCTTTCTCTCTCTCTTTCTTTATCACAAACCAACATCAAACTCCTCTCTCGAACTCCGTCTCTGGTCCAGGCTTTTGTCTTCTCCCTCGTCCGGAAAAGGCGACGTTCACTGTGATTGAGTCGTATTGGGCAACTCCTGTCGATTGGCAGCCTCGACCTCCAATTGGGATAGAAGGAGAAACACCTGCGGAAAGAAAAGTATTAACATACGTCTCAGGACGTAACACCCCCTCCCTCAAGACAATTACTTAGGGAAAATAAGACACAGGCAACACGGACAAAACCAGTTTCCATGTTATGCATGAGATAATGCATTGGCAATTATATTATCAGATCTTTTTTTGTTTGATGACAACGTTATACTCCTGAATAATGAAAGACCATCTCATCAAGCGCTGGTTGTGATATTGCATATAAAACACAAAAGTAAGTGGGTTATGGTCTGTATAAACCATGATGGGTAAGGTACCCACATAGACCTCGAAATGTTGTAGGACCAACAGCAAAGATGGGGCTTCCTTTTTTATAGTGGAATAATTTAATTGATGTTTCTGGAATTTTTTTGAAAAGTAACACCAGATAATCAATTCCGGTAGTGTCCTCTTGCATTAGCACTGACCCTGCCCCAACCACACTGGCATCTACTTCTAAGTTAAAAGGTACGGAAAATTTGGAGCAGTGAGTACCGGAGCACAACAATGCCTTGACCTTTTCAAATGCATTTTGGCACTCCTGGTCCCCCTCAAATTTCTGAGCCGGGCTCAGCAGGTCAGTTAAAGGACCCACAATAGTGGCAAAATTCTGACAAAAACCTCTGTAATACCCCACCATACCTAGGAACCAACATAATTCTCACCTGGTAGTAGGTCGGGGAAAACTGTAGATAGCCAATACTTTTGCTTCCAAAAGTTTTACCATTCCTTAACCTACTTGTTTACCAAGGTAAGTAACGGTAGCCTTCCCAAACTCATATTTAGCCAAATTTACAGTTAAGTTGGCATCTGCCAGTCTATGAAAAATGGTCCATATGTGTTGAAGATGGGTGTCCCAATCCGGAGAGAATATAACCACATCATCTAGGTAAGCTTTACAATGTAGCACATTACGTAAAACACAATCCACTAGACATCACAGTATATTTTGCAAATGAATCAGAGGTTACAAAATCAGACACCTCTGATGCAGTAGGCGATAAGGGCACTTGCCAATATCCTTTAAGTAAATCTAACTTACTCACATAATTAGCTGTCCCTACTTTGTCTATACAATCCTCCATTCGGGGCAGAGGATATGAGTCGGGAACAGTGACGGAGTTCACTTTTCGATAATCTGTACACAGGCAATAAGTATTGTTAGGTTTAAGAATCAGTAAGCAGGTGGAGCTTCAGGGGCTGGTGCTTGGTTTCACCAAGCCGTGTTACAGCAAATATTCAACCTCTTGTTTACGTCTGATGAGCGATATGTTTTTAACATATTAATGTGACACCCCATAATAGATCTTTTTCACTCAGGAGTTCTAGTGATGTAATCAGTTTCATAATTTTTTAATTTTATTTTATAAAGTCCAGAGAAGAGAGCAACTGTCACATTCAACTGTTGATCACCTATGACAACATGATCCGTGAACACCGACCTCATAGAACTACATGGAGCTATAACCCTCCTGCACCCCAGATCAATGCCCCCTCCACCGCTACTGAACAACCCATGAAGACTGGCAGAACCCTTGGACTCTCGAGAGACAGCGTCATCAAGCACAAAGGTTGTGTTACTATTATGGACAAGCCGATCACACCATCAGGTTCCGTCTCCACCGTCCTTCCGAGACAGGCAGAACGAAGGTAAAGTCACCTCTTACACCCCTGTTGCGAGTTCCCGTTAACTTGATTACTAAGAATATGCTCTTCTTACTGACAACCCTCGTGGACTCCGGAGCCACGGGGAACTTCCTAAATGCAGATCTTGCCTCCAGGTATGACATATCTACTGTACCACTATCTGCTCCTATTATTATCATGAATGCTATTGATGATCGACCTCTAAGTACTAGGTACGTAATTATGCAAACTGTTCCACTTCATATGAAAATCGGGGGCTATTTATCATGAACACATCCAATTCTTAATAGTGCCTGACCTCCAAGAAACCATGATTTTAGGTTTTCCCTGGCTACAACAAGCACAATCCTGGTGTGGACTAGAAGCACAGAGAACTCACCTCCTGGAACAAGCAACGACAAACTTGCTGCATTGATCGAACTGCTTTGCCATGAAAGCAAACCCAGAAGGTACCCTGTTATGTGACGTCTATCGAAAGTCATTTACCCATAGCCAGTGAACAAGCTCCAACGCAGTACCGCTATTATGCAGACGTTTTTAATCCTTCTAATGCCTTCACTCTTCCCCTTCATTGACCACATGATTGTGCCATCAAACTCCTGGAAGGGGCCACTTTGCCCAAGGGACAAGTCTATCCCCTCTCACAACCCGAGGACCAAGCGATGGAGACCAACATATGAGAGGGACTGGCCCAGAGCCTCATTCGTCCTTCTACTTCCCGTATAGCGTCTGAATTCTTTTTTGTTACAAAAAAGGGTGGTGGTCTCCATCCCTGCATTGACTATTGGGCCTAAAGAAAATCAACAAACGCATCTCGTATCCATTGCCATTAGTTCCGGCCGCCCTCTTCACCGCTAAAGGGACTATGAATAACAGGTCATGCCATTTGGACTACAAAATAGTCCCGCCATCTTCCAGGCGTTCATCAGTGACGTGTTCCGAGACATGCTTAATCGATGTGTGATTGTGTACATCAATGACATTGATTTATTCTCCTGTTATGTCTCACATGTTCAATAAGTACTACAACATCTTTGAGAACACAAACTCTATGTGAAGCTTGAAAAATGCGAGTTTCATCATCAGTCAATTCATTTTCTAGGCTATGTAATCTCACATGAAGGAGTATGAATGGACCCCGCTAAAATCAAGGCTGTCAACGATTGGCTGGAACCACGTAACGTAAAGCACGTACAACATGTTTTGGGTTTGTACAATTTCTACAGACGTTTTATACGTAACTTTAGCACTGTTGCTACACCGCTGACATCTCTACTGAAAGGAAGAGCCTGGATCTTTCGTTTCACCATGGAAACAAAGCATGCATTTAACAAACTTAAAGAGGTTTTCATGTCTGCACCAATTTTACAACAGTCAAATCCTGACTTACCTTTTTTTTATTGAAATAGATGCCTCAGAACCCGGAGTTGGTGCTGTCCTGTCTAAGCAAGTAAAATCCATCAGTAAATTGTTACCTTGTGGCTTCTCTTCGAAGAAACTATCTGTAGCGGAATGGAATTATGAGGTGGGTAATCGAGAACTATTAGCTATGAAACTTGCTTTCGAAGAATGGCGTCATTGACTGGAAGGAGTCGTTCATCAATTCATTGTGTATACAGATCACAAGAACCTGGAGTACATTCAATCAGCAAAACATCTCAACTCCCAGCAAGCCAGGTGGGCTTTATTTTTCTTTCGCTTTACCTTTATGTCACATATGTTTCAGGAAAGAAAAACGTATGTGCAGATGCTTTGTTCAGACAACAAGACCCGTCTGAACCACCAGACGTCGCCTTAACCACCAGACGTCGCAAAGCTTAATGCCTCGCATAGCTCCCTCGGGACTGCTACACCTTCTTCCGGGCCCGCACCGGCCCTGGTCACATGTTGTTGTCGAATTTCTCATGGATCTGCCCAGTTCACAAGGTAACACCATGATTCTAGTCATGACTGACCAGTTTTCCAAAATGTGCCGCCTGATACCGTTACCTAAATTCCCCCTTGCTACTACTACCGCCGAAATGATTTTCATGCATGTTTTTCACTATTTCGGCTTACCTGACCAGGGTCCCCAATTAATTTCACAAATATGGAGGGCTTTCCTTTCCAAGCTACGCAGCTGTAGACCTCTCTTCTGGATACCATCCCCAAACCAAAGGACAAGTACAACAACTGAACCAGGAGATAGCCAAATACCTTAGAAAGTTTTTTTCTGCAAATCCCGCTGCATGGCATTCGTACCTACCCTGGGACGAATATGCTTACAATACCCATTGTCGCTCCTCCACATGCTTGTCACCCTTTCAGTGTGTTCTAGGCTATCAGCCTAGGTTGTTCCCCACAGCACAAACAACCAGTGATATTCCTGCTGTTGACGCCTGGCCTAAGAATGCTGGAACACTCTGGACAGAAGTACGCAATCTCCTACTGCATTCTTCTGCTCGCCAGAAGGCCTACTATGACTTAAGGCACCAACCTGCACCTGTACTCCACCCGGGGCAACACGTCTGGCTCTCCGCCCGACATCTCCGGCTGACAGGCAAGTGCCACAAACTCCATCCTTGCTTCATAGGCCCCTTCAAAATCATCAGACGAGTCAATCCAGTCTCCTACAAACTGCTCGTCTGCTCATTTCTGTATTTCACCGACGTTCCATGTCTCAGCTAAAACCAGACTACTTCAGCACTGCTCACATACCTCCAGACACTTCTCCCCCTTAGCCTATCCAGTTGGCTGATGATCCTGCTTTTACAGTGCGTTACTTGGTGGATTCCCGATGATGCCAGCGGGGCCTGGAGTACCACGTGGACTGGGAGGGCTATGGTCCTGAAGCCCATTTCTGGATCCCCGCTGCCTGAGTTTTGGATCCAGCCCCTATGGATGTCTCTGTTGTATTTTTTGTTTTTATATGTCCACCTTTATGTTACATTGCACAATTATTCAACCACCACTTCACTTTGGATACACATTTCTTCCTACTGAGTCTTCCCTACTGAGTCTTACGGTGTTTTGGGGCTTTGGAAAAGTTTTGACATGCAGACATTTGTGCTTTTTTTTTTGTTGCTTTTAAACATATTATTGTCTAAAGTCCGATTCCACTCTAGTCAGCACAAACTGGGCTACAATAATATGTGAGTAGCAAGTTTTTATGTGATTATGTTTTTGAGAAAACAATGTTTATGCATGGTTAGTGAAAAACTACAATTTATAAAGTCATTGGAATAAGG
>JABJVR010000034.1:1651946-1665420 GCA_025773905.1 Chitala chitala | reverse complement strand
TTTCTTTTCATCTTTTTATTTTTTTTTTTTTTTTTTTTTTTTGTGGTGTGGTTGTTTGTGTGTGGTTTTTGGTGGGTGGGGTGGTTGGGGGGGGGGGGGGGGCGCCCAGATAGAGAAGATAAAGAGCAAGTAAGTATATGTTTACTCAACAATTTATTTAATGAAAAAAGCTGTTGCCAATTTATCAAAATTTGTTTTGAATCTTGATATTGTTTACATAACAATTACAGGAGACAAAAGTGCCATATTTGTTTATTAATGTAATATAGCAAAAACTGTTTTACAAACATGATTTTGAATCTAAAAAGAATTATTTGTCAAACTGATTGCCTGATCAAGCATGCCAGATCAGATCAGATCTTCTACGGTTTGATCCACCAATCTTCTGGTTACAAGTTAACCATACCAACACTGTACTGAATTTGGAGAAGAACTGCTGTAAAAGGTTTGCTGTGATTTTAAATTGCTGGATAACGTCCGTTTATTTAGTAGTCACTTTTATCCAAAGCGATTTACAACATTTCACATACATGTTACAGCAATATTAATTCTCTGCATTTAACCCATCTGCCGATGGGGAGAAATGGGAAGCAAGCTAGCATTTCAGTGTCCTGCTCCAGGATACACTTGGCAGCAGAGCTGGGATTTGAACCAGCAGACTTCTGCATCCAAGCCTGATGTTCATTCAGCCACCAGGCCTCTATCAACAATCCTGATATTTCTGTTGGTTACTTAAACCCATTTTAACGTAAGCAAAATTGTGATACCCTTGACTGTATGTTATGAATATACAGTTTATTATGCACAGAAACCAATCTAAAATTGTACATTCAGCACAGACCATGACTAACCTGTCATTTACAAATTTGCAAACTACACACTGAGGACAAAAATATGAAAAGGTGATCTATTCCATGTAAAATCAGGTAATTTTTTCTTGCACAGGTAAATTCTGGCACATTTCTGACTTGCATTTGGACCCCAGTTACCATGTGACAGAGGACCGCAGGAAGGTTTGCTTCTCCTCCAAGGGTTTCCCAGCTTCCAACCCTGGGCCATTTGGGGACTTCATGTGTGACTCGCCCTACGAGCTTATCCTGTCAGCTTTCAGTTTCATGAAGCAGCTTCCAGAGCAGGCAGATTTCATCATATGGACAGGGTTTGTATCTCATAGCCTTACTGACAATTAGATACAGTGTACCCTATTCAAACTGGTGTTTCCTAAGACAATGTGTTTTGTGACTAGCTTGTTCAATTTGTTGTTAGCAGCCTGTGCTCTCTGAATGGTCCTGTCTGGAGTGGGTGTTGTAATTGTCAGAAGTGTTTTTCTGGTACACATTGGGAAACAGCTAAGCGTTTGTTCTGCACTGCGTCTGAAAGCTGTTGTGGAACAGGTGCATTTCTTCACAGCTACAGCATGCCCTTTATCACATGCTTTCAGCAGAATAACGCTCTGTGTCATGAAACATGCACAACTCAAGGATGCTTCCTGGTGCATGATGGTAATTGTAGTTATACGTAAAGGCTTGTTCTGAGGTCTTTGATAGATATATAGATAGAAAGAGAACGAACGAACGAACTTTATTCATCCCAAACTGGGAAATTCCATTGTTGCAGCAGCGATTTACAGTTACTCAACCTAAACATAAATCTCACAAAAAAAAAATCAGTAAAGTCATGAGATTTAACAAGCTGTTTGTCTGTTCTGTCTACTGTAAGTGTGAGAAGACATCAAGATAACATGGTCCACAGCACCAGTGAAACAGCTCTGACAAATAATAGAATCCATGTTGCAAGGAATTCAAGTTTTTGTAGAGGCAAATTGGGGTCCAACCTTATACCAGATAAATCCACTTAATAAACTAAGTGGTGTTCTACCCCACTTTTTGGTAAAACTGTGCAAGAATAACAACCTGATGTTCTTGTATGAAATGTACAGTACAGTGGCAAGTTAGTGAAAAACATTGGTTAAACTTTGTAGCTCATGTCCTCTAAAATGCCTTGCTATTGGACCTTTAAATAATATGCAGTGCATTAAAATACCCAACTGTAAGTGGTTACTGCGCTAAACCGCATCTGCAGTTAAATGGTACTAATGTAAAATTTTTCAAGTGCTTCGTTAACCAGGGATTATTTATAGAGGAACCTAACATTGGATATTAAATGATTTACTATTTGATCTAATGCTGTGTGCAAATTCCAAGTATGATTGAAGGTGCTGTAAAAGTGGAAGTGTGCTCCTTCACAAGCAAGCAAGCACACAATTTAAAACTTGTGATCAATTTACATTAAGGCAAAGATCTCCATATTATCCATCAGCCACATTTGTTTAGGATAACAGGAATACGAGCAATTGTAAATTTTGTTTTGCAATTGTTTGGTGATCAATTGTGTGTTTTATTAACAAAGTACACACCCAGCAATGAACCAGGATTTTATAGCTATTAATCTTGGAGTTTTACCTTTGGTAAACATCAAAATTGGGTGGTATGGCTGTGGGTTTAACAAATGATGGTATGTTTCACTTCCAAACAGTTTTATGGTGTAGCTTCTTAATGTCTTATGTTCTTTGGCAGTACATATTTAAATAGTCACAGATTAAATGTATTAGCATGACTGCTGCTTAAGCGCTAATATCTCCAATGCTGAGCATATTAATTATGTCTGGCAGGTAAATGATTGTTAAATTATAGGAGCAGATTAGCGGTTTGATTTCTTTTAAGTCCAGGTCTAGCTTTACCATAAAGCATAGCTGAGGTGCGCATGTTGTTGAACAGTGACAGTCCACCCCACGTTCCGTCAGCGGAGCTGTCAACCGACATGGTTATCCAGCTCATCAGAAACATGACAGACTCCATCAGGAAGTTTTTCCCAAGTCTCACTGTCTACCCTGCCCTCGGAAACCACGACTACTGGCCTCAGGTACTGTGCCTCATACGCTGACCTTGTGACTAAATGAAAATGGCGTTTTACTCCCCTACTTAAGAAATGGCAGTTTTTAAAGACCATTTGAGATTTTGAGTACGGTTTTCGCATTTTCATGTTTTGAAGACGATTTGGGCAAACCATGATGATTGAAATGATAAAAAAGGCGATTAGTGTAACAGCACGGCTGAGACACTGACCCTAATGCAAACGCTTCCTCACTTTCCCCCATTTGTAACTGCAACGTACAAATTGTGTAAATAATGTGCGACTCCACCTTCTGTGGCCGAACCCTTCGAGTCTTTAACTGTAAATCCTATTTTCACAGGATCAGCTTCCAACATCCACTAATGAGGTTTATCAAGCTGTAGCTGGTCTGTGGCAGCCCTGGTTAAAACCGGAAGCCTTAAAAACACTGAGTGAAGGTAAACTCTGTAGAAACAAGATAAGACGGTTACTAGACAACTATCAAACAGAAAAGAAAACACAATTATGATGAAATGCGAGTGACAGTTGTTGGAGAATGACAGCAGCGTCACAGCCATCGACACTGCTTTCCCAGCACTGCTGACACCTCTGCTGTTTGCTCATTTCTGAGCAGGTGGCTTTTACACCCAGCTGGCTCGGCCCGGATTGCGCGTGCTGAGCCTCAACACAAACCTGTACTACAGTCCAGACAAAGTGACGGCAAACTTGAGCGATCCGGCCGGCCAGTTCAGCTGGCTCGAGCAAACCCTGGAGACGTCTCGTCAGAGCGGCGAGAAGGTAGCGACTATGGATTGTCTGACGTTAAGAGTTTTCCACTGACAATGAAAGTGTGGCAGTGTGTAGAGCTTCACACAGCGTGTTTATGTACTCTAACTGTCGCATACTTTGCTGACCACCCTGCTGCTGGACCAAGCCAAGTGAGCGAGGCTTAGCAGAGGCCAGTTTGGGCCCCACCAACCTGATGTATTGAGTGCTTTGTTGTTGAGCCTTTGTGATGAAAGTAGCCCTGCTGGTGTTTTCCCTGTTTGTTCCAGGTGTGTTGGCTGTTCAGTATTCTGTCCCCAGACCTGTTCTGTTCTTTTGCCGTGTGTGTTTGTGGCCAGTGGGACTGCCTGTCTTTTTATCGTGAAATAAATGGCATTTTTTTTGTTGTTGCAAGTTTTCCTCTGATGGGCTCCAGCACAGAATTGTGACATTGATTCTAAATGTGACATTCGTTCTAAAGAAGAGTTCACGTTTTTGTTGTTTTTCCATACTTTTAGTGCCTGTGTAAAACATCACATTGTGTTGTAAAAAGTATTTTTTCCTGTTAGTTCAACTTTAGTCAGTCAGTCCTCCCTCTGTCGCCTCCTACTGGTACAGAACGCTGCTGCTCGTCTCTTAGCCAACACCTCCAAACATGAGCACGTAACTCCCATCCTCTGTTCTCTCTCTATTGGCTTCCAGTTCATTTCAGATTTGATTTTTAAATATTAATGTTTGTTTTTTAAGCCCTCGATGGCCTGGCCCCGCCCTATTTAACAGATTTTTTAATCCCTGTAACCACGGCAGAGCACTTTGATCATCTGGTCAATTTCTTCTTGAAGTTCTGAGGTCCAGGTGCAAACGGTTTGGTGATCACACCTTTGCTGTTGCTGCTCCCAAACTGTGGACCTCTTTACCCTCTGACATTCACTGTATTACAGATCTGACCTCTTTTAAATGAGAATTAAAGACTTATTTACACTGGCTTTTAGTTCCCAGTAGTGAGCTGACATGTTTCATTTGTCTCGCTTCTTAATATTTTGTTATACTCTGTTTTATTTTGTGCTTACTTTTAATACAGTTCTTGCTCATTTTTTATACGTCTTACTGTATGCCTTATTTTATCTGATCTGTAAAGCACTTTGGTCAACTTTCAGTTGTTATGAATTGCTATATAAATAAATGTTGGTTGGTTGATTGATTGAACTGTTATTGGTGATTGAACCAATTAATGTGGCTGTAATGGAGATTACTAGAGGAGTGCTGAAGGGATGCAGGAAGAGGGAACAGTAAACCTGTCAAGTCCAACATGTTGGTTTCATTTTCTTTGGTAGGTTTACTTAATTGCCCACGTGCCTGTTGGGTACCTGCCGTTTGCTTTTAACACCACTGCCATGCGAGAAGTACACAACGAGAGGCTGGTGAAAATATTCCGGAAATACAGCGACGTCATAAGTGGACAATTCTATGGTCACACCCACAGAGACAGTGTCATGGTCCTTTTGGATGACCAAGGTAAATTACATCTCAGGAATTTTGTTGAATACCTTCCTGTTTCTCAAGATAATTTTTAAACATCAGTATTAAAATAGAATTTTCTTTCTAACTTAATTTTCTTATAAAGGGAAAGCCGTCAATTCATTGTTCGTCGCACCAGCTGTCACGCCAATAAAAGACGCACTGGAACTTTACTCCAATAACCCTGGTGTCCGAATGTATCGATACGACCCTCAGGATTACAGCCTGCAGGTAAACGGAGACATGGTATTCAGCCTTGTGTTGATTGTCCTGTCTGTGTTCCTGCATGTTGGCATACTAACGAGTGATTGTGTTGTATTGTTTACGGAACAGGGGATGTGACAAAAAAGTCAGCTTCCAATCCCAGAGGATAAGCAGCTTAATATGAATTGTTTTAGTAGCATATTTACCTATAAGCACAGCTAAAACCATAAGCTGTGTAAAATTATTTGAATGTTCTGCATGTGACAAATGCCTCAACACAATCATTAATATTTTAATGATTTGAATGAATGTGGCTTGAGTCGTTGCTGTAGAACATTATAATGGATTAATTTACAACAATGGCTACAGTACACCAGCATAGCTTTTATTATTTGTGTATTTTATGGATGGCACTCAGTTATCTGTGTAATTTTAAAATCTGAGGATGGTTTATGTGTATTCTGGCTGTATGTGTAGGAAAGGATTACCAGGTCTCTATGGACACCAGGTAATGGCACACTAAGGTCCATGCTGGTGTATCACTGTACTGCAACTATCTGCTTACTGTGTGACTACACACGTCCACACCCACAATGACACACTAGGTCAGATGCTTATTTTTCTGGCACCATCATGAGAAATAAATGAATTTGTGTCCCCAATACTGAATGCTATAAAAAAAAAACTGAGCTCTGCTTTGAGGCTGAAAGTAGCAAACACTTTTTTTTTTTTTTTTTTTTTTTTTGTTCCCAGAACTAAAGAGGTTTTTTGGTATCCAGTCAAGAATGATGTCATTGTGTGCTTAGCAATGTCATGGAAACGTATTCCTCTCTGAAGCAGACAAAAAGGTTTTTCATTGTGACTTGTATGCTTTGATATCTCCTGTCTTTTACTTCTGTCTGAACCTGGATTGTAGCCGTATTGCTTGGTGCCACTATGAAAATGTTCAACACAATTAGACACATGACAAGCGGGTGGATGGAGGAAAGTGTTTGTTATCATGTCCCTGTTCCATGTCAGAAATGCTACTCCATGTAAATTTTATATTCCTTAGGGTAGAGAGGATAGAGTATAATAGGCTTTATGTATTGATTTATTCGTTGCAAAATGCTTTTCCATTGCAAACCATTACTGCATGCCTTTTTGTGTAATAACTAATTTTACTGATTCACAGCCCTTTTTGTACACCACTGTAGTGCATTACGGTTTAATAAAAACAAAAGTGTCTTACATTGTTCGCAGCAATAAGTTGGTGTTTAATGCCAGCATTTTCCTTTCTCCTGTGAAGGATGTTTTGCAGTTCTTCCTGAACCTCACTGAAGCTAATGAAGAGAAGGTGGCTGACTGGAGTCTGGAATACTCAATGACTAAGGCTTTCAACATAAAAGATGTTCAGCCACAGAGCTTGAAAAATCTGGCTGAGAGTTTTACAACGCCCAAAAGTAAGGCCTTCCAGCAGTATTTCAATCATTTCATGGTGAGCTACAATGACACCATTGTCTGCCAAGGAGTCTGTAAGGTGATTCAGGTCTGCTCCGTACAGTTCTTGGACCGCACCGGCTATTCTGAATGCGTTAAAAGGAAGTTGAGCGAGGAAGGAGAGCGCTATCTTTTCTGATTAGTTGCCTGAGTTACGGGGGAGAACAGGCCTGCCAACTCAAGGATTTTTACTTTTTAAAATTATTCTTCTAGTACAGTAATGTGAAGATCAAAGCCTATTTTTAACTTTATTTTTGAGTAAGAATCAATAAAATATTTTAATTGTAATTCATGACATTTTGCAACATATTTTTTTTCTTATATGCACATGACTCTTTGTGTTTTGAGCACCATTTGATCATATGATTTATTTGCAATAAGAATTTGCTGCTGGTAAAAATTGTAATAAACAGGAAACTTTAAAAGATGCAACTGGTGTTCTGCCTTTTTCTGTACGCCTTGTAAACATGGTTCAGATCATCTACTGTACCTGTACTATACGGAGTGCTAAATCAGTAACAAAGATAGCGTGGCTACGAATGCCGTGGTATGTTTTAGTTAATCTGTTAGTGATTTAATCTCTGTCTAGTTTTTTTTTTTTTTGTCTGATTTTGCCAAGTGCCTTAAGTAATTAGAGCAGTGTCCTGTAAACAGGTGCAGTGGTTTTATTCCAATGCCACACTCGTGTAGTTATGATACAGAGCATTGTAAACGCACTTACCTGGAAAAAGGTTGTAGGTAAATCAGTGAATCAGGTTCTCACCTCAGAGACCATCATCGCTTTCAAAGCCCTGTTTGTGTGCAGTTGTAAATGTGAACATCTGTAATCTTTGTAGCACAGATACATTGGGATAAAAGCATGTGCTAAGCATTTAATTAATCACACAATATGACCAGTGTAGAAGCATAATGATAACTTGCTTAGTAAAACTTTCTCCCAGAGCTGGAGCCTGTTGCCTCCTCTGTATGCAATGGGAGTCATCTTTTCTTATTTGTCTTGTCTGTTTTTATTTTTAATCTTTGCCTAGAGCCAGTTCAGTTACACTACTATATTTACACTCTATCTGTGTCGCTTCCAAACTGTTTAGCTATCAATAAGCTTTCAGTGGAGCTTTTTTTTTTCCCTTTCCCCTCTCCATTCTCCTGCACTGACCCATTGAGGAGCAAGAGAGGTTAACTCAAATGGTTACACACACACACACACACACACACACACACACACACACACACACACAAACAAACAAACAAACAAACAAACAAACAAAACCCCTGCCCTGCACTTCAAAGGCCCTGACCTTTCATCTCAGAGCAGCTGTATTCTCACACCTCAGTCTTCTAAATGCATATACAATTTACACACTCTTATTACCATTCTGAGGGTGAAAGGCGCCAGTGTCTAATCAACAAAAGCAGTGACAGGAATACGTTACTGATACATTTAGATGAGCTTCGGTCACAGGGCTGTCCGTCAGGAGCCTGAAGAGTTGGTGTTTGTGCTGTCAAGGGAGCGGAGAAAGACCAATATTGTCTTTTCTTACCAAACATTTTGTCTGTCTGGAGTTCTCTTGATCTAGTTAATCCAACAGCAAAGTATGAATGCTGGGAGTGATGAGTGCCGACCTGCCCAGCCTCCACTCCTTAACCTAGCACATATATTGAGCAATAAGTGATGCCCATCAGTCCCAGTCATTCAGTAAATCCATAAACCTTGCTACTACACACGAACCTTCATTTTGGCGAACCATTAGGACTCGTGGTTTCGCAGCAGGGACGTGATGGCACTCGCCGTGCTCCCCTTGCTAACTCCGTTTCTCACAGAACAGCCGGGCATGCTTCTGCAAGTGTTTCACGGTGCCTCCGAACAAAAGGGAGAATGGATGGTGGTGTGCTTCGTCTGCACAGTGCAATGTAGCTACCCTCTTTTACCTTCTTTCTGTTACCTCTGCCTTCAGTGTTGTGAAACAACTCGAAGCACATGTACAGCAGGAGCCACTTTTATTCACATCCTGCCTCTGTGTTGTGTGATGGAAAAGAACGCGCAGCCATGTATTGTAACATGAAGGCGATGTGGTTAGTTTGCACTTTTGTTTATCATGCCTTCAGGCATATTGATATACAGTAATAAATACCATTCAGTAAGACCTCTTGTTGTAATTTTAAGATCTGATTCTGGTTTTAGCAGCATTTGAATATGTTCTGATGGCACGTGCAACAGGTTCTTCAAAGATCAGTTTTACAAACAGTTCATCGTAACACCTTCCAGCCCTTGCTAATATGAAGAAATTCATCGTGGCTGGCCTGTAGCTCACTGGTTAGCACTGTGTGGGCCGCATTTAATTCCCATCGCCTTGCTTATCCGCCAGCATTTAATCTGTGGATTACTGTCAGGATTGTGTAATTGTGCTGGTCCCCAGGGGAAATGGAATCTCTTGAATGCGTTTGTTCATTTTTCTATGGGAGGAAGGTGGGTGAACTGAGGAAGGGGAACTACAGAGAACAAATGCAGAAAAGACAAGTGAAATGTACTTTGATCAGATGCTAGAGGCTGAAATGTAACATGATGTTATGATTATGTAACATTGTTTCAGAGGAGCGCACATCCACAGGGTCTACCCCAATTAACTAAACAACTGATATTATCACTTATCTCTTTTATTTTGCTGTGGGTATCAGAGATACATCTTGCAAATATGTTAAATGATAATGTAAAGTGTTAACTGGTAGCTAATTATATTAATGTATATTGAGTATGTTCACCAAACCTTCACAGGGTTGCACAAATGGGATGGACAATTTGCAAATGGACAATTTGCTTGCTTGCTTGCTTGCTTGTAGCTATTTTGTGAAGTCCTGAAGCTGCACAGGTCTGACATTCACACTGGCCAACACTGAGAGCTGCCTGGCTTCAGCAATGGGGCTGCAGACAAAAAGTGGAATATCTGTGGAGTAGTTAACCTTGCAATTGCATCACGTCTTATAAAAAGCAAAATGTCTGCATGTGCCAGTGATGTCTAGACTTGATTTTATGTCTTACATTATGGTCATCGGGGATGATACACAGACACCTTGATTCATTAGCACTAATAAATAAAAACAATTCTATTGCCTTACACTGCATTTTTGCATAAAATTTGATATGGTTTGGCAAAAGACTATCTCTACACCTCTAAGATTACCTCATGGGCTGGTTTGCTGCAAAGGATAACTGGGAGATTGTGGGTAGTGACTGACCGCATTGACCTGGTCCCATGAATCTAGTTCATGTCTCCAGGAGTGTGCAGGGCTGCAGTGGTAAAGAGGAATGACCGGGAGTAACCTCACACAGACATTCAGAGACCCAGCAGGCAGCCTGCCTCCCTCTGTCTGCCTTCCCACTAATCAGATTTTCCCTCCACTCTTAATACGCCCCCCATGTCGTTCCATGGCTGGACCCACTATTCTTTGAAACCCAGTCTAGTCCAAGCCCCCAGAAAACTGTACTTGTTTGTTTTTTGGCTAATTTACTTGAGAATACGTTTAAGGATTAGTTATTGTGTTTGCTCCCACTTCTGGCCAATTTTTGATAATTTCATTGTTTTTTATGTACTTTTTTAGACAATAAAAGGAGAAAATATAAAGAAAACAGCAGTGTGTTTGTTTGCCCTTTCACTATTATTAATTAGTATTGTAGTTATTTTAGCTATTTTGAATATTTCCTATTCCTGAGATTAAACTGGGCCATTGAATAAGCGTTTTGTTCTTTTTTTGCTGTGTTCATCCAGATCTCCCTGACTGTTCTCACTGTGCCTGCTCTCAAACTTAGCTGCATTGAAGGACCCCTTTATGCAGTATGTGTCTCACCAATGTCCTTTTAAACTACATTAGACTTGAGCCCACTAACACAGTAACTGATTTAAGTGCTCCCTAGAGAGGAAAAGGTTTGCACAAATTAAATGTCAACGTGTACATAAATTCTCAAGCACTGTCCAAATCAGGATTATATCCCAGGTACAGATTTCTCATGTGCCATCTAATTAACATTCAGTGTGTCACTTTTTCGACTTGGTACGAGAATGCTATTTTGTCCCACATCTTATTCCTTATTCCATTTGCTCCCTTGGTTTCCATGGTGTGCTGGTATCCATTCACATCTGTTTCCATGGTGGCCCATTGTCAGTGTTCCAGCAGCATTCCAAACAGATGCTTGCCTTACTTGGCTGCAAGGATTACCTAGCTTTAAAGCCTACCAATATATGCCATCGAGTCACTTGATCTTTGTTAACTCAAATAACAATGATGTCTCTTTTTAATACTTTCCTTATGTCTCTACTTCAATACCCATCTTCATGTAAAACTTCTTTCTCTCTTTTAGAGTTAAAATCTACACTTCAAATAACATTTCCTACTGATATATTAACATATTCACCGAACTAAATAGAACATTGTTATCCACTTATGTTGGGTTTTGTCATCTTTGATTCATTTCAATGTTTATTCAAGACCTATCTACTGCATTCACTGTTTAGTGTATTGGACAATACTTAATTTTATTTAATTTCACATAGCTTGCTTTTTAATTTGCAAATGTTCTTGCTATTCTGATATGCTTCTAAACTTTAAGTTCTTTGTGACAAAAAAAATATATTAATATTTAAAAACATTAATTAACATTAAATAAACATATGTGCAATAGGTTTAAATTTTTTAATCTATACAAAATTTGAGCTGAAAAACCTTTAAGTTATTCCTTGCATGATGATATACTAATGTGATATGAGATGATACCTTCAACATGTTCTTGTAGTTAGTGGCAACTGATGATCTTCTGCTTTTAACCAATGTAGATTAGGAGAGCACCACAGAAAGGCTGCACTGAAAACACACTGCAGGCCAAATGACATCACATTTGGTTGTTTCATTTAGAGGCAACAGGAAGTGATTGACATGAATGCAACCAACACACCTCTTCCTGTTTCTTCTGACTTGAGACATAGTGTCCCATAGTATTCACCTGTTTATTCTGACCTTTGCCTGTAAATTAGAAATAGTTTATATTTTAGTATATTAATCCTGACTGGTACAACCTACTTTAAACAATTATTAAGTGTCCTTTTCATTTCTATGTGGCCTGGTGGCTCAATGGGTAGAGCATCAGGCTGGGATGCAGAAGTCTCCCAGTCCCTGGTTTTAATCCCAGCCCAGCGAGGTGTGTCCTTGGGCAAGACACTCAGTGCTAGTTCCCCGGGTGCCATGTGGTTGCCTGCCCACTGCTCCCCCCAGGGGGATGGGTTAAATGCAGAGGACAAATTTCATTGTGATATGTATGTGCAACATGTATATGTATGCAGTGACAATAAAAAAGCAGATTATCCATTTTAGTTTTGGCAGCATGGAGGCTCAGTGGATCATACCTGTGCCTCATACTTTTGAGGATGGGGGTTTCGATCCCAGCTGCTGGGGATGCACAAGTCAGTGCACGTCCAATGGCGGTCCCAAGCCTGGATAAAATGGGAGGGTTGTGTTACAAAGGGCATCCGGCACAAACACCTGTGCCAAGTCGATGTGTGGATCATTAACTGGATTCCGGTTGATGTGCTGTGGCAACGCCCTTATGGGGAGCAGCCAACAGTTGACTGACTTTGTAAACACTGGTTTTGGAGTGCCAGGAGTCACTAAACTGAAAATAATACCAAAAATATTTACATCTTCTATTACAATTATATTATTTCAAACCACACAATATCCAGTTATGTGAAGTATATATTAACCAAAGTTATGTTTTTAAATGCTAACAGATAGATGATTGCTAAGGGCTTGACTGAACCCACCAGGTTTTCTTTCATTTCATGCATGGATTCATGTTATTCTGAAAATCATTAAAAACTGCTTCTATATCTATTTCATCTGAGAAATTATCGCATGCCCTACACCATTTTTTTGCTGTCAGCATCTAAATTTCGTTTTTTTCTAACACCTTTAGAAATGCAGTAAGAAATTAATATTACAAGTTTTCCCTGACATTTTATGATGCTAAACACTATTCAGCCTACTGAAAAAAGGCTTGTTTCCTGTGACTGCTCACTACAGAGGGGTTATAGAACAGTGATGTTGTGGGGGCTGGGTTACAGACGCTAGCTGACAGAATGATAAATCAGCATGATGGGTGGGTGCCTAATGATACTGATGAGCGGTGCAAGCAGGGGCGCCATACAGGGACGATTCCAAAGGTCCATGACTGACATATCTCTAGTGACGCCTCTGGGTGCAAGTACAACAAAGTCTGGCAACTAGCAAGTTAAGTCATGCTAATGACTAATTTTATAATGATTTCAGTGTATCCACTTATCCAGTGTCATTGTTGTTAGTATATTCTAAGATCTACATTTTTATTTAATAAGGGGATTTATTCACATAAGCAGTATCCGCTTAACCAAACATGTCAAATGAAATAAAAGAAAAACAGTACAGTGGACATGCTAACCACATATGAAAATGATCCACGTATCTGACATCCATTTAAATGTGCTGCACTGTACTACCATTATTAGTGGTAAATGCTGCAGCATGCCTCTATAGGGAGCAGTGTCAGCATGCCTCTATAAGGAGCAGTGTCAGCATGCCTCTATAGGGAGCAGTG
>JABJVR010000034.1:1625823-1651846 GCA_025773905.1 Chitala chitala | reverse complement strand
GGAGCAGTGTCAGCATGCCTCTATAAGGAGCAGTGTCAGCATGCCTCTATAGGGAGCAGTGTCAGCATGCCTCTATAAGGAGCAGTGTCAGCATGCCTCTATAGGGAGCAGTGTCAGCATGCCTCTATAGGGAGCAGTGTCACCCACCTGGTTAATCTGCCAAACTGCTGCACTCAGTGGCTGTAGGTAACCCTCACTTCCTCATTCGAAATGCTCATCAGGGAGCTGCGTACAACATTCTGTTGAGCTGTAGAAGGTAGTTATCGTTGTAGCGAACAGCTGGATCTTACATGGACTGCCCTGACTCATTTGTGGATTTGTTACTCCAGGCTTTGAGCCGTGTGTGGAGCATTATTTATATTTTACCTCCAGCTGGGTCTTTTTGTTTTACATATTTGTAACTGGAAACTATGTGCTGGTAATTGAAAGTTTGACTGGCTTAAAATTATAAATGTTGAGAAACTTTCAGACTGAGATTTCCCTCAGTTACTTTATGAAGATGAAAAATCTATAAACTGTACATATTAAACAAAATGCAGCCAAGCCTCTTATATTTTTGTTGTAAAACTGTTGTTGGTTTAGTTTCTTGTGATTGTTTATGCAAAAATATTTTGGTCACATTCACGCTGTTCATTCTCCTGTTTTTCCCCTGTATATATAATAGATTAAAGACGATTTCTTCCTTTCAAGTTAAATTTTTTAATAGTGCCAGACAGGTTTTTGTTGATTTGGTCACACAAACTATCCACAAGACAAGGAAACAAAACTGTCCTGAAAAAACCATACAATGTGCAATTCATGAAATGCACCATTTCTTATTACACCCCCCTGCATGAACCTCAGACCCAGAGCCCTATGTTAGGGGAATAAAGAGACTGCGTGGCATAGTTCAGAGCCAACACTGGCACAGCCTTGCCCGTGAAAAGGCTCCACTGCACCACTATTTCCCAGATCCCCATCTCCCCGACCCCCATCTTGTTTTCCATATTGGGTGCAGGCATGGGGGGGTTTTGAGGGACAGGAGGGAGGAGAGAAGACAGGAAACCAACTGGGTTTTCCTTTTTGTTTCATGCCTCAGTGGCGATTTGTCAAATGGTATGAATGCCGGACTTCATGAAAGTCCAAGAAAGCAGACGTGTGTGGGGGGGGGGGGTTGGGGGGCGGTGTTTTGTTGGGCCTCACCAAGTTTTAAGCTAATTGTGCCCCTTTTCCTTTGTAAGCTGAGCATAGCCTGTTTGCCCTCAGCCAATCACAGATGAGTCTGAGCATTACATCATTGTCAGATGATGTCTTTGCCAAGCATCTGAGAGAAGCTTTCCTTGTTTCCTTTGTGAAGAGCAATGGAGCTCTGGGAAAGACTGGGGTTTCACGCATCTTTCCATGGGAACAGCTGACAAAAAAGCACTGAGATGGATTTTAAGGAACAAAAAAAGCAAATTTTTTACTGAGGAATACTCCCGGACATAGTGGGTGATGGCAATGCATGGGGGCAACCCACTAATGTTCACTGTGAGCCAAGTATATAGAAAGGGTGAGACAGTGATGGCAACTGGCAATTAAAACTGAGCATACAGGAGCAGAATAATGAAAAAAGAGAAATTTCTCTGCTGGGCTCAGTTTCAGTTATTGTCCATGAGGGAAAATATTTTATTGTGAAACTAAAAATATGTACACATTAGCTTTTGTGACAAAGAGGCACAACAGCTAACAGACTTCCAAACTATTTGTGCTTTATGTTTTCAGCCTAATTACACACTGGTTCTTTTGCACACATTAACATATTTTACAAGTACAATTTAAAACCTTTTGATTTATTTTGAATGGTAAAGGCACCAAAACAAATCTGGACATAGTGTTGTTGATTAAAAATGTTTCATTTAAATACCATGCACTGATATTTACACACACAAATTATCATTGTGCTGAATATGAGGGCTAAACATATAAAATGTGCAAGTGTTGTGGAATGTATCTCTAAGACATGCCACACTGAAGTTATGAATGGGCATATAATGCTTCAGAGACTGTTTACAAGAAATAACTACATCCTTACTATATTATAACATTCAAATATATTATCACAGTGATATGCCATGTATGTTAGACACAGCTGTAATAAGTAGAGGTGAAGCCATGGAGGTATAGTTCTGTGTGATATGGGCTGATTTTAGCGCAGATCTACAATATGAATGGTACCTATCATACATCATCAAAAACTGTCCAGCACTCAGTTTCTCAAAAGAAACCAGACAGCATTAGAGTTGCCACCTGAACACCCTCAGGTTGCTTGAGAACCTCAGAATATGGCTTATCAGCAGGGAGGCATTAGTGTCCAGATGATGGCTCCATGCTGGTTTCACTGGTTTACTCCGGTTTGTTGTAGGCCTTGGCGACTGCCCGAATGAAAATGGGTTGTCCCAAGGCTGGATGGAGGGAGTCAGGCAGTTGCTGTTGAGCTGTGAGCAGCAGCTTCTGTTATTCCATGTTATTAAAAACTCTCTGAAGGTCTCCTTTTCTTAACCTGTATGACGCCTGGCTCTGACGCCTGGCACTGGGCTTAATGATGTTTGAGGGCAGATTCGTTTATTGAACTGTGAGCATTTAGGTCACCCACTAACTTCTGCTCTGTTCTGTTAGTATACTCACACATATGCATTATATCAAAGTAGTGCAAGGGCACACAGTGAAAGTCAAGATTAGCTACTGTCCATGTGCAACTCGTACTCTGGAATGCTGGCTCATTCAGACAGAATCGATTAAGACACAATATACAAAATAAACAGTACACATTGGTGATGGTGCATATTATATGAACATAAAGACAGATTTAGATGATTGGTGCTAACATCAGGATATGTGAAAGTACAGTAACAAGTTTACAAAGAACACTAAAATTGTCACAAACGTTCTGGAACATTGGAATATAAACCACTTGACATGACATTTAAGGCCAGTGGACACATAAATGCCTGTAAAAGTGAAGTGACAAATTTCATGTCAGATTTGCATTTTTGACAGCTGCTTGCCATACGATGCTATCTATGTAAAACAGAACTAATTATCTGTGGCATGGTGTTTATATCCGTTCACATCATCTTTATGGTATTTCTGATTCAACCTGTAGTCATTTTAAAGATAAATTGCTCAGATGAACTGGCAACAATGCAGTTATTTGCTTAAAAGTATTTTTTTTATCATATTGTGAATCTGTCTTCAAAACCAAAAGACAGTGCACAGTCATCACTTTATCTTCCTTAGAATGCGATATAAATTTTTTTAAATATTTTTTAAAATTCAAATTCTATTCAAATTCAAATATTATTTGTCACACCATACATAGTATGATATGCAGTGAAATACTTTAAATGACCATCCGTGACATAAAAAATAGAATTTACATATAGCAGAGTTTATTATCATACAGGTAGAAAGACATAAATACAGACAGAAAGAAATAAATACTAATACCTAATACTAATATCTTACTAATACTAGTAGTAATAAAAAAACATAAAAAATACTAATACGCTATAAATACTGGTAGAAAATAGTGTACAAGAGATATGAAAGATTTGCTGGGAGTGACAGTAAGGTGTGCAGTGCAGACATGCACTTGAGTGTGCAATACAAGGTACTGTGCAACATTGACAAGAATATAGGGGAGTGAGAATGTGAGCAAAGATGTGTGAGTGCCAGTCCTGGGTGTGTTCCTGGTTGAGGGCCCAAATAACATGTGAGAAGAAGCTCTTCCTCTTTCTCTCTGTGTTGACCTTCAGGGACCCGGAAGCACTTCCCCACTGTTTTAATAGCAACCACAGGCAGATCAGCTGAAAATATGATTGCCCACATTTTGTTAGCATCAGTACATTTTCTTCTGAATGTTGTCAGCCACATAACTCATTGTTAAAGCTGCCTGCTCTCAATATTGAAGGCAAAGTTGTAGCCAAACATTTACTGCACCACACATAACCTGCTGTTGTACCCTGGGGAAATGCACAGGTTTAGGCAATGAACTGTTAACATTATCAAAAATTTTTATTTGGGATATTATGAGCTACATTAGAACAACTCTATGGTCACTTTAGTTTAGTGGGTGGGTAGAGGTATTTTGAAAGCCAAACAGCTATTATGTTTTACCTGAGGTCATATGTCTTTGATTATCCTCATGCCTTCTAATGGAAGGCACAACGCACCTGCAAAAACTCCTGTGAGAGACTGTATCTCAAATTTATGCTTTTACAAGGGAAGTGAAGTCAGAATTGTGGGCCTTTTGCATCCATGAAAGTGCCCAGACAACCCTACTGTGTGTCTGTGTTATTGCACAAAGCCATATGTTAACATTAAACACTGTGACTTTTCTTTCCTTCAAATATTTCAATTTTTATTGCATCTTAAATCACAGTCTGCTGATCACAAGATGACAATATTAGTCCTTTTTCTTGTTATATATGTTTTGCTACATGACCCAAACTGGAACAACAACATTGCTTCCAATTGCACCACAGCAAAGAAACACAACTGAAATTTCTAGTTTTTTATTGAATTTATAGACAAAATGGTACAGAATTTATTTAATTAAAAGCATTTAATAGTGTTTAGTGTTTGCTTCACTGGCTGGCGAAAGGCGTTCCAGTGTGGAGTAGAGACAATGACTGAGTGTAGTGGTGCTATATCGCCACCATCTGGCCACAAGTGCTCTTCACAGAACATTATTTCAGTTTGTTTTCTCAGCAGCATGTATCTTATTGTCACATTTCGGCAGAGCCGAACTGAAGAATGACGGACGCATGATCTAATTGCAGGACGAAGAGCTTTAATATGGGCAAACCACAAGGGAAACAAATTACAATATAATACATAAAGAACCAAGAACTAAGCAAACACCAATAACACATCTAGAAGTACACCTAACAACAAACAGTGAAGGACTGAAACAAAAGTGTATATATAGGAAGTCCAGGGAACCAGATCCAGGTGCATACACTAATACAATGAAAGGGGAAACCAAAACAAGTACAGAAATAGGCAAAACTAGATAGGAAAGAAAGCTAGAAATGACACAAACTAGAGACTCTAATACCAGGGTTGTGACACTTATATTTTCTTTATTAACTAAGTAACATAATAAATAAATAAATAAATACAAGCATTAAAGCTGTAACTGCCAAGACACAAAGTAACAATGATATATTTCACTAGCCTATATTGCTACCTCATTTCTCAAGTGTTGTGAGCTGAGGTCTTTTGTATGCATATTTTAATTTTGTCCTTATGTTGGCATGTTTTCCACTGTGTTATTCAGTGTAAATTGTGATTCAAGTGAATTAGCTATGAGTTAACCTAAGTGCGTATATTATGGGTTAGTCACCAGTATCCTAAGAAGCACTAGTCCTATTAAGAGAATACGTTCACAACTTAACAAGAATAGGCTCCATATGTTATGTGTGGACACTAAATAAAGAAAAATGCATGTGTCATAGTAAAGTCAATTATACAGTGCACAACATATTTTGGTATTTTCTCCTTGACTTACATTAATTAATTATTTACTATTACAGGTCTTAAAAAGAACCCAGCATAAGTGCAACAGAAGGACTTCTCCTGGGACTATAAACAGCAGTCTTTTGTCTGACATGCCACTTTCTGGTCCAAAGTGATATATATGTTCTTCTTGGTGTAACATTAGGGAGAATTCCCTAGAACC
Source organism: Chitala chitala (assembly GCA_025773905.1). NCBI lineage: Eukaryota > Metazoa > Chordata > Actinopteri > Osteoglossiformes > Notopteridae > Chitala > Chitala chitala. The sequence goes on along the minus strand of JABJVR010000034.1, from coordinate 1,646,142 downwards.
TCTGAATATTACACATCTGTGGTGACCTATTCTGAGGTTCTTGGATAGGAACACATTTATTACACCGTCTCATAATCATCGAACCATTAGCTCAGACCGTCCGCCTGTATAGCTTGGTATACGTCTCCCCAGATGACGGGGTGAGCAGCCGGGTCACTTTGCTGCTGGGGGATGGTGCACCATATGGCGCATGAGTCATTGAAAGCAGCATAGCAGTTCCAGCATATTTGCTCACGTGAATATTAGCATGCATTCAACAGCCGTGCTAGCAGGTCCCTCCAGGGGAGATCTGCGTCACACCAGCACATTGAATAACGTTTGAGTCATGATCAGGATGGGTGGACAAGCTTCAGAGGGAACACTGTCCTGCTGATCCTTTACCTTTTTTTCATCTGACTTTCACAGAATTTTTACTTTTGCCGAAAATGAGTAGCTGCTAGGGGCTGAGGATTTCACCGCTCCAGGGACAGGGCGCTGTGCTCCTTGCTTGCCAATTGCTCTGAGGCAGGCAGGTTTGGCCATCTGTTGGCTAAGATATCTTGCAGGACAGTGGTCAGATTTGTACACTTTGTGGTCAGTCATATTATGCGAAATCAGAGTTCTATTACTTATTTGCATGTCGACAGGAAAAAACATTCTATTGCTTGCTTGCATGTCTGAAAAAGACATTTCACGTCCAGAGCAAAAATCAGGTGAAAACTAAGAAAAACAAAAATACAGGCTTGAAGAATCCTGAAGTTAGACTGAAGAAGCCTTTTGGTAAAAGGTGAAACGTTTCTGCGTAAATGAGAAAGAAGTCCAGTTGACATGACTAAACTTCCAGATAACCTCACCTGGATGACTGAGAATCTTTATACACGGGCTTTAGAGATTAAGTATGGTAATACAACATCAAACAGAGGAAAAAAAAATCACTACAGGCATATTGTCACTCGGCATTTTGATATGGGTTTTTCAGTAGAAATGAGGCAACTTCTGCTGGGGAGAATCTGAAAATGATTCCCGGACCTCTCAAAGAAGGGCATTGAGAAATACTGTACAAAGATGTACCTTTAAGCACACAAGTCTCATCTCACAAATATGATTTAAAAAACATATTACTCTGATCGAAACAGGTAATAGCTTTGGGACAGGAGAGATAATCAACAATTAGGTTGTTGGATGTGTGTGCTTGTGTGTTATTTGTACAACTTCACAGTAAATTACTTCTTTAAAACTCTGTTCTGAAGACATGCATTTCATTTTTCTATGTGTGCATACATTCTGTAAGTTTGGTTAAATAGTAGCCTACTAGATATATTATTAAATAGTGAAATTTATATCTGGGTTTACAAGCTGTTCTTATATGTAATGCAGGCTCTGAGGTTAACCTGTTGCACAGTGCTGTCCACACGCTTTTAGTGCTGAAAGGGCCTTGGCTCTACTGTACACAATTTGTGGATAATACTTTTGTCTACAAAAGCATTAAGCACAGTAATAATTTCTGGCCTAACTGCTGTCTAATTCTGTTCTCTGCCTAGGAGGGGGGTGGATTGTGGAGCCCCCAGCTTACAGTGGACCAGCCTCATTATTTTCCTTTGTGTTACCACCATGGCAGGTTGAGAGCTTTTCTGGTGTCAAGTGTGATTTGCTAAATTTAACGCAGATTAATATGATTTTGTGTCAGACTGGTTGTGTGTTATGCGTTACCAGCTGGCATCCTTAAATAGGCACCAGTGTGTTAGGTGTGGGTCTCTGGTCACTGAATGCTGGTTTTGTTTTTAAAAAAATACATGAAGTTTAATCAATTGTAATTGTATTCTCTGATATACTGCAGCATTTTTCATTTCCTCTTTTTGTTTGTGTTGATAATTAGGTGACTGTGTACACTGACTCTGCATGCAGAGTTTGTTAAATTTTATTTTATTCATTTTGTTTCAGTCTGTACCCTTTTGTCCTCTTTTCTTTGTCCACATCAGTCTTTCTGCTCCTCCATTCTGTCCTGCCTCACAGAGAGAAACTGAATGGGCAATATCTTATTACCATACATTAACAAGTCAAACTGTTAGTTGTATGGTCTTCCTCAAACCCATTATTAAACCTTTTTCTCTGTGGGTTTATAAATCTCCAGATATCTGGTCTAAATCTGATTATCGTGCATCTGCAGAGTCTCCTTCAAAGTTTACCATAGGCTGATGCACTCTGGCAACCTTTGACCACAGACTGCGTTGGTGACCTTTGACCCATTGGATCTATCAGTTTTCCTGCAGAATTAAATAACATAGACATTGCTGCAAGGAATGCCCTTCTGTCATGCCTTTTAGTAATATTTTAGACATTGTTTAACCATAAATGAAATACGATTTGTGATCTGACATTCTGCACACCACTTACTTAGCTGATGCTTCAGCTGTAATAACACTTAAAAATATATCCCCAATATTCTCTGAAAGTGCATTTGAAGGAGACAAAATGACCAGAAACCCACGTAAATGGTCAGTGCTTTTGTCAAAAAGCTATTCTCTTATGCAAAAAAAAGTCCATTTGTGTGATTTCCTCCCACTCCCTTACGAGCACAGTGTAATTATCATCTCTGCATCCCTGTCTCCCTGGGGGGTGCTCCATATAATTCTTTTCAGTGTTCAGCTGCCTTCCATGTGTGTTTCCACTAGCTTACCCTCTCATCCATCAGGCGTCTTACTCCCCTGAACCCCCCCCCCCCATCTTCCTGATCTCCAGGTGGTGGCTGGTGCCATTGGCAACGAATTCTGACCAGTAGACTGTGAAATGTTGTGCTGTGTACACTGAAGATGACACCAGCCCGAATACACATGCTGCACAATGTCACCTAAAACGCACAGCTATTTTTTACAGCTGGCTAGTCCTACCCCCAAACATGCTGTGTAAGAATCATAGCACTGTAGGTTTCCAATAAAACCTTTACAGCTCATGGATTTTATTCTTTACCTTATTTTATTGCTCTGAAGCTCTTAGGAATTGTAAAATGTTTATAGCACTTAAAACAAAGCCATCACCTGGTTGCACAATTTGTTTGCTAAACAGTTTTAGGAGGGTATTCGTTTCGGACCCGTTTTATTTTTATGGCAGCACAAATGCATGTGTAAATTAAATAAGTAAATATACCTACCATTTAGTCATTGTTTTATTAACTCAACACAATTTGAGTGTGTGTGTGTGTGTGTGTGTGTGTGTGTGTGTGTGTGTGTGTGTGTGTGTGTGTGTGCTGCATGCCCCGTCTGGCACAGTGATTCCTATTGCAAGCAACCTTAATTTTACAGTTCTCAAAAAATGTTTGTCCCATGTAGAAGGGACAGCTTTGGTTGAATAGATTCTTGACTGACATGACTCTGCTCTTTGTCAGCTTGCATCAATAACACTGGGGAGAACGCCCTGAAGAGCCATTATTTTTATAGATTGGAAATGCCTCTTAATGGTCATTCGACATTTCAGCGCTCGTTACTTAGCAAGCATTGTTTATCACTAGTATTGAAGATGGTATTGCCTAACTTGCGGTACAGCACTATCTTCGCGTGAATGAAAAGCGCGTCGCGGGTGAAATGTGCGCTGGAATACAGACTGGTTGTAATCACTGGACAGGTGTCGGGATGTGATGAGCAGAGAGGCAATGCTTCTCTCCTCCTCCGCCATGTGATGACGGACTGACTGTACCACAGGAGCAACGCTTTGAGTCACTCTCACCAGCAACAAAGCGACCACAGCAGCACTGACGTAAACCGTTCAGCTTAGCATAAGGCGCTCCGAACCTGGAGACTTGAAACAGGGATCTGAATCCTGAAATTGAAAGGAAGCAAATATCCAAGATGAGAAATGACTATCAAGAAAGACTGAGGCTACTGGCAGAATCCAGACCCCATGATTCTTACGTTCTAGTTTGAAGGGATTCGTGATGGTTCGGCACGGAGGATGAAATGTATTCTAAGGGGAGAGTTATGACAAGAGTTGCTGCAGGGTGCCGCATTGCTTGGCCGCTTGATGGTAGGATAGTGTAACGCTTATATGGTAATAAGTGTTTGGGTCTGTTGGGTGGGGATAGATGAATGAATGCCTCTGTTACTATTGTGTTTAGTTTGTGCGCCAACCTTCATCCGGAGGATAAATCGAAAGACAGCTACCTACGGTACCGCATACTGACAAACAGTAGCCACGGGCAATTCAGATGTGCACGGTGCTTAGATGGATTCTCATCCGTTGATGTAAAAAAAAATAATAAATAACATGGTAAAACAGAAATGATAGTGTCGACGTTTGCAAAGTAAATCCATGTTTCAAACTGTTTGTTGCTCAGGACGATAAAAAAACAGGTATTGATTTGAGATATTTATAGCGTGAATGGTATAAATACGTGACGCATTTATTGTTGGGAATCTTTCCTGGCAGCAGTGTTAGTTAATTTATTTCACTTTCTCAAAAAAACGTTGTAAAACAAAAGGAAAATGACTCATTTGCAAGCGGGGCTCTCCCCAGAAACACTGGAGAAAGCCAAGGTGGAGTTAAAGGAGAATCCCGACACTCTCCATCAGGACATACAGGAGGTGAGGGACATGATCATTACTCGCCCAGACATTGGTTTTCTTAGGACAGACGACGCTTTCATCCTGCGATTCCTCCGCGCGCGGAAATTTAACCACTTCGAGGCATTTCGACTACTGGCTCAGTACTTCGAATACAGACAACAAAACCTTGACATGTTCAAGAACTTAAAAGCAACCGATCCAGGCATCAAGCAAGCTCTCAAAGATGGATTTCCTGGGGTTCTATCCAACTTGGACCGATATGGCAGGAAAATACTGGTTCTTTTTGCCGCTAACTGGGATCAGAGCAGGTAACATTCCATAAATCTTGTTAATACTACACAGTTTGATGTGGTCATCCGTACGATCTTCCTAAAAGTTTTGCAAATTAATAAATAATTTTAGGCAGGGTAAAACTCAATTTGCATTCGTCACTACTATTCATAATAAAGTGAAATTAAAACCATCTTGGCAAACATGAATACAAACTACCACTAACAAAATAGACTGTAAATGACATAACTAGAAATGTTTTTAAAGACAACATTGATTAACTCTTTTTTTTGCATACATTCCTAAATTTCAGTAGCAGCCCTGTGTTTTCTGGTATGTAAGTTCCAGAGAGCAGTTTTGCACATAATCAATGAGTAGACAGCAAGGTAATCAACAGTTTTGACTTTCCTTCATTCATTTGATGGGGCTCCATAAGTCAAGGTGACAGTGATGGGTTTACTGATGCTTTCACGTTCCACAGTGCCTTTCACCCACATCTTTAGTTGCCACAATACTGCTGTCATTGTAAAGAATGTGGAGGCATATGATGATTCATGAACAAGCAGACCTTCTCAGACTGGTGGACTGGCAGAGGGTTGACTCAAGTCTGGACACCAAGGGCCTCAAAAGAGTTTGTGTAGTCACAACCATGCGGTCCCTGCCTCAAAGGAAATCGTGTGACCTTCCAATGTAGATGAATTAATTTCCGATTCACTCGTGTTACTAATTAAATGGGCCTTCAAAGACAAATATGTTTACATGAACAGTGTGACATTTTTGAACAATAGTTTTGGAGAAGCCATCAAAGAATGAACTCATTGTTGTCAATTCTTCAAATTACCCATTACTCATTTTTTTTCAGTAAATTTAAAAGTTGTGATAGTTTGTACAGGCTTCCTTGAACACCTATAAATACAGATTATTTTCATTAGATGTAATTTGACTGAAGTGCTATGAACTGTGTAAACAACCAGTATATTAGCAATTCCTAAAAAATAGTAATAATTTGCATTGTCTGTGGCTTGGGCTCCCAAAACTAGCCCCGTGACTGCTCTTACCTCCCCCAGGTACACCTTTGTGGACATACTGCGAGCTATTCTCTTGTCCTTGGAAGCTATGATAGAAGAGCCGGAGCTTCAGGTTAATGGATTTGTGCTGATTATCGACTGGAGCAACTTCACCTTTAAGCAGGCCTCGAAACTGACACCGAGCATGCTGAGACTGGCCATCGAAGGCTTGCAGGTGAGCCATTTCCTCACGTCTCTCTTCTTAAGACGCTTGTTTATGAGCCACATCCGTGTACCTCGTTAAGTTCATACCAAGGACATGGCTGTAGGACGCGGTGGTATTGTTCGCCTGCGCTAGGACACGCAAGGTGAACTCGCATGTTGTCTTAGTAAACACCTCATGTTTAGCAATTGGTTGCAACATACGTGTTTTCGCACATTGCTTAAAGAAACGGCAAATTAGCTACACAGTCATCAGTTGGTGTTTAGAAACACCACATGATTTCGTTCTATATTTAACTTGCTGTTTTTTTTCACATTTTTATTCAAGAGACTATAGAAGTAAAGATTATTAAATATATTTAATGCTCTTTTCACTTAGTTTCCAAATACTATTTCAGCTGAGCTGCCAGATTTCTTTTCTAAGTTAGATGCGTTCCTCAGATTGATTGTCAACACCTCAGTCACAATGACCTAACAAGGTTCTCATGTTCCTTTAAAATCAAAGACAGAACATTGTTACAACACAGTGAGTTCCTTGGATCAATACACTGCTAACACCCACCCCGCCAATTGTTTTATCCCGTTTTTTGCATTTTTATCTCATACATACCTTAGCTATCTTATCAAACGGGAGGTCTTTGGCACTCCAGCGGGCTGCATTTAAATCTCTTTCTTATATTATTCTGTTTGTGGATTAACACACAAAATGGAAAGTTGATTTGTGTTAAACCTTTGCAGGCACAGGGAGGACTTGGTGCCCCTTGTGGGAAGTGTGTTCGTCTTCGAAGGGTTTCCATTTTATGTGTTCTTCACCCATGTGTTACTTTTTCCTTGTTGTTATATATGGAGAATTTTTTTGCTGCTTTTCAAAACGGCTTTGGGTAGCGCAGTCATCTCCCTAGGCATAGATTAATCTGTAAACAATTGATAACAACTATTGCCATTTTGCCTTCGGTTGAAGTATTGGGGGATCCAAATATTGTTGACCAAATTGAATAAAACTAACTTTATTATTATTATTATTATTATTATTATTATTATTTTAAACCTGCAAAGCTAATGGGATGTTCGTCTTCAAAATATGCACCAGGAGAGTACGTTAAGATGAGAAGATATGCTTCTCATGAAAACATTTAAGAACATATGATGTCCAACTAACTGCTTATTCTGCATTCAAGGTTGTGCATGGTCTGGAGCCTATCCCAGGCAACCTGCAGCATAAGGCAGGACACACTTTGAACAGATCACCGACTCACCACGGTGCAATACTGATGTTTTTCATCATTACCTACAGAATTATGTATGAATTTAACTTATTTATGTACATTTACAGGAGAGAGGCAGTGTAAATCCTGTTATTAAGGCTGAGGGTCAGTAAACCATGAACTCACAATAGCAGATATTGAGTTCACATATGTCAAAGAATGTTTTTCTCATGCTGTAATGGTACCATTGGTGCATTGGCAAATGTTCCTGGAGTAAGGAGGAGAGTAAGCATGGAACCATTAATAAAGCCTTATAATCGGAATAGTTACACAGATTAACTTTCAATATAACTAGACAAAAATGTAGGATCTGCAAAATTGCCCTGGAGAGCAAAGCAGAAGTGAAACAAACAGATAGATGTTGTATAACACAATGAGGCTGAAGGTTCAACCTCCAGCTGAGTTGCATGGAAAACATTCTGATAGGTTTTAATGTCTTATGCAGTGTTATTGATTGTCAACGTTATTTTAGCTGGAGATGGATGATGTCCAGGAAAGTGTGAGTTTTTTCTCCCTCACCCAGCTTGAACAGGATGAATCGGGTGAAGTGGGAGGATTTTCAACGTGGCTTGACCTTGTCAGCGGTCCAGGCTTGCCCCCTGTGAGTTCGTTCTGTGTTGAACACCCACGCCTGCACTCTCTCTCACTTTCATGGAGGATGCAGTGGGCCTGTGTTGAGTTTTTTTTTTTCTTATTTTTTGCTCCAGTAACATTTGTGTGAGTAAACCTCTGCTTAGCTATTTTAAATCCTTTCGTAAGTACGCTTATAAGTGGATGTGTTATTTTCAAAAGCTGCAGTGGACGTAACCTGTCAGAAACATCTTAAGCCGTCAGCAATGTTGAAATACCAATAACTTTCCAGTAAAATATAACATTCATATAACATTGAAATTACATGGTATATTTTAATGTCCATCATTTCTTTTTTAAATATACGCAATAGGAAATAATTCACTAGGTACGTAATAAAAAGTCCAAGTAATGTATTGTGAGCTGACAAAAACTCTATGTGTAGTGTGTTCATTAATCTTTCTGTGGCTGTTCCCTCAGGAGATAGACACTGCTTTTCACCTTTACCTGTTTTCCCAGCAATTAGCGATATATAAAGACCTGCCAAGTAAATAGGACTAAGTATTGATAAATTGGCTTAACTTCTTCAACCAGGACTAGATGAATAGCATCATCTTGTTTCTCTCAATAAGAGAATGTGCTCTATACTTCGTCTGCCATGAAACATTAGCACATATTGCCTGTAACAGAGGCGTAATGGGGAAAAAATATTACTGACAAAATGGGGAAAGCTCAGTTGAGATATTAATCAACATTTTGTGATTTTAAGTCAGAGTTTGTCCTCTCAGTCTGAGATGTGCCTTTTGTTCCTTCTGGTCTCGAGAAATAACATACACTCAGCAGCCAATCACATAGAGCCAATTTCCCCAGCCCACCCAGCGACGGGTTTCCCTGGCAACCTGTCCATCCGCCATGCTATGCAATCTCCACATGGGCTTCTTGAGCTCAGAGAATCAAGCTCAGGGAACAGCTTGATAGTCAAGAAGGATCATTTATATTTATTTTCTTTCCTGTTAGAATTGCGTACTGGCAAGTCTTGCCATAATTTAAAATTCTATTTTTAAGATGTATAATCTAGTTACCTCATTAGCATCTGATTACGTCATGTTTGTAATGATGCAATAGTTGGCATTCTATTGCCTTTATGAACTTTTCAGCAATTTATGAATATAATTTTGCTACTTTATGGAGCATTTCAGTTTGTGATTATGGAAGAAATGATTAAAAACTAGTTCAAGTACATATATTTGTCAGCCTGGAATTCCGTTAAAGCCAGTTGTTAAGACGACAAAAGTGTATTTCAAAAGTGTACACCTAAGAGCAGTTTCTGTTCTCGCTGACACAGGGACGTTGTTACATCACTCACCTCCTGTGCTGCAGGAAGCTACAAACAGGCAGAGTGACGGAGCCACGGGGTGTGGAAGTGTGCATCAGTATAAGGCTTGCCCTTCAGCCCATAGCTGCTAATTGAGGGTCACTGTAAAGCAAGGAAGGGTTCAGGAAGTGTTTGTGGAGCTTAACACTGTTGCCTTTACTTGTGGCCCTGCATGTGCAGACAGGAGATTCAGGTCATGTCTGCCCTCCATCTGTCCTTTAAGCTGTTCTACTCTACATTTCCTCTCCCTGTAAAATCGCACACCTCAGGTCCCAGCAGGCCTCTCTGGGCGCGAGGTGAACAACTGAAATCTTTTGTAAAGGCCGCAAGGCCCTTAATCGGTAGTAAAGAATTTTTTTTTTAGATATTTATGTTTACAAAATTTCAGGAGTGTTTTAAAGTGCCGTATATCGTGTTACTTCACATTAAACATTTATTTTTAACTTTCACAATATTTAAGCAAAAGTGGCATGGTTTAAAACATAAATTACACTTACACAGATGACACCATGATATTTTTATACTAGTGTAGTGTACTAGTGTGCTTTACGGTAGAGTAGAACAGCAAATAACCTGAAGCATAGTTATTAACAACTAGCGGTATAAATGTTCCATGCCTGCTAAAAACAGTTAAGCTTCACAAAGAAATGATTCCTAAATGTCACAATTTCTGCTTATCATGTACAAAAAGTCTGGATTTCATTTATAAGCCTTAGCATGTGTCTACAATGTATCACAGTTGTAGCCTTACAGGTGTCTCATTCCACCATCCCAGCATTACACCATTGTCATGTCTGCGAAGGTTATGTGTTAACTAGCTGAGTCGCAGTTGTGGTCTACACCGCTGTAGGTGATGCTGTGCTTAAATGAGCGGCCATGGAGTTAGTACTGTGGTTATGTACTGTAGCTGCTCCTACGCATACACAGGGAGTAAGAACACAGAGAGGTGTGACGCTGGGAGATGACCTCCTTTGTGAAAATGCGGCCCGGCTCTTTCCGTCATGAGGCGCACATGCTGAGAGTCGACGTTAGCTGTCTGGCTGCTCGATGGGATGTTAAAGTCGGCTGCCTCGAGCCCTACAGCGAACAGCCGGTTTGCCAGCAAACAGGAGGATCACCGGCGTGACATATCTGGGTCCCGGGGCTCGCATTGAGTTAATTGTTTTCCTTCAGAATGTAGCTTCCGTGTCTCCTGTTCCTTTGCTGTGTTGGGGTTATACTACTCTGTGGTGGCGGGAGGGGGGCTTCCTCAAATGGGATGATTTGTTTGTGGCCTGTGTTACATACACAGTTAAAGCTTGATCATCTTCCTTATTTATCCTTCATCCATCATCCACAGTGTCCATGAGGAATCGGGCAATAAATATTTATGCGATCTCATCTCTAGTTCTTTTATATTTATATTAACATTTGTTCATGATGGAAAAGTAACACTAAAACATAAATTGTGCCTGCAAAGCCGGGAAAATCAAAACCATTTCAGGCTCATTTCAATTATCTTGCCTTTTTCCCAAGAACCTAGATAAGGTTTTTTTTTCTTAGAGTAATAAAATAATGTCTTTATCTGTAAAAGTGTTCTGCAAAATTGATTTTCATTTTTTCCCCAGAGACTTCACTCAGCCTTCGACAATAAAACCTGACAGAAACGCAACAATATTTAGAAAAACATTCATACAGTATGAGTAGTTTTCCGATAAATCTAATATTGCTGTCTCTATCAGTTGCCCTCAAAGAACATGCCAACTACTGCAAATCATAACATTTCCATTGTGCCTAAATGACTAAGGTCGGTTGTTATATGCTCCTAACATGCAAGAAACTGCTTTGCTTTTTGCTGTTGTCCAGGTCACAGGAGCTCATATGATAACTTTAGTATTTTGGTCAGTTGGGTCAGTTGGGACAAGGTCACTTGTTTACATGAGAACTGACAATCATGGTTCCATGCTAGCTAAGTGCTAAGTATGCTGTTCTACCAGTTTTTGCAGGCTCAGAGTTACCCAAGCAGAGTTTAGTGTTTCTATAGTTACTGAAAAGTCAAAATATACAACTTTCAGGTCAGCAACCAATAAATCCATTTCTTACCACTAACACTGGTAAAGAAAATGGTTACAAACAAGAGCTGTGTTGTTAGTGTTTTTAGTTACTTCACACAGACATAAATCCCTGGTAGACCTTGTGGTATCATGTATATCATTCCTTCAGCTGAAGCCTGCTTATGGGCCCCAATGAGAGTACAGTCCTGTCTGAGATTCTTTCCCATCATATTTTTCTGTGACTACAGACACTCCAGTGTTGTGAGTACGTTAATGTGCTCACTGACTTCACTGCTCTTCTGAGTACATTTCTGTGAATGCAGATGCTCTTTGCTGCTCACTGGCTGTTGAGCTGTGTCAAACCTTTTGCCCGCACTCACTAACAAATGGTGATTTTTTTTTTTTTTTTTTTAGTTCATCGGACCCAGTCAGAGCGCCCCGCCTTCTAATGGACAGCTCAGCCTTTCTGGTGTAGAACTGATTAAAAGCCCATGAAATGTAAAATTTGCTGAAGAGGACATGATAGGCAGTCACGTGATTGCAGTTAATTTGCGGGGGGCATTCGCTTGCTTTGCGTTCAGTGCTTTGAAGGCCTGAAGCAGAAGAGGGTAGGGAGAGCAGTTACCAAACCATAAGGTGTCGTGGCGTTCTTCACCAAATCTGTCTCCTCTGGCCTCAAGTATGTACAGTATTATAAACACAGCCAGGTATTATATCCTTTTTTTCTGCCAGTACCCAAAGCAAACCTTTAAGATTTGGTGTTAGACTTTTTTTTTTCAATTTTCTCTCTGTCTAACAGCTACTTTTAATGAAAAAGAAATTCTGCTGATTAATTTAGATAAAGAGCACGGGGCAAACAAAGGCTGTGACTGAGCAGGCGGAGCAGAGTGAAATGTGCCTTTTCTCTGAGATTGTGAGAGGATAATCATCTGTCAGAAATTGAGGCTGGCTTCGTACATTCTGACAGGGTAAACCCCTCCCCCTACCACCACCCCACTTTAATACTCATCCTTTTTCTGCTCCACACCGGTAGAAGTTGGTGGAGATCGCTATGCAATTTGTCTGAAAAGAAGGGAACAAAAAAACTAAACAATGACATGTCGTCGTTTATGAACGTGGCATTTCTCATCAGCACCGTTGGCTGACTCCGCCTCCTTCACCTTCGTAGGACAGTTTCCCTGCTCGCTTTGGGGGAATCCACTTTGTCAACCAGCCCTGGTACATCCACGCTCTGTACACAGTGATACGACCCTTCCTGAAGGACAAAACAAGAAAACGGGTGAGAGGAATGCCCGCTCTGCACGTCTTACATCTCTGCCTACTGTAGGAAATGCACACATCTGCGTTCCTCCTTTCGCATCTTGAAGAGCTGTCTGCTTCTTAACTTTGTTATTTACAGCAGCTATAATATAATCTCCATACCAAAAATCGCAGGAGGAAGCTTTAATGCACATCGTGGAACAAGGCAGTTTAATGAAGAGGTCGACCTTTAATGATTTATCATGATTAATAATTAATCTCACTAGGAGACCTTTTGCCAAAGTGAGCAAACATATGAGACACAACCACATTTAAACACGTTATCATGTGAAAGTCATGAAGGCAATAGCTGCTTGTTAATGGATCTGTTTTTTTGCTAATGCTATGATGTACATGCTATTAAAAGCACATAGCTCATTAGTTATTGTTATATTTTAAGTCAGCCCTGAATATCCTGGAGTCTGGTGAGCAATTGTGTTTCATAGGAAGACCATCATTGTTTCACTGATTCTTTATTCCTCTGCTCACAGATATTCATGCACGGGAATAACCTGAACAGTCTTCACCAGCTTCTCCATCCGGAGATCCTCCCCTCAGAACTGGGGGGGATGCTGCCCCCCTATGACATGGGCACGTGGGCGCGGACGTTGTTGGACCACGCCTATGACGAAGAGCCCGAGTACTGCCCCGAGTCCTACACCCTGTCTGTCAAGGATCTGGAGAAGGACCTGTCACCCAAAACCATGAAGAGGTCAGTCACAGGACTCAGTCTTCTTGTTCTTTGACATGTGCGGGACATAATTGCAGAAACACTATGGAAGGCTGTTTATGCTTCCGCCCACACAGCTACATTACGTGTTTCGAAGATCACTGCAGCTTCTGTACTTCTGTCACGAGAAATAATAACGGAGATATGCTGTGAGTGTGTCAGTGCTTTTCTACACATGAGCAACTTCTCAAGTTGTTTCGCCTTGTGTTACATTCAGCTCATCCATCCATATGTGAGTGTGTGTGTGTGTGTGTGTGTGTGTGTGTGTGTGTGTGTGTGGAAGACTGCAACCATCCAGGGGTGAAATCCCTGTCTCGCTCGTTTGTATCTTGATTAGTTGACAGCCGCAGTTAAATGAGGTGAGGTGAACTCTAATCTCAACGTGTCTTTAACTGTCCATCTATCACCCTGCTTGGAAGGTGATCACACAGGTGAAAGTGTTCTTTGATGGGGAGATAATCAATTATATCCCAACCTTTAACTCCTTCCCAGCAAGGGAATCATGGTATACCACAGTAAGATCAGTAGGGCTCAGCCACCGCCATGGTGTAGTTGGATTACTTTAATCACCCTCCAGAACATGCTTGCAGTAAATATCTTACTTTCCCCACCTTGAAAACAGAAATTATTGATGGCTTTCGACATGGCTAAGTTGACTTATCGTTTTGTGACAAAAGATCTGCAACGGGTTTAAAACAAAGACCCTGCAAAGTGGTGACTAATAATGTGAGTGCTTTTCTGTGTGTTTTGTCCGTCTGCTTTGCAGACATGGAAGTGGTGTCTGCATGATGAATTAAATAAATAAGAGAACTGGCTGCGGTGAATACTAGCTGATGAAAAGAAAATGCACAGCAGATTGGTTGGAAAGTGCAAAGAATGTGTCTGTCACTTTCTATCTACTTGTGCGTCATTCCTGTAAAATCGTCACTTTTTTTTTCTCAGATTTCTCAGTGGATGTTAGCACTTTCCACCTGAATTATTGTGTTCGTGCTTTAGTACCCTTTTGTACCCTGTCTGCTTGAGGAAGGTCGGACTTACATTCACATCATGGGAAAGCCAGAATGAAAAATAGATGTTAGACAAATGTATTCCCTTTTTACTATCTACTTAAAATTCATTCTCAACTTGGTATACAAGGATATTAAAATGTGCACTGTCCTCTTGTATGTGAATTAAAATGGGCTAAAATGTACTTAATAGATCAGTGCATTGATCTTTCACAACCATGTCAGGATTTCTGTATAGTACAGTGCAAAATACAGTATATGCAAAATACTTCATCTCTGCATGTCTGTAATAAGGAAGTATGGAAATAAGGTATTTAGCACCAAGAGAGGCTGCTAGGCTTATTTTTTCCATGCATGCTGCATTAAAAATATATTCTGTTGACAGAAGTGAACTGGCATGCTTCCATACATTATTTCCTGTGTTACTCTCAATAGGAGGGAGCTGTCCAAGGCAGATTGTTTGATTTACACCATTCACATGTTCTGTAATTAGAGATGTTCTCCACTGGTTGAATAGGCTAACGGACTTCTTATTGTAAATATTAAGCTTGCTGAGGCTCTAATAATTCAGTTCCCAAATTTCAGAGAGCTTCTGTCTGCATAGGCTGGTGTCTGATTTAATGAAGTAGAACTTTTGCTCCATTCTGTTTGTGTGTCAGTCTGAAATTTGTGTTCTTCCATCCTATAGTTCAGCCGTGCACCGATTGTTTTCCTTATGTTTCGTCATTTGGAGTCATCATTATCAGTCATATGAAACATGCTCTTGTGTTTCTCCAGAGACTGAACTGTCCCAGATTTATGCTTGATGGATGATGGTTCCACTCAAAGCAGCTTATGCATTTAATAGAAAAATATATCAAAAGTAGGTCAGAATGCCGCCAAGTTTGATGTGCCTTTTTATTTTTTTCTTTTCTTTGCTGAATGCCCCTTTCTGGCTGCAGTACTAGATGTCGCAGTGACTTTAATGTAGGGTTGATGTGTTTGTGGGGGATGAGTATATGTTTGCGTGTTCTGCACACGTATGTTAACTTTGTACATCTGTGAGGACATGTGTGTCCCTTGCCCACATCATTTAGGTCTGCTGTTATCGTGAACACATACAAACAAACACACAGACACACACACACACACACACACACACACACACATACACATGCATACACATGTTGCTGTCTGGTACCATGTTTAGGAGGCCTCCTTGGAGGTCTGGTATTTTCACGTTCACTCCTTAGCTCCTACTTGCTACAAGAAGATGGGTATCTGAGGTAAAATGTTTTGCACAGGCTGAGCTGGCGTGGGTCGTACTTTACTCATCTCTGCAGGTCCCAGTCGGTGGTGGAGCCTGGGGTGCTGAAACGACCAGAGAAAGTGAGTGGAGAGGAGGAGAACATCCAGCCTCTGCTTTCGCTGGACTAGTGCCAGCTTTGGGCTTCAGCTGTGAGAACAAAACGCGCCACATTGCCGAAAAAAACTAACGTTCTGAGGACATGAGAGCTAGTCTTCAAGTGAGCGGTGGATGCGGCGAGATTTCTCAGCATGGACGGAGAAGGAGGTGCGGCTGGGGATCTGGTTATTCATTGTCAAGTGCCAATTCTGAGATGTAAATATACGCTGGATCTCTGCGGAGGACATTATTGTGGCAGGAACATGTGAGGGGACTGACATAAATATTCTGTATGTATTTATTGTCCAATATTTTGTGACAGATTGTCAGCTGAAGTGAAAACATAAAAGGAAGACATATATGATATTTGACAGTTAAAGATGCAGCTCAGGATAATAATAATAATAATAATAATAATAATAATAATAATAATACCTAAAACTAAAATATTAGAAAACCTAAAAAGATTAAGCTGTTCATCTTTTAACTCAGAGGTGAAGGAATCTGCTCACACGAATGTGAATGTTGTAATACTAACATTTATCTTTACTCCAAAACTGGGGGGTTCTCACGTTGTACAGGGTCCACCTCTGTTCAGTCAGTGGACAAAAGGGTGAAATTCAGGTTTCTGCACCACAGAGCATCCTATCACCGTGGGAAGCATTAAGTTGAATTTATTTAAACCGAAAAGTTTATTAGTATAATGCATCCAAAGTTGCCAAAATTCCATCTTTTTATGACAAAGGAAATTCACAAACTGCTTGTTGTCTGTATCAAATAGTGTCTTTTTGTGCCCACTGTAACACAAGTATGGTAGTCAACATAAGACATTTTCATTTGTTTTTTAAAATTTCAAACAGTTTTTTTTTGGAAGGCACAGATGTGAGAGTTTATTTTTCAGCATATGCTGGGCAATCTAGCGTGTCTCGACTGATCTTCAAAACGGATCTCGCTTGCAAGGCAATATGACGTGCTGTGTTAGTATACCCATGCTGCTGATGCCAGGTTAATGAATACAAACTGCAAAGTGTTTCACATACAACTTGATATCCGATGCACTTGGACTTGTTGATTCAGTAGCTATTTAATACAAGTCAAATAGCTGATGCTGTTTATGATGGTGTTGGATGTCCATCCTGTAGTACAGTATTAACATATGGTTAATGATGACGGTGGTGCTTTTTTGAAAGGATAACAGTTGTTTAAAATGCACAACAGAGTGCATGTAAAGTTACTTGAAACATGAAGGTATATAATTTTTCATGCCTTATTTTGTCATGTAAAGCTAGATAAATTCACGTGTTCCAGCTTCAGTATGTGCGAAGTGTGTGTGTGTGTGTGTGTGTGTGTGTGTGTGTGTGTGTGTGTGAGAGAGTAAGGGGGAGGGGTGGGGGGTTTGATGCGTGGGCTTTTGTGAAACACACCTTTTCTCTTTTGTTCTTCAAAGAGGTGAATACTGCTTTTTCCAAGGACATTTAGTTCAGCTTGGCTTCGCTCTTCCATGGAGATGCTTTCGCTGCACTGGCGTGGGTGACCGGGTTCTCGGCACTGACGTCGTGACGCGGTCGTGTGTAGAGTGCCGGCTCCAGAGTGACTGCCACAGCCTAGGACAGTCTGCTTCACCACCGAGAGAAACGAGCAGTGCAGAAAATGTCACCTCTACTTTGAGCACTTTAGCTTCAATTGCAAGGACCTTCCCCAGTGCTCTGGGCTGGTAAGGCCCTGCGCTGTACTGTCACGGTTTTACACTCTGACCATATTAACTGAGCAGTGACCTTTTAAAATGTGAATGATACCTAGATGCCATGAATAACTGAACTGAGTGTTTTAGAAGACAGGTTTTCTTCAGGGATGAGATGTGTCTTTCAGGGGATCTTGGCCTGCTTAGCAGTATTATTTAAAGACCTCCTCTTACATTCTTCAGTGTTTCTAGGGCATTAAACTATGACAAAGGCTAAAACATATTCTTTTTTCCCCACTACTCTTTATCCAACACCCTATATACTATGACTCTTTTAAGCTTTTTATTGCTCAAAGAAACATTTTAAATAAGCGCTAAAAGTCTTTGGAATGACTTCTTAAGGCTTTTCATTAATCATACATGCTTTATAATGGTTAGGTAATTAGTAAGTGTCTCTGCTTTACAGCGCCCAAATGTTATGAAACAATGAATGACTGTACGGTTGCATTAATTGCTAGGCAACACTTGGCTGGATTCATATTTATTTTTAAAATGTTGTCTATGTTTTGGACATTAGGAGTTTTCTTTTGAGGTAATTTGTGACATTATAATGTATAAAGCAGACAAAGAGAAGATGCTAGTCACGGAGGAGACATGAGCAGTGCACAGCAACAGGCGTGTCCATGGCAAACGGCACGTCACACTGGACATGTAATCACGGTCAACGACACGATGCAGTTTGTTGTGGACAAACAAGGGGATGACTGCATAAATGTTGTTACAGAGAACGTGCTGAGATTATGTAATTAAGTTATGTAATTTAAATAAGCAAACAATGAAAATTATCAAATAAATATTGAGACCACTTACCAGTACTCTTTCATTTTGACACTGTTTGTGATAATGTTGAAGTAACATGCCGAATGCTGCCCTATTCTGACACACACAGATTGTTAATGCTTTTCACGTGGACGCTCCTGTCTTCACTTCCCATTATTAAGGAAGTAGGATCAAGTAATGCTTTTGATGTACTTTTTGATGTGCTGGTGTGTAAATTTCAATTTTAAATTCTACTTGCTCTGTTGAGGGTCATGGTATCTTGATGAATTTCACTGGTGAATATTTAACCATAAATGGGAAGTGTCACATCTGTTGCTCAGAATCTTGGTACTCATTGGGTGAATTGATAATAAACAGCAAATTAGCAATGCCCTTGAACATTTAACGAAATGGGACACTCCTTGAATGTTTAATAAAACAGGACGCCCCTTGAACATTTAATAAATGCTCCCCAATAAAAGGGCACTTTCTGAACAATGATTTCTGTTGCATGTTGTGGAGTAACGGCCCTGGGTCACTTGGTGGCCTTGGCAAGATTACACTTGCATCCCCCCATGTCACAGCACTATGTTTGCGAGCTCTTCAGGGAGTCCCTATGGACGGACGGCGCTCCTAGCATTTGCCTGTACGGCCTATGCCCAGGGCTGGATCTGATGTTGTGACTACAAGAGGATAGATGCAGAAGTAACTGTTGGCAGAGCTATGTGTAAAGTGAAGCCTGCTACTGGTTCTGGTGGCTGATGGTCTGGGAAATGACCCGGGAGTATCTAAAGCTTCAAATCCAGCAGCCCTGGGGACTGGCAGCCAGCTGGCACACACAGAGATAATACATGAACACAGCTGCCCTGTCCCAGTAATCACAGCTATCCTGTCCCTTTTCACTTACAACACACTTGCTACAGAGCACATCTTAACCCAGAGACCCTCTAGAAAGGTGTCCTTTATTATTCAATGAGACCCTTTATTTTTTCACTCTATTTGATCTGGTCTCTCTATAAAATGTACCCATTGGTTGATAGGTTTTGAAGGTTGGTTAATTGTTTAAGAAGTGGACCACTGACCAAATGACTGCAGGTTCTCACCAAGATCTTAAACTTGAATACTGGTTATTCCATACATGCAGCTGTGTTAGTGTGAAGTTCAAAGGTGAGTTCCATCCATTTACCTTTGACCAGCAGTGATTCTTGTAGGCTCACGGTGACCTGGGGTCAGAGGTGCAAGGCAGATGTTTGCTCCCTTAGACCTTCACGTAGCAATAGTACGGCAGAGCTGCAAGTGTTTGTGGCCAAGGGAGGAAACATGCATCCAGAGTCGGTGCACAATTCGTTGATTTTCAGATGGGATGTCTGCTCTGAGAGCAGATTTAGCATTAAAGGGGCAGGTACACACACAACGGATTGCTTATGGTACCGCAAGTGAAGGAGTGCACAAACTGGAATAGGACAGCTGATGTCTGCAGTCTGGTATCTGCTCCGCTCTGTCTCAGCTTCCGCTAAGAAAACATGGCTGCTGTGATCTGGGATGGGGGTGGATGTTTGGTTGGTGTCCCGGGATACGAACATCATGTGGCTCAACTGAGACTTTGGTGCTGCTGTCTCACACTGTGAGCGTGTGTGTGTGTGTGTGTGTGTGTGTGTGTGTGCGCGCGTGCGCGTATGTCAGTGCTCCTTCTCTGCTCTCTGCCAGACTCTATGCTCTCTCTCTCTTCAGACAGCTTTCACAGTGTAAGGCAGCCATCATCTTCGACGTGGTGATAATTCCTCCTCCTGATTTACTGTCTCCAGGACATCTCCCTGTCCCCATTGTACTCCAATATGTTAGTGAGTCACACAGAAATTCTACACGTGTCCCTGAAATAGAACATGAGCAGCACTTCTGAAGAAGAGAAACATACAGTACTCTGACATCCTGGAAGACACAGGTGACCTGCGATCAGATCCAAATCACTGACCTACAAAGTTCTTACTGGTCATTACAACAACAACAACATTATTATTATTATTATTATTATTATTATTATTATTATAAAAATGTGGGAAGGTAACTAAATTTAACAGTCTAAATCAGTGTGGTCTGTGAGTGTGGTTCAGATGGTCCATAA
>JABJVR010000034.1:1597209-1610282 GCA_025773905.1 Chitala chitala | reverse complement strand
ATATCTATTTTTGCTGTGTTTTTTTTTTCATATACACCTAACACAAACTTATTTTTTTTTTTTTTTTTTTTTTGTTGCTCTTTTTTTTCTTTTCCTCTCGCGGTCCGGTGCTGGGCGTGGCGGCCGGGCCCACCCCGCCCGGCCCCCGCCCCGGCCCGCCCCGCCCGCCCCCGCCCCGGGCCGCCCCCCCCCCCCCCCCCCCCCTGCATGCTCATGTACCTGTGATTAGTGCAACCTACCATGAACACAGCACAGATTAAGTTAAACTTCATCAGTCAGTTGTTGCCAACAGGTAGCAAGACAGCTATACAACCTGTCTAGCTCCTTCAGAACATTTTGTTCAGTCAGTCATCTGCTCACTAGTCTACATACAAAGTGTTCTTCGTAACATAATGCACATACAAATATACTGCAGGTTATTCAGAAAGCCTTAATGTGTTACCACTGCTGCTCTAATGACCAAAACGATTTATTGGCCTGCTGCAAGGCAATTAGTTGTAGCTACAGTAACAACCCAGGAATGCAGTTAAAAACGGTATAACTGTCATTTCCAGCAAAACTCAATGCTTCAATACAGTTTAAATTAAAAAAGGTATTTATTTTAACCTGCCATAAAGCAGAAGCTTTTTTTCCAAATTGAACTACACAAAAAGAAATTATTCTGTACAAGAAAAAGTTATCCTATGGCAAAAATGAACACTTAGTTTTTTACACTCATTTTAGCTGCACTCCCTTTTTTCTGAATTGTTTCTAGATCAAAAGATAATTTTTTAATCACACTGAGCTTTTAGCTATGTTACAGGTTTGGATGAAATATTTAGCAACGCATTAAATATGCTCTATGGTGAATATTTTGTTTCACAAAACATACTTCCTTTTTTAACAGACTTCCTCTCAGCTGTAGGAAAGGGATAATGACAATAATTATGACATCAATCAGCAGTCTTATCATACCTTACAAACCACTTTCCCTGGATGGTGCAATATAAATCATTTTTTAATTATAAATTAATGGGTCTACTGTCTTCATCAAAAGACATAACTGAAATACCTTGGTAAGAAGACAATATAAGAAAAGCAGCTAACATCACTCATAACGAGCCAAAAACAATTATTACAGTCTGTAATTACAATATACAGGATTGAATTATTAATAGGTGTACAGACCCAATGTAAAGAATGAATAAGAGGTCAAAACTGAGAAAATAAATATGTAAAATATGTAGATAAAAACACATTTTATATATATATAATAAATAATCAGGCAAAGAAATAAGCACATTTTCATGAAACTTCTAATATTTACCTGCATGATCACGGGCTGATTTTTCTTTTTTTTGCTTGTCTACATAAATAAATTTAAAAAATGTTTACATTATTAAGTAAACTCTAGGGTTTTTTTACAATAAATTAATTTTCTGAAAAATTTACAAGTTTTATAAGTCTTACCTTTCAATGTAGGTGCTTCTATGAACAAACAAATATTCACATAAATTAATTTATATTTTAAATTTACACACTTCAAAGACACTTTCATAGTTGAGTTGCACTGTACAAGAAAATACTAAACCTTTCTTTTTAGGAGTTTCTTTTATTGCCTTTCTCTTTTCTTGAGATTCTGCAAAAAAATAAAAAATTAATTAAAATTTAAAACGGCGGAACTGTAAAGAAACGGTGCAGTCAAACATTTTAGACTATTTTCTTGTAGTATTTAAATATTAACATCTGCTTTACAGTCGTCACACAAAAACCACGATAAGGTCATGTTAATGACACATAAAAGCAATTAAAACTTGTATTAAAACAGGCATTAGCAATGTGCAACAGCCACTCCCAAGGCACGTCAATGCAGCTCTGGCTGTGTGTACATTCAAAGCCACTGACTCAGTGTGCTAACAACACCGCTACAGCTTCTGAATTTGCACGTCTCTTGTTAATTTCTTCATGAGTAGCTCATTATGCAATGCGCTCGTGTGTTTTAAAGCAAGTCCACACATGAGCAGTTCCTGGTTTACTAACTACCTCCCCATGAAGTGCAGCACAGTTTTTTATAAAGACTATCTGGATCTCTAGCATGGTGAGTAAATGAATGGAACATTAAACTGAGCTCTCCACGTTACAGCTGTCAAACGTGGTCTCCTTTTCCACTCTTCAGCAGAAGCAGAGGTGCGAGCTTTGTTATGGGCGTACACACTCCTGTCACCAGTTGCCCTGAAAGGTGACAGCTGTCATGCCCTGTAAGTGACCAGCTAACAGGGACATGCGGTCAGGGGAGGCTATTATTATTCTAATAATTATAATTATTCCAATAATTTTGATCATTTTTATAGTCGAAATCGTGATGAGGGGCAGCGACGAGCCGAGCCAAGCCTCGGACTGCACTATCCCTCACACTGGGCTAATGCATGCAATTGGCACGTGCCTGTTGCTGTCTCTCTGTATGTCGCCAATATAATATTTGCAGGCGTTTATTAAACACCCTGACTTTCCACAGTCTGGCTAATGTCTTTAATGAATGAATGTAACATATTTAGTCTTGCTGATCGGACATAAAACCACAGTGAAAAGGCACAAGGTGAGGCAGACAGTGCTGTGCTGCACTGATGGGGACGGATGTGAGCCCAACAGGTGCCTCACCAGTCAGTGCCTCAGCGGCCATGAACCTCACCGCACATCACTGCCAGCTAAAGCTACACACTTGCTCCCTGTAGCATGTCTAACAGTGCTAGCAAGACTGAAGCACAGCAGTGTGCTTCATACGTGCACTTCACCCCTGCTTCCACACGCCTATAAAACATACTTTCTCTTGCGCCTGGTTTCCCTTTAGCTGTGGAGAGGGTTGACAGCAGTGAAAATCAAAAAGAACTAAATCTAGATAATAATAAATGGCTCAAGATGATCCTCAGTTGTTAAACGATAGCCCACAAAGTCTTATTTTTTAAATTATTTTTTAAGTGATTGTTTATTTACACCAGCTGAATGCAGTATAATTTTTTAAACACCTTTCCTTTTCAGATGGTTCTCAACAAATTTGAAACAGTCAGGAAGCCACACACTTGTTGAAAACATAATGCCTATAATTAAAATAGTTCTTACCTTTGGCGACTCTGACAGTCACAGCCTTGGCTTTAAATTCATAAGAATAGTAAGCAAACATAAGTTCAGGAACAGAAAATTGCTGTTCTTCATCTCAAAGCATTTTGCTAACACAAATGACTTTAATCGTGTCAAAATACAGCTGTACCTCATAATACCTGCAAACACCTTCTCCATACCTACCCAATGATGCAAGTTAAACTGCATTGTGTGTTAAAACCCAATATAATTTAGTTTTTATTAAATAAATAATAAATTGTTAAATTATCTCATTGTAACTTATTTTCATAAATTAAATATTACATCCTCTTATCCCATCTCATGTCCTCCAACAGCTTAAAAGCTTTGAGATGACAGTTCAATTTAGAGATCACATAAATTATGTACTTATATATTAATTGACACACATTGAGTAAGAAAAAAAAATCTATACTTTACTAAGTAATATCAGTTGCATTAACTTCCAGCGTTAGCTGAAGGCCTTCTGTGATTTCAAGAAATCCATGTAATATCTAAACAGTAGTAAATATTGATTTAATTCTGGACAAGGCATGATGTGTCCATGTAACAGCAGGGGGCAGTGTTGCTCAAACAGCGCAAGAGGATGTTGTGTCAAAAATAAAGAGCAGACAGCTTGGGTATACAGTTTGAGGTCCAGGCCCAGTTCAACAAGCACTCATAAACCGCTATGCTTTAACAATCATTTCAGTAAAGGCTGATTTGTCTAAAATTTTGCATAGTGCAAAAAAAAATTACATTACTACTATTAAAAAATAAGCAGCTTCAAATTAAAAATGCAGTTGTTGTATTAGATTGACAGCCAAATTACTAAAGGGTTTCATTTAATTTAACTGAAATAGCCTTTCAGTGAATATAAATTGCCTACATGTCATGAAAATCTTATGTCATCACAGCTGTGAAAATCGTTAAAAATATTAGCAAAGGACTTGCCTGCGATATGAACTAACCTTTCAGTCACAAATACTTAACCTGCATTATGTAGTTTAGTCAGGGTAATTTCTAAAACAAGGTTACAGTAAATATGGACTACACTGAACGGCACGTAAGACTTATGAATATTGGATATCACATAGACATTTACCTGAGATTAAATGCAAATTGATGTACATGGTGATGCTTCTTAATTTTATCTTTCCAAAACACAAATGGAATTTTAAAGAGCAACCAGTGTTGTGCATACTTTACCTGCAATCTGCCCCTTCTTTTTCACCTTCTCTTCAGATTTAGCTAGAAATATGAAATACAGAGTAATGGAATCACACGGTGAGCTGAGCTGATTACAAACCATTCCTTTTCATTGAAGTGACACAGAATACATAAAGAGCCCAACTTTCATGATTACAAATTAGACGAGAACACTTTGTCTTTGTATGTGACTGTTAAGAATATCTACACAACACTTTAAAATGCATTTAAATGTGATCATTATAGTGAAAAGTATACTTAGAAAACTGTTAGTCAGGGCTGTTTTGGGGCATAGGCTATATAAGCAGCCGTCTAGGGCTAGCTTCTAGGTTGCCAATGAGGGGAGGGTTTATTTATTTTTATCAGGAAATGGGGCACCATCGAAGGTCTTGCTTAGAGCACCAAGATGGATAGAAACTAAATCTTTTCTTATTTTTTGAGCATGGTCTCACCTTCATAACCATAGTCCAAAATCACTGCAATTCACTAGATAAACAGTCCATTAAAATTCATGCACCAGCTTTACATCCTAACGTCAAATCAGTCAGTAGGAATTATACAACAAAATTATATTAATTGCGTTACTGTAATTGTATACTGTTATATAATTAAAGCACGCAATGCAGTATTATAGCATTACAAAAATACTTAAATTTAGTTCATTACTCGACACTTCCCACTACAGTAATATGAAACAAACTACATTGACCACGGAATGTTTTATCTGTAAAATTTTTGTCTCTGACATCGTTATCATATCTGCTGCATTTGTCCCTGAATTTCTTAAAATATGTATTCATTCATTCATTCATTCATTCATTCATTCATTTCAGCATACCACTTCTATACCCTTCTATTACTATTTTCGGACCCCTGTGCCAACAGCTTGTTTCAACATGAACGTTGAATAAACATTTTAATATACCACATCATTGTTCAATGAAAATACAAAAAACATTTAGAATATATGCACATAATTTAGTATATGTCATATGTTTTATGCTCGACACTCTCCATGCTGCGAGTGCATGTGTTTTACATATGTGTGTAAATGACAGTATTTATACAATTCAAGGGCAGGGTATGGTTCAGATTAAACGTTATCAGAAAATTATTAAAATAATCAACCTTACATGCTTTTCTCTTTGGTTCGTCTTGCAGTTTCTTCACAGCTGGAAAAGAGCGATGTGAGCGTGGATATCAGGCTGCGCTGCCATTGACAAATTAAACAATTTCAGCGAACAACACCTGATAAAACAAAAGCATTTGTGCCGTTGATATTACGAAATGTTTAAGACCTTTCACGGCGCTTTTGTTTATCACCTGAATGAGAAACGGCAATAATTATTAGCATCATTAGCACTGGCTAGTGCCATGGTACATCGTGAGAATGGATTTATAGCATTCGGCAGAGCATGTTTGGTTACATAAATATATTGTGAGGACAGGTAGGCATCTGCCATAAACTATTCGAGTAACATGCTAATGAGTTAGATTCGTTGCAACAAATTAATTATGCCAGCCTTTCAGTAAATTGAACGGTTTAGTTGTGCAATAATACCAGAAGTTAAGCTACTTTGCCGTTATATTTATAATTGAGCGTTATCTACACCAGCGTACATGTTTGTCTACACACCGAAAAAATGCATTGTGAATCTTCAAAAACGGTAACGATGTGCCTCCATGTAGGAGAACCCCATTGTTTATGAAAATAAGTGATATTGAAAAAAAAAAATCTAATTGAAGACTATTTTTTGTTTTTAATTTACATTAATAAAGCTGGTAGAAATTATCTGAAAACGTGAAGTCCACCAATCCATCCGTTACCCAACCCCTTATACTGTTACACTAGCCAGGAACCTATCCAAGGCAGTCAAGGGCTCAAGGCAGGGGATACCCTGGACAAGGTGCCAAGCCATCACAAATAACGTATTATTTTAATTAAAATTTAAAATGTACATAAAACTATCACATTTGTAAGTGTTTATTTCAGCTATATGCTCATACACTTATTTAAAATAACTTCTAAAGGTTAACCAGGTTTCCATATTATATATTCATAAACCGAAAGGTTATTACTGGAATTAATTTTAAAAATCAGTGACAGTAACTCACACGATACAAATATGACAGCTTTATTAGAAATTTGTACTGCCTGAATTTGTCAGAATTAATGTGACACTTTTTGATTAAATGGTAACCTTTTGGAGGGAAGAGGCAATCACTAATATACAGCCAGAACCTAAAGCCTTAACAGAGGCACTGTGAGCAGACAGCTCACTGGAAGGATTTTGTTCTCTAAGAAAGCAAAATACTACTGGATATAGCAATATTTTCACATTATGTAAGTTGTATGTTATCTGCAAATAACTAAATAAAACTGTTGAGTTACTTCTTAAAAATTCTTTCCAGAGAATCGAGTTCTTCCTTTTTACAGTGCTATGTAATTACACAAATTATTTAACTCTCAAGTCCGCAGCATAACTTCCATCACTTACATAGCTTCATGTTGTGTTATTAACACCATCTCAAAGTGTTGCGACCTCAGTGTGTTTCATTTCCTGATGATCTCATTGTAAGGCAAAATGTCAGCAGAGGATGGTCTGCCAATCATATTTATATTCTCTTTAAAAAAATCACAAAGTGCACTTCCATAACATAGTTAAAAACTGCTTGTAAATCACACGCAATAAAATGAAATCGTAAACAGAATCCTGAAAATTTACAGTCAATGTTTCTGTTATGGATAAGCATGACGAGATAGATGAGATATGTATATGCACTATTCATGCCTCATATTGTCAAATTATAAACAGTGATCAAATTCATGCTTGCTTGGGTAAAATAGTACCAGAATTAGTAATCATATCCAAATTGTTATGGCTTCTATGCTTCTCTGGGACTTAAACTGAAAATGTGAATTTCTGACACTTGTCGATCCATCCATCCATTATCTTAACCGCTTATTCCTGGTGAGGGTCACAGGGAAGCTTGGAGCCCATCCCAGAGCACATAGGGCGCAGGGCAGGGGACACCCAGGGCAGGGCGCCAACCCACCACAGGGCGGGCACACACACACACACACACACACTAATCAACCTAGCCTGTATGCCTTTGGACTGTGGGAGGAAACCGGAGCACCCAGAGAAAACCCACCAAGCACAGGGAGAACATGCAAACTCCACGCACACAGACCCAAGGCAGGAATTGAGCCTCAGGCCTGGAGGTGCACAGCGACAGCGCTAACCACCACGCCACCGTGCCACCTCACAGTTGTCGATAGAAGCACAAATGGTTATTTGTAATCTTTTTCTTGCAGGATTGCACATAAGGCTCCCATTGCAATCCATTGACTTACTGATCAAGTGTGTATTATTTGTGGAAACTCATTTGCAAGGGTGCTAATGTAGATAAGGGCAAGTGTGTGTCTGGACATGTTTGTGTGTGAAGTATACCGTGTTTGTGAGTGCACATGTGCTCTGAGTGGGCCTGTACATGTATGTCTTTTTTTTTTTTTTTAAATCAATAACTGCAGATAACTGCTTCATTTTAATAGGATGACACAAGCAATTCATGACTGCCATGTGTCAATTGTTATTTTTGTGCTAAATAAATTAAACTTAAACTGAGCTCAGCAGGATCCCAGAACATCTAAAAACGGCTTTTCACCTGGTTTCTTCTCATCCTGACGCGTCTTTCTGAGCTCGGCGCCCCTCCTTTCTGCCTTCAGCTCTTTGGTTGTCTTTCTCAGGGGCTTCTCTCCTAGGTGTTATGAAACACACACAAACAGTAGCCCCCTCTCTTACAATCCAGCAGGGCAGAAAGAAAAAATAAAAACTTTTTTTCCCTCTCATATTCAACTGGAACTTTTTCATGTTATTTTTGCCATAGAGTTACATGGATCTGCCTCAGCTCTTAGGGATCAAAACAACGACAGTTTGGAGGGAAGATATCACATACTTTTGTCTTCCTTTGGCTTCACAGCAGGCTTCCTCTCTGAAAAGAAAATCAGACAGAGATCAGAAATAGAGCAGGCTCCACACACAAGCACGACTCTGAAGCATTTTCTTTGTGCCTTGTGGCGCTGACACATTCATGCTGTTCAATGATCACAAACGAACAACATGCACAAAGCAGCTAGCTGCTCCTAAAGTAAAAGAATACTTGTAAAGTTGTAAGGTAGCTTCAGAACAATAGTGAATTAAAGCTAAAAGCCTGACATTAATGTATCATAAAGCTTGGATATTATTAGTACAGGGTGACTGTAATTAAAGATTCGTTATTCAGAGCTATCTGTAGCTCTAATTAAAAAGTGGAATGGCACCAAAATTTGTACATATACTATTCATGGGGAGAAGGATTCCGTGAAAGAAATTGTAGTTCCAAATAGGGGAAATTGCACTGTACAGCAGGAATGCACCAACACAAAAAAGTGGGTGCATTTTTTAATAGTAAATTTGAAGAATAAGCTTGCAATAGCCATTTTCGCAGCTCTCCACTGCCTAGAAAAAGCGACATGTGCCAAACTTCTCTATTCTCTAGGTTGTCTTCTTTTTTATTCTAAGATGCAATTTTTAGGGCAATTCAGCCTCTTTCTCAATTTTTGCAAAAGCTAGAATTTGAAATTTAATTGTAGATTTGTCTTATTTATTTATTTTTTTTATGCTTTCCCGGTGTATTTCCTGTTGTACAGTGCCATATTTTCCCCAATCAGTCAATTTTGGAACTATATTTTTTTCCTGGAACTCTCCTCATCCTTTCAATAATATTTGTACAAATTTTGGTGCTATTCCACTTACTAATTGAGCTACAGGGAGCTCTGAATAAGGAAAGTTTAATGATAACCACCCTGTATATTCAGTACACATAACACTGTAAATGAGCCGGTGTTTAAAACGATGAACAACTGCAGATCTCGTTAAAACTCAGATGGAGATGAGGTAGAACTTTGATCCAGCTCTTGGTTATTCCAGAAAAAGCTTTTCGATCTGATTCCGGGCCATGATATGAAATGGGGTGAAGTAAGGAGTGTGAGAGAGGGAGAAAAGAGTGAGAGAGAGGAGGGGAGAGAGACAAAATGTCTGCTACCACAGGGCCTTTTAGAGTCACCTCAGTTCATGCTGTTAGGGCAGGAATGTTGGATATGACAGATGAATACAGCCCCTCCTCCCCCCAACACCTTCGTGACCACCACTAGTACCACCTCCATCGTCTCCCACATACCCATGGAGAGAGAAAGAAATCCTATTGACAGCAGTCCCTGTGAACTGACACGGTGTCTTCCTGCAAGGCCACTAATAAAAACTGACGAGGGAGGGGTGCTGGAGGGAGGGGAGCGCACTGCAGTGAGGGCATATTGTTTTGTTCAGAGGGCTGCAGTGATGCCGATGCTTGCAGTTCAAGATGGGTAATTTCAGATGATGAAGGACATTATTCTGTAGTCACAAGACAACAAAAGCTTATATTTGCCATTGTCATGGAAACTCTAATATGTGCCATTTATTAGCTGTTGTCTAAATGCCACATGTTGTAAACATGTCAAATTTACAGACATATTGGCCAAGACATAATTTGACACTGTATATGATTAATAGCAAAGTCCACATTTGGCCCATATTTCCATATTTTTTAAGATGTTTATTTTATTAGTCTTTGTACATACAATATGGAGGAACAAACAGTATGAATGCAATACACAGTCAGAGTATTGTGGAGGTTCAGCAAAGTACAGCACAACACTTCAAAGCAGCCGAACATGCTCATTGGAGCTATACTTCGCTACACCAATAGCACTGTGCAGTCTGCAGTGCAAGGCCACAGAGTAAACCTATATGAGCTTTATAACATTATGTTCAGTATTCACATGGAGGAGACAGAAGCCCTTGCTTATTTCAGGCTAGTGGGCTAGGCTGAGGTGAAGTTTACCCTCAGGGGACGTGGCATAAAGGGCGGCTTCACTGCAAGCCCTAGGGGGAGAGGCAGGAGTCCTGCTTATCCACCCAACATTAATGTCTTAGTGAGAATGTAAAAAGTCTGGAAATACGGAAATAGCTATACTCTTTATGCACTGCATTTGGCACCGAGCCATAACTGAAATTTCTGTATATTTTATAAATTTGACCGTGCTTTATGTGGATGTTAATGCGCTGCCTGAGGCCAGGTTTTAAGACTAACCTGTGTTGCTTCTGAAGAGTTAAATACCTACATCCTCATCGGGAACTGAGTAAGAAGGGAAGAAAACATGTTCTTCTGTATTGAAGCAAAGAGCGGGAGTTATCACCAATTGGAAACACCTGCATGTAGTACTGTGGGGCTGCACTGCCCTTTAAAGACCTAGTCTTATCTAATCTTAGAAGCTGAGCAGGGCTGAGCCTGTTTAGCACCTGAATGTGAGACTGCCTGGGAGTACTAGGTACAGTATATGCTACCCTGGAGAAAGAAATGGCAATCTACCCTACTGTCCCGCCAAAAGAACCAAATGGTACAAACCATTCAGAACTGGTGTGGTGGAGTTTAGGAGGTCACAAAAAGTTGGACCTGACGAACAACACGACTTCAACAATATAAAACCCGGTAGATGTTAACAGACTTCCCTGTCTAAAATCAGAGAAATCTAATAGTCAATGTGGCTGTGAAGTTGTAATCTGCATGGTCAGAATAGTGCTATTGGAAGACTGGTGGAGATAAAAGGTGTGACTGTGGGGAACATTTTCAATAAATCGATGAACGTTTTGCAATCGATACAACTTTGTGCAGAACTGATACTGGTATCAGTATTGCGGTTTTCAAATCAAACTAACTGGCAGGTTTAAGAGCTTTACTCCTAGCTGCATCTTTATGTTTTCATCCATAGGCACGGTTCTGCCTTTTGCATGCTGATCTCCAGGCAATAGTGCATCACCACTCTTTCCTTGCCTTTTTTGGTATCTGTTAATGATCTCTTCAGCAAGTCCAATTCCAGATTCCACCCATATTTCCTCATCTTAAACGTCCCCCTACTTGACACACTTACAAGCACATTCAGCATCCATCACTGGAACACAACTGTTCTTGTGGTCTCAGGTTTTCCCCCATAACTGTTTCACTGATCTGACAGGAGTCAGACAGTACAATGTCAACCAACCACACAACTATATCCTTATAAATCCAGTTTATTGCACAATCACCTAAGGAGGAATTCAGGTAAAACTGTACAAAAATTTGAAAAGATTTTAGAAAAGCACAATACGTAATTAGAAAGATAAATAAAAAGTAAAGCGACATTAAATCATTTTCCCAATCCACCTTCACTAATTTCAACCCACCACAGGGTGCCCAACCAATATCAGTATTAAAATAAATGGGTAGTTTTTGAGTTAAATATTCATGGAAGAAACTAAAACTGATAAGTAAATTGGGGTACATGCAATACAACAAAGAGTGACTTATAGCACATCAATAAATCATGCTGATGGCCTTCATCCATGCCTGTATTCAGTTGATATAAGACAAATTCATATATCATAGGCAACCCATGCACTGAAATGAACAAAAATATGCATGCAAAGTTTAATTACAATATGATGCATTTGATTCCACCACAACATAATTTGAACGTAAGTCATTAATTATGCATTATGTTTCAAGCTGTTGTCCTAGCCAGCTGTGCAGCTGTTAGATAGAATCTTTCCCCAACCTGAGTCTTTCATTCACTATTCATTTATAAACAAATTGAACTGCATACATTATGATTTTCATCTACCAAGTAGACCTTTGGCACTCTCTGACAAGAATAAAATAAAAACCTCATTTTCATTTTGGAACAAACGTCATGTTCAAACAAAGTCCAAAGCTTACATCTTGGGCTCACAACAAAGCTTTCATCTCAGTTTTAATTCAGCTATAGAGAAATTAAAGTGGAATTTATAAATCTGTTAAGGCTTACTACAAATGAAGCGAGAACATATGGCTTATGTTTATTTTTTATGTCACATTAAAAGCATGAAGGAAGGTGTCTAGAATGAACTGATTTTTTTAAATGCCTGGAACATCAGTAGTAGACGCTCAGACAAACAGTAAGGATCCTAGAATGCATAAGAGGCGAACTTCATGGGATTAATCAGAGACAGCGACACTAGGTGAACCACTTAGCTGCGCATACTGTACACGCCAGCCGTATAGGACAGAAATAAAACCGATCCTGTTGAAGCAGCAGGGGAAAAAAGCAGAGTGAAAAATGATGATCAAAGACTTGGCCTGCGGCGGCACAGCACGGTGCATCTCTCTCTCTCTTTCTCTCTCTCTCTCTCTCTCTCTCTCTCTCTCTCCTCTCTCTCTGCCTCTCCCTCTCTTTCTCTTTCTGTCCCTCTATCTCCCTCTTTCTCTCCCCCCACACACACACACATTCTGCTCCGTCTATCCCACAGTATCACTCCACAGATACCACGCATTTTTCCATCAACCAACAATCAGACATGTGCTACTGCACTTAAATAGCATTGTGCATCCTCCCCCTTTGAACTTCTGGTCTGTTGAAACTAGAGATTTTGGACACCATGTTACATGTTATGTTAGATGTTAACATGTTATGGTATCTTTCTAATTTTTGAGTACCCCTGTCAATTACAGGCCCTTAGAATTGTCTTAGGTTTCCTCCCCTTTATAGCACCCCCGTTAACACAACATCCTATTTCAAACTGTAATGTCCACCATGCTGTCCAAAATAAAGATCGCTTATCCTGTTTCAGTTGTCAGTTTCAAGTGAGCAATGATGGTTGAGATATAGTCATATA
>JABJVR010000034.1:1575925-1587721 GCA_025773905.1 Chitala chitala | reverse complement strand
TTTTAATTTTTATTGTTAAATTAAAAAAAATTAAAAAAATGTCCAATTTTTTTTTCCATTTGCATAATATTTAATAAAGTTTTTTTTTTCAATTTTTTTCCCCCCCCCCCCCCCCCCATAACTAACACAAAAATGCAAGCAACACACATGAATTTTTGTACTGTTTTTGTTTCTGGTCTCTTGTTTAATGAAATTCACGTGTATGCTCAGTATTTATTCTCCACTATACTAAAATATGGCAAACTGTGTAATGTTGCTCGTCTTGCTTTCTAGTAATTGAGACAATGAGGGCGAGAGGCGTTACAGTACAGTGATTCATGAAATTTATACAGCAGTTATCCCATATTACATTTAAATGTCTCTTTTGCTAACAACAGCAACAACAACAGGCAATGGAACAATGAATCTCTATCTGCTTAGCATTACTGAAGAGTTCATCAATTCTGAATATTTGAATATTTGAAGAGTTCGTACCGCGGCGTTAACTTTAATTGTACATAAAGCAGGGATGCGGTACAAGTTTGTATAGCTTGACTTTGGTACCTTGTTTGCTGTTTGTAGAACTTAACATCTTTTTAAATATATGCACGTTCTGTTCTGGCATTCAAATAAATGTTTTTTTTTTCTGTTTTTGGTGCTAACCGAGCCTAATTCAGGAGCATTTTTACAAAGCTGCAGTGTATATGTGACCGGCAACGTGTGAAATTAGGCATTGTGTAGAATGCCTAGGAAATCTATAGAAAGCCGGATGGGACATAAACGTATGAAACGCTTAATATTTCACACATTTCCTAGGCATTGTATGAAATGCCAAAAGGCAAACCGGTAAACTATAAAATACGAAGTGCTCTTGTGCGAAAAAGACAATTAAGTTCAATTCAAAATGCCATTCTAGCCTTCCTTATTGCAACAAGCAGGTCAATGCTGGACTTTTTCTCTTGTTTTTCCAGTAAGAAAGTCCTGCACTTTTTTGTATTTCTTTTTTCATTTTCATATACATCTTTTCAATAAAGGCCTTTAACGTAACTTTCTTTTCATACTTGGCCTAAATAGTACTTATTCTGTATAATGCCTAGGTGTTATACACAGTACTAAGGGAAAGTATATAGCATATTAAAATATCACATACACATATGATGCTTTGCCTAAAAACGTCACACATTCTATAGATTTCCTAGGCGTTCTATACAGTGCCTGCTTTTCATACATCACAGGTATCTGGGACACCAGTACAAAATGGCGAACACATTATATAGTGAGTAGGGAATGTTTCGGACACAGCCAAAGACTGAAATCTTTTGCTCTTCAGCCTCCGGGGTGACATCATCGTCCATGCAGCCAACCTACCACCACCCGTTGCGGTCGCTAAAATATGCATTGTACTGTACATTCAGCTCTCTACCAGCAAACCTGTTGTCACAAAATCACATTATCCTTTTTCAGATTTGTCTGAGGGGACACTTTTCCTAGGTGAGAAGCCGATATAACAACAACAATAACAATAATAATAATAATTATTATTGTTGTTATTGTTGTTGTTGTTGTTGTTGTTAAACATTGATTAAGTGAAGTTTTATGAAAGGAGTTTACTACATTAAAAAAACATTTAATAAAGCATTTTTCCTTGTTATGAAAGCGAAATAACCGCGAGTGGCTTTTCGGTGACTTATATGTCAGGAAGAATAACACATTGTGTTTAAGGTGGGTCGCACTGTTCAGGCATTTATCAGTCATAACCAGTAAAGGGACATGTCGAAGTTGTGTAGCTTTAAGCTCGCCCAGCAAGGCGTTTGCCACGGCTCAGGCACGCCGTGCATGTGTACAGTGACGCAAAGCACCAGCCTGCTTCGGCCTAATAAATGAGCCCTGAGCAGCGCGCCAGAAATAGTATAACCCATCTTGTGAACACGGAACCCGAGATGGGAAAACTGAGTCAGAACCTGAGCTAGATGCATGGAGAACCAAACTGATTTTTTGGTTTTGTTTAATTTCATTACTGTTATCATTATTGATGCTGTTTCACATTTGCCGTCACTTGTAAGAGATGCAGCTACTGGATCGCATTGCAGGTACAGAAAAGAGATCTTCTGTCTCATGTTTTGTTAATGAGCACCCAAGTCCCAATTTCAGTTATAGGAACCATGCTTCAGTGTACCTTGTCTTTTGTGTTGTCTTTCCAAAACCTTTTAAAACCTTTAATTTCTTTAGAAAGGAGACGGTTGGAATGAATGCCCCTGTATACATTTCTTCTCAACAGGATGAAGTCCAAATTGCTTAGTTAAGTTTAATTTACCAATTTTTTCAGTTCAGTGGCACTCCTGCTAGCCCATGGTGTATAGTGCAGCTTTCTGTTACTTTAGTGAAGCTTTTAGTTAGGAGTATACCTGTATCGTCGCCCGGTGACAGCAGGTCAGAGATGAAGGCCAAGAATGCGTGAGCCCAGTTGGTGGATTCGTCCACCGCTACGTTGACCGTTTTCATGGGGTCCGAGCCCATGTGTTGAATGTTTCCTGGGAGTGTGGTGGAAGAGGGGCACGGTGGTCAGAGGTGGCACACCATTGGCCAAGCACTGCTTCACTGAACCAATAGCAGGAATGTTCTACTCTAGTCCTGTTAGGCAGTAGTCCCAGCAAGATTTTCAAATGTAAACACCTATGTGGGAACGTGATAATATATTTTAGGCTCAAAGTTACAATGTGTAGCAAATACATGTATTGTTACTTTAAAAAAAAGTTGCCATCTAGGTGGAATATTGGTGTAATTTTCCTTTGGAGGTAAACTTACAGAGTTACTCAAGTTACGTGCTTGCTCCGATGTAACTATAGTCGCTCTTCTGTAAACGAAGCTCAGTACAAAAATAGTAAGCATTTTAAGCATACAAATAAAATAATATGATGCTTATTTGAAAGACAACTGGAATAGAGTCAGCTAAAAACTAGAAAGATTTAAAGTTATGTTGGATAGTTAAGGTTTATCATGTCTACACTGAATCTAAAGAAATTATCCTGAACCAAATGGAAAGTGAACGAAATATTGAAACTAAATTCAAATTTTCAAATGTTTATTCTTTTTTGCTTTACCCTCATGTTATGACATCACTTTATCGTCCCAACCCACAGCCTGAAGGCAGTTTTTGAAATTATGTTTAGTGTGCAGTTAAATTGATAAATAGCATTTATTGGTTTAGAATTGTTGCAAGGTGATACATATATCTTTTTGTCTAGATAGAAAATCATTAAACGCACTCATGTCCAATGTTGGAAAAATAACAAATTGTAAAAGTATTGTTTTGTACTGTTCAAAACATCGTCTCCATCTATTGTAGAAGTATCCTATGGTCTAAGGTTCAAAAACAATGTAATAATGGTTATATGGAAAAAAAGACTGTAAAAGCACTCTGTTTAATCTGGAGCAAAACCCCCACATACAACAAAACCCTGAGGGCTAAAGTGAAAGAGCCCTGGACCACTTTATTGTGAACCCCCTTTAATCATGATCAAAAACTCAGCCTTGCTGTGCACTAAACAGTATGGCCTCATGAACATGACATAAACAGTCATTAAACATTGCAGCATAAATTTCAAGGTCGGTGCAGTCACTCCGAATATCAATAACATCATTCCAATTAATTTCTTGTTGACACAGCACTGTTGATTAAATTCAAAATGTTTCTCTGACAAAACGATTAGACACACTTGAAAATAAATCACATACAAGTGTTTCAGACACAATAGCATGTATTTCAAATGTTGTTTTAATATTCATAAGTTGTTTCGCCATACTGAGTGTGGTGCAATTGTGTGATTGTTTAATTAACATTCTGGCTGGGGGGGGGGGTGTGCCTGTGACACTGTATGCTATGCTGTCAATGGTTATGAGTGATAGTGGGGGGATTCAGCCACAAGACATTCTCAGGTAATGGCATGAGATATGACCTCCTGTACATAACCAGATGGGATGTTGGTAATTTATGACATGACATTTACTGTACCACCAGTCTGTCTGTCTGTAGTGCTTAAGCAGGCAAGTGTCACAAACAAGACAGAGCTTATTCTCTCCGCAGGCTGAGAAATGTGCAGAGATGCATGCAAAAGCTTCCAGACTCTTCACACGTGCTGCTCAACACGCCACCATCTTAGTGGTAAGATCTGAAAAAACTGTGTAACTCAACAAAGCCGATGAGGCCTGGTCGCTAAGAGTCATTAAAGCCTGCAGAATATCAGTGTACGCATACTGTTTTAGTAGCAGAGATTAATGCAAATGTACACAATTGAACAGATTAAACAGTCTTTTCTTGTCTGGTATATTAATGAAAGAGAAATAGATGCAGGTTCTAAAAACACTGTCATTTATTTAAAAAAAAATGTACACACAGATGTTACCCTCTGACGTTATTTCATCATTAGACCACTTCAGCATAATTAAAGCAAGAACCATACATTAACGCATGTATGTAAATCTATTCTATTACATTTTATCGTACAAACTACTTTGCGTTAGTGAGCTCGTAGTTTTAAACTGCTAAGTGGTGTCAGTCTTCAAACTGAAAAGTACGTTTTATTGTAATGTTAATTGATTATGTAATACAAACGTTCCACAGCCTTGGCAGGCACGGAAACGTCGCCATCACTGCACAAAAAAAAACAACTAAAAGGCATCATGGATTCTCTTGCCTCTGGGGCTTTGGGCATCCTGCATTGCTTTTCTGACACCGGTTGGGTGCGGCCCTGTTAGGATGAGAGACACGTGAGTGGCAGGAACACACAGGCACGCATACACTGCCACATGCACGCGCGCACACACACTGACACGCACACACAGGCACGCACT
This sequence comes from Chitala chitala, assembly GCA_025773905.1. NCBI lineage: Eukaryota > Metazoa > Chordata > Actinopteri > Osteoglossiformes > Notopteridae > Chitala > Chitala chitala. The sequence continues at coordinate 1,582,891 of JABJVR010000034.1, read as the reverse complement.
CTCGTACATGCACAAATGCACGCAGAATGCTGAGGATGGCACAAGCAAGCGCAGAGTGAGTACCAGCGTGGCCTCAAGAGCAAACAGATGTACGCTGGCCCTAGCTGAAGATGTTACCACTGCATTATGGTGAGGCCCTCAGAGCGCAGCTTGCAGGCTGCACCACAGTGTTTTCATTTTTAAAAATCCGAATTATTAGCTGCTACTTAATGGATGTACTTTCATCCTCAATAACCGTATTTCTCTAAGTGTGCAGTCTTCTTCAGGATACATCATGGATGGGATGCAAGCCTGTCACAGAGTGCAAACACACTCAATACTGTTGATGCACCAATGCTTTTCATGACTGCCAGTTCTCCAGTAGAGAGGAAGGAAAATGTACATGCTGTAAAAGAGCAAACAAGAACTCTACAACTCCTCCAAACAATCACGTCTGTGTCCATGTCCAAACTCAAAACTCTGGATGGATGCAAGGTAACCGAATAACTGCTGCCACCCAACACATAATATACATAACGTGGACATATACTTTGGACACTGTGTAATCCGTGCCAATGAAACATATCAATGCCTAGTGTAACAGATGTGAAAAATGACACATTCCCCTACCCCGTAAAACCTACTCCGTTTTTAGCTGTCACTCTCTGTTTTTCTGTATCTCCCTCTAAAATTACACCCTTTCCCTTTGTTCCACAGTGTCTATGAGGTAACACCTCCTTTAACCTTTCTGATAAATGAATTAATTTCCCAGATATTGCTGATAAAGATGACGGCTCATCCTCCCCTGTGGAACTGCTTCATATCACATGTGCTTGGTATAATACGACACATCGAGATTCCAGATGCTAGGATCCTGGCTTTAAATAGGTTCAGGAAATTGCCTTTGAATATGAATACTAATGAAACACTGATGAATTTGGTGACATTTGTTTGATTAACATTTTAACCTGCTTCATAATAATTTCAAATGCTCAAAACATTTCTTGCACTCTGATCTTTAACAGTTTAGTATCTGTGAAAATTTGTATGTACTGCAAGCCCTGTGTGTGCCAGTGGAAACAGGCAGCTGTCCATCAAAACAGGGAGACGAACCAGACCAGCACAGAGGCCCAGCATTCATTACAAAATGCCTCCAGACTCGTCCCTTGTCACAGGCCGACCCAGAACGGGTGTGCTCAGGAGTGTGGTCAGGTTTTTCTGTGAAGTGAGAGGAATCCACACACTTCAGGTGGAGATGATGGTGTGGCGTTTGGTGGTAGGGTGCATCACCCCATCAACACGGTCAGGGGATGGAGAATCACATCTGTATTCATGAGGCTTCTGAAGAACCTCCGCTATGCTTCTCAACCTGCTAGATTAACATGTTAATGAGGCTGTCACACCCCGCCCCCTGTACACCAGGTTTGGATGCAGCCAGCCCATGGGCATGGTTAAGCTCACCCCCAATTCTGCTCTCGCCCACATCAAAGGTAAAGTTCTATCTCAGACACCACTGTCTCATGCAGCTTATTGTTCAACAGCGGCTCTTTTGCAATTAATTTACAAACGGTTCCCTTTTATCAAAGCGTTAAAGACTGAGAAAAGTGAGCGGTAACGACGTTGTAAGAACCATCCCTGTTCCTTTCTGCTGCCTGGTTCAGCTGGCCCACAATCCCCAGGAAAACAAAGCAATCCTTTTCTGAACAATACGTAAAAAATATGTGCTACTTTTAACTATTTATTTTTTGAAATCTTACTATTTATGAGTTTGTTTTACTTATTCCAGTCCCCAAACACCCACGCCTGTAGCCCAAAGCCATGTATTACAAGTCGGCTTGTTCAGCTACCGCTAGCAGGAGTGACATCGATTTCTCCCCATGCTGTCTGTCGCAGCGTGTGCAGTATTTAAATTCATGGCCATAAACAAAGAAGACAGATAAAACTCAGCAAGAAAAACATCATTGCCACTCTGTGAGAAAGATAGAAAGATGTCCTTGATTTAAAGTGCACTCTTTAGAGGACAAAGATTGATTTGTGAGCATTCTTTACAGAACTCTGAACATTGTGGAGGGCACATATCTGTGCTTTATCTTGTACGTCTTTCATACGCTTCCTTTTGAGGGGCAAAGATTGATTACTGATTCTTAATCCTCCAACGCAGCTGTCAAAAAAACAAAATTTCACTTTGCTTGACACTCCCCTATGAATATGAAATAACCTGGATGGCTGTGAAACAAGAGTGAAATTCTGCTCTCTAATTGGTCATAGAGAATGTTAATGAAATGGTATTGGGTGTGTCTCTGTGATTGACATGACCTAACCATGTAAAGACAAGGTTCTCCATTTGCTGAATTTACCCACAGTCTGGTGTTTGGTGAACAGCATCATCCACATTTTAAATTGACTTTGTGTCATTTGTGCTGTTAATGTACAGTAGCAGCTCCATCTGCAGAAAAGCTCACTTAACACCACAAATGACTTTTGTGGGTCAAGCTCTGTTACATGTATAAATTGGGTGTGCATAATAACTCTGGTAATGCCCGAAATGTTATTTGTCCTGTTAATCTGGAGGCAAACATTACGGTAGAATAATTCTGATTAGCATAATAAATTGAATTTAAAAAGAACATTCTATAACATATAAACGTCATTGCTGTTTCACTAAACACCATGTTGTAAATTAAGCAAAAGAATATCTTTACATGTATTAAATTTGCATAATTACTATGTCATTTAGATTACCATACATATCAATTACAAACCTGCACTCAAACGTGTTTTTTAGTAATTGTCATTGAGTTGTTATCCAGACATTAATGCTCCATGTCTCTTCCTAGAGACAAATTATCACTAATTTATTTACAACTCATGTATTAATTCAGTCCACACCTCCCCCTACCCTGCTACATAATGTGTCCTCTGAATGAGATGTGAAACCCATGATATTTAACCTCACACTAATTTGCATCCCTTTATAATTCATTTAGGTGACAATTGTTTCCTCACTCCATTTGTCCACATAAATGTTTAAACCTCCACTTCACCATGCCAGGAAACCACTTTTACCCAACAAGATTAGTTACAGCTGGTCAGGGCTGTAATCTCTTCCTACGAGTCCTAGGAGGCCAGTTGGTCATCATTAGAGTGTTAGCAATAATATTTAATTTGTGTAAGTATAAATCCACTCCGTATGCCCTTAAACAAGTATGAAGTCACCTTGTGACTAAGGCATGTTTGAACACAAGCCCAGCACAATTCCAAAACAGCAGCACACATTTCCCAGTCTGCACCAACATGCTATTTCATACAGTTAATATTTCATTCAGATGTACATACAAGAAAGTTCAGCGAAAACAATGTTCATTCATGATTAGTGTTACTTGTATTAGCATTAATGCAATTATGGCTAATTTGCAGTAAGACCACGATGTCTTCGAAACAAGGTTGTAACAATGTCAAAGGAAAGCTTGGGGCTACTGTCAACAGATTAATTGAGGCCGACCTTTTTCTTGTGTAATACACTCTGACTATATCTTCAACAAGGCTGTTGTGGAAGTCAGGGACTGGCATGTCTAGAGAAAGGCCCACAGCACAGACACACACACTCTGTGTTTCCTATTTTTGTGCACGTGTTCATACACATGGAATGCAGTACTGGACTCTTCTCCTATCCCAAATGATCACATTAAAGCCACAATGTATGAAGAGGCTGTGTAATGTCAAAGGCTGCCATTTCAGTATACATCGGTTAAATAGTTAAAAATAAGAAGGCTAGAAATGTTTTAATGCACCACAATTATTTATTTTCTTTTTTTCTTTTATGCTTGAGATAGCTAGCATTGTGAAATTTACCAACCTGCATTCTCTATAACATAATTTACCTTATTACATATAATGTATGATTGCATTAAGGGTTATAAGCAAAAACAAATTAAATAAAAGAAAACAACAGATCATTTTTAAACTACAACTCAATAATTTGCCTTTAAACATCATATAAATTTTTTTCACTACCCAGTACTTGTTCCAGTGAAATCATGTTGCGTGGAGTTTTTAAAAAAGCACACACACAAGGACTTTTTAAAAAAGCACACACACAAGCAGTGTTGCTCTGTGTCACGTCTGCTGTTCCCCACATAGTAGCTTTGTTATGTCATTTAAAGCCCAGCCCTGTTGGTTTCACTGTTGCTATTTATCTCCACTTTCCATATTAGTCAGGTCTACTGTTCTTTGCTTTATTCTGTTTTCACGTTTGCCTTTGTTTGCCAGTCTGTATTCCCTAGTCCAGCCCTGTTTTTTGTCCCTCTTTTCAGATTTGTTAAAATAATCGACTTGCAGCACAAATGGTGCCTGTGCTCATCTCCCTGAATTGCGACAGCTTTGTATGAAAATGACCCATATACACACCAGCACACACATGCACAACCAGTGGAAGAGAATCAAGACACGGTTCTTGCAAAGCAAACAGAGTGGTTGGCACTGCATTGCAGGCAGAGAGACTTTACCAGGTGGTAAACAGGGGTCGTCACAGTAATGTGTATAGGCTTTTTATTTGATGGCAATGGGATGACATGTGGGACGGGTGGTGGAGAAAGGAGGGGAGAGTGATTAGAAATGAGAGAGGGCATCTAACTGGAACAATGGTGATTAACATAGGTAAGGGTGCCGTGTGAACTCTATCAGAGCTGAATAACTTGGGGGAGGGGGGAGGTCTCATCCCAAGGTATTGCAGCTCAGGGGCTAATAGGTCACTGTCAAATCCAGGAGACATAGCTCTTGGCCCCCCCTTCTCTATGATATTATTTAATATGTGTACGTGCTAGGACTGAGTGGTGGACCTCAGTTTCCATGTAAATGAAATGACATGGATATGGGACATGGAAATGAGGACTATGACCACAAAGATAAACTGTTTAAATCATACTCCAAAATTTGTTGTTCACTTACTGAGTATTTGATATGAGACATGATAATCGTACTGTGGCATGCAACGGAAAAATCTGACAAATCACTCTAATCAAGACACCTATTTTCCCAGAATTTAATAATGCTTCAGAAATATTTGTTCATTATCCAGATCATTTTACACATAAGAATTGCTGAGCCTGGAAGATCAGCTTATATTGCTAAAGAACTATGTAATTGGACACCGTTCAAGCTGTCCAAATGTCTGTTCACAGTCTGGTGTGGTAAATGTAACTGTCAGTGATGCTGTGCAGGTAGAACATCCAATCTGTGTCTACAAGCTCAGCAGCAGTGCTAACTACAGCTGCCCACACAGTAAGAGAAAGTCAGTCTAGCCACAGCAAACTGTCAGCAGCAAATTGGCTCTGAAATCCATCTTGTTTTCAGAATTGACAGTCTCAAAAACCTGAATCATTTCAGTTGTCCAATACGTAGGAATTACCCTTGCCTAAGTGCTGTGTCAGCAACAGCTAGCATACGGCACAGTGGACCAACATTTGCAAACTGATTTTGCAGGCTTGGAGCTACAGTGCTGTTCATTCTGCCATTGGTACTGCTGGCTCCTAAGATAAAGGGGATCAGTGAACATCCAGCCATGTAAATTAGTGACGTATAAAACTTCAGCTGTGACACTCACATGTCCACTGATGGCAGGTGCAGTTCAAATAACACGTATTTATAAAATAGCCTGTTCATCATGAGGTTTTAAAAAGAAACGGCAAAATAAATGTCATGGATACCATTATTTTGTCTTTGACTCTTATTACTTATTAGTTTTACTTATTGAAATAAAATTAAAGTTCGGCAGCTTCTTTCATATTTTGAGTATGTAACCAATGGTAACCGTCCATAAAGCAGCAAGGCTTTGCCGAATTAACAGAAGGAAGGTGTCACGTGACGGGCCTACCTGTGAGCGACTTGTAATCAAGGAGGTCAAACATGATGATGGCCACAGCAGACCAGGTGACAATGAGTGCCAGCACTAGGAGCCAGGCGGTGGGAGAGCTGAAGGTGGCATACAGGTTATCAGTCACTGACTTCTTTGGCGGCCTGGCCAGCGACTGCACCAGGTCACCATTCTTGGTGTCGATGACAGTGGTGGTGGTGACGGTGGAGGTTCGCACTCCACCTGGGGAGGAGGATTAAAATACAGAACTAAAAATAAAACATTGAAAGTATGCTCTGAGGACACAGAGTTTTTCTGTCCTTCTTCTTTACAGGTAACCTGTAACACACCTGTTTACAGTGCAACATTTATCATGCCCTGCCTTGTTTTGTTACTGCAATTAGAATATGGCTACCATCGTGATGACTGTGACTCAGTGTTCTAAGCCAGTTCAGATCACATAGATAACAAACGAAAACACAGTAAACAGAACACAAAAAATGTTTTCTGCTTATCTGTCTTCCTGTCCTTAAGACAATCCAAGCTACTATACTTTTTTGCATATCTAGCCACAGGAGTACAGAACACTGCTTCCTTGCTTCCATTTTGAACTCTGACATGACATTGTAATTACAAGAGCGCCGAGATGTTTCGCTGATCTTTTAATTGTATGCAAAATCCACAGTCGATTTCTCCTATTTTCCCCTATTTGTGAGTTTTAATTACATGCCTTGAAGTCTACAGTGAGTACTTTAATGGTTTTGTTGTTGTTTTTATTTCATATGTCCTTTTATGCCTACATTATAGTGCTTTAATCTTTATAAAAATTGCATTTGTCCTCTGCACCTTGAAATGTAGCTTTTAAATATTCACTCCTGAGTATTTACTGTTTAATTCATTTTCACAAGAGAACTGTGCTATATGTATCTCCTTTTAGAATCAACAGAAAAGGTAATAAAATGCAGAAACCAAGAAATGGCATCATGAATTAAAAACGGACTTGGCAATGAGCAAGCAGCTGAAGTACATAGACGCTGAAAGTCTCAGGCGGAGCATTGTTCTGGAATGGTGCTGCTGAGGATTGTGGGTAGATGGGAGGGGTTTGTGGGTGTTTGTGGGGTGGTTGGGTGAGGGTG